>CAWVRF010000329.1:0-600000 GCA_963932465.1 Maratus speciosus | reverse complement strand
AAGCCATTTTATCTGTTTCGGAGGGCAATTTAGATAAACTTGCGCAAATGGCTGACAAAATTATTGAGGTGTCAATCCCACAGGTCGCGGAAACACAACGGCGCTTCGAACAAAATACAGGAAACGCGTCGGTTTCAGAGTTGCAGGCGCAGATCGCGGAGTTGACGGAACAAGTGAAGCATTTGTCACGCTTTAGCCAGCGGCGGGAAAATAGATCTCGGGACCGTTCTACACATAGAAGGCATGGATCACAGACTCCTAAGCGCATGAAAGAAGGCTTATGTTGGTATCACGCAACTTTCGCCGACAAAGCAAGACAATGCCGTCCCCCTTGTAATTATACAAAATCGGAAAACTAGAGATGAAATCGCATGTGGCGCAATGTGATTTCAATGTCAACACATCCAGTCGCCTTTTCATTCATGATCCTACCTCCCGACGCCATTATTTAATCGATAGCGGTAGCGATGTTTGTGTTTTGCCATATACGGCCAAGATGTCTTTTGTTGCCCCATCTAATTTAACACTGTATTCAGCCAGCAATTCTCCAATCAAAACATATGTACAAAAACGGTAACACTAAGCCTAAATTTACGCCGCGAATTAAAATGGCCATTTATAATCGCTAATGTTAGCAAACCAATTATCGGCGCCGATTTTTTAAAACATTATGGATTATTAATTGATTTAAAAAATTCTTGTTTACACGACCCACTCACAAAGTTTTCTTCCAAAGGCACTACCATTAACTGCCACAACAAAAGTGTTACACTTGTTTCTAGTAGTGAAAAGTTTCATGACATTTTAAATAAATACAAGGATATCATTTGCCCCTACCCTGCATCGCCCCAGCCAAAGCACAATACCGTGCATAGAATAATTACAAATGGACAGCCAGTCTTCAGCCGTCCGCGGCGGTTGAATCCAAAGCAATTGGCAATCGCAAAGCAGGAATTTCAGACCATGATGGAACAGGGTATCTGTAGGCCTAGCAAATCGAATTGGTCAAATCCCCTGCATATGGTTCCGAAAGCTAATGGTGAATTTCGCCCCACCGGTGATTATCGCGCCCTAAATAAACAAACTCAGATGGATAGGTATCCTTTACCACACCTGCATGATTTTGCACAAAATTTGCATAAAAAAAATATTTTTCGAAAATTGATCTTACAAGAGCATATCACCAAATTCCGGTGCATCCCGATGATGTGCCAAAAACGGCAATTACCACACCGTTTGGACTTTTTGAATTTGTATTTATGCCATTCGGTTTAAAGTGCGCAGCCCAAAAATTCCAACGTTTTATGAACGAAGTGCTACACGGTTTTGATTTTGCTTTTGACTACATCGATGACATACTAATTAGTAGCTCATCTGAGCAGGAGCATGCTAAGCACTTAGATATGGTTTTCAGTCGCCTTTCTGAATATGGCATTCGAATTAACGTAGATAAATGTGTTCTGGGTGTTCAGGAATTGTCTTTCTTGGGCTACCTCATTAACGAGCAGGGTATAAGGCCAATGCCTGAGCGAGTAACACCTATCTTGAATTACGATAAGCCGAAAACTGTTGATGATCTGAGGCGATATCTTGGGTTACTTAATTATTATCGGCGTAATATCCCACAGGCTGCTCATGTCCAATCAGTTTTAAGTGACTATTTAAAAGGTTCCCGAAAGTCAGACAAAAGTGAGATTGTGTGGAACGAGGAGAGCAGTAAAGCATTTGAGGATTCAAAACGTCAGCTCGCAAATGCAGCTTTGCTTTTTCACCCTTCGCCAAATGCTCAACTTGCCTTATTTGTAGATGCTAGCGATTTCGCTATAGGCGCGGCATTGCATCAGGTGGGGCAGGACCTTCAGCCGTTAGGTTTCTTTTCACGCAAATTGTCCGATACTGAAAAAAAGTATTCCGCGTATGATAGAGAGTTGTTGGCAGCTTATTCTGCTATTAAACATTTTCGTTTTATGCTGGAAGGTCGTAATTTCACCTTATATACTGATCACAAACCACTTACTTATGCTTTTTCCCAAAAAAGTGACAAGTGTTCCCCACGTCAATTGCGGCAGCTGGATTTCATTAGCCAGTTCACCACTGATATTAGACACGTTAAGGGGGTAGATAACATACCAGCCGATGCACTCTCGCGAACCGAATCCATAACTTGCCCTACTCCAATTAACTATGAGCAAATAGCTGCGGATCAGGCCTCTGATAATGATTTACGAACTTGCTTAGCAGATAATTCATCATCGCTTAAGCTCAGTAAATTTGTTATGCCCGGCAGCTCTGTGGAACTTTATTGTGACACATCTACTGGAAAAATCAGACCTTTTATCCCGTTAACTCAACGAAAGATAGTTTTCGATGCTCTGCATAACATTTCTCATCCTGGTCGTAAATCTTCCATTAAACTCATCACTGACCGTTTCGTTTGGCCTAATATTAAAGCTGATTGTGATAAGTGGGCCAAGACGTGCATTCCATGCCAGCGAGTTAAAATTCGGACTCACACTAAAGCCCCGATCAGTAATATTCCTGTCGAAAATCAGCGTTTTTCTCATATCCATTTGGATTTAATTGGCCCTCTTCCAATATCTCAAAATTTCGTGTATTGTCTCACAATTATTGATAGATTTACTCGTTGGGTGGAGGCAGAACCTCTTAAAAATATTGAAGCGGAGACCGTTGCTAGTGCATTTTATAAAGTTTGGATTGCACGTTTTGGCGTACCCAAAATCATAACAACTGACCAGGGCCGTCAATTTGAATCGCGTCTTTTTCGTTCCCTGGCCAACTTACTTGGTTCCAAGCATATTCATACATGTTCCTTCCACCCTCAGGCTAACGGTATGATTGAAAATTGGCATCGTACTTTAAAATCTGCCCTTAAAGCATACCTGACAGATCGGTGGACGGAGATACTCCCGACAGTTTTGTTGGGGTTAAGAGCCACATTCCGGCAAGACTTAAAATGCACACCTTCAGATCTGGTGTATGGACAAACGATTCGGCTACCAGGGGAATTTTTTTCATCCTCTACCGAAAATATTCATACTCCAGACTTTGTTAAATCACTCAAGCAGTTTATGATGCAGCTACGTCCAACACCAACTCGAGTGCAAAAGCAGACTCGCTTCTTCCTGCCAATAGACTTAATGAAATGCACCCATGTTTTCGTCCGCCACGACGCTGTGCGGGCACCTCTGCGACCACCATATGACGGGCCGTTTTTGGTCATTGACAGAACAGATAAATTTTTCAGAGTCCAGAAAGATGAAAAAGAGGTAGTAGTCTCAGTTGATAGGCTAAAGCCTACCTTCACACTAATAGAGGACGTACCAGCCCCATCTACAGATATCCAAGAAGAGGTTGACATTCCAATTGCCGAACCTGACATTCCAATAGCCGAACCTACACATCAGGCTCCTGTCTCCAGGTCTGGACGTTCCATTCGTCGCCCTGTGCGTTTTTCTTAGCACATTGCTAGGAGGGGGGTACTGCAGCATCTGCAAGAGTTAGTGGAATTCGCATTTTTCTGTTATTTAACGAACATTAAGTTCAAAGTGAAACGATAGATGGCAGCACACATCAGTGCACTGATTCTCTGTCCAGACTCTCTCAGAACTCTCGTGTGAACTCAGTTGATTGCCGGCTGCCGTCTAGTACGGACGTTAAAAGACTGTCTCGCAAAGCGTTTGTAGACGCACTTCTATCAATGTTTTAATAATGTAACGCAAGCAAAACCTGTGAAACGCTCACAGCACGCAAAGCCTATGACAACTCTCATAGCACAAAGCCTGTCACGCCGCGCATCTTCTGGGGCACACACATGCGCACGGCAGCACGACAGCATCACCTGGCAACGAGCCAGCGCAACACGAGTGCACATCGCTCGTACAGCATCAACGAGATGCTCTTCTCACTGGGGGTGGAGTACTGTGGCGACGCCATCTTGCGCGGTCAGTAAAACGAGTTTCTCGCAGGAAGCGATCGAGCTAGCCTTTTGCTCGGCACGTAAGATCTCGCTTTCTGACCGTGGGATCTCCGGTTCGATTCCTATCGGCGCCCATCTCCTGCATACTTTATAAAACTGGTTATATTCGGAAAAGTTTGACTTTTTTTAACGAAAAAAATGTTTATTTTTTGCCGGCTTTTTATTGTAAAAGAAAAATACTTTTTATACTACTAGGAGGAAATATTTTGTTTCAACAAGGTTTTTTTTTTTTTTTTTTTTTTTTTTTTTTTTCACATCAGTCTTAATTAAATTGCTTACATTAGATTTAACATAATTTTCAGTCATGCTACAAAGTTTAGAAGTAAGAATGCGATTTTAAATATGTTAAATAAGATTTCTGAGGTATTTACAGACTATAATAAGAACATCCTCTAATTTAGATATGAGCAAACAAATATGTTTCAAGCTTTTTAGGTCAATTTCTTTTATGAAAATATTGTTATTGCGAAGCTTATTTTTATTAAATAAGGCTGTCAAACAGATAATAAAGAATTCTTGAAATGGAAAATACAGAATTAGACTGACATTTGTAGACAACCCCTGTATGTAAATATGTACCTGCTACTAGCAAATTCTTAAAGATTAAAGAATGGCTCAAATAATTCTAATTATATATATATAAACACACAGTTTTTTATCTATTTTTCAAGTGTTATAGATTTTAGCAATGTCTTCATTTTAAAAGGGAGGATTAGTAATATGTATATCTCTTAAGATTAAGGTAAAATTTTCCTGATACAGAAAATGTACATTTCACAAAGTTTTCCAGAATCAGAATTGTATTATTAAATTTTGTTTTAGTATTTTTGGAAGAATTTTTTTTAATCATGAGATTTTTAAACTTAAGAACCTGTGCATTATAAAGAAAAGAGACTTCCTTTAAAATAGACACCTGTAAGGGGTCAAGGAAGGATCATTATCCCTCCCTGAATTTTCAAATTTATTTAATTCAAAATCTGTCATGGTTAGGGGAAAAAAAAAAGAAAAAGAAAACTGTGCAATTTAAAATAACACAAAAAAACTAGGGATTTTTCATTGGGGGGGAGCATGGAAGAGACAATGATAAATTTTTGTGTTTTTAAATTGTCTTAAACGGGGAGAACCCACTGCTGAAAAAATATCCAACATTCTTAGAATTTTCAAACAGTTTTATTCAGTTTCTCAAGAATTTAACAATTATACAAATTTCACAGTTATCTGTGAAATTTAATTATCTTGTAAAAGATATTGCTAGAGAAACTGTCCTCTTGTTCCCGTGAACATCATATGAGGCTCCTAATTAAAATATTTTTTCACCCTCAACAGTTCGAAATTTTCTGAGACATTTTCAGACTCATTTTTAAAAGTAAAAACATGAAACTTGCTGAGGTAATTTTTGAAGAGATGTATAAGAGGCCGTGTGATTTTATTTTTTGCTCAATTAATTAGAATTTGATTTATAAACAATTATTTTCTCAGTATGACCATTTTTTTTTTCATTCCCAGATCTCCCACTTCGGAAAATTCGGTTCAAAACGTCAACTTTGAAAGAATTTTTTGCAATACTTTCTGCATTTACCAAAAATCGACAAGTTAATATCGTTAATATATTTTTATTACTATATTATTATAATATAGTTAAAATTGACAATCGACACATTATATAGTTTCTAAATAAGAGAATGTGCCAGTTTGATGCACTCGACAGCAAAAATGAATTTAAAAATAAATCAGAAAATAAGCAATTTGGATTGGAATACACCCTTAAATGATAAAACAATGGTTTCTTTGCGTCATTTTGTCCAAACTACATGAAATGTATGAAAAAGGATAGTTTGACACAAATAAACCATTTACATAAATCTTACTCACAATTTTGAATAGCGTGACACAAAAGATAAATCAATTTATTGAAATAAATACATTTCAATGCATAGTATAGATTCAATGAAAGTGATATATTTAACAGTGAATTGGAAAATTAAAAGTATTGTGTAGATGTAAAAAAATATTTTAACCAAGTCAAAAATAATTTAAATTGAATTTTAAAACAAACCTTTTAAAGTCACATCAAGGCGTCACTTAAATTTTATATCATATCTTTTAAAACTCATATTTTGAATTTATGAGAGATGTAAATGATAAAGCAACAGCGAATAAAATTTTATGCAGCTTTTCATGTTGAACATAACTTTTGCACATGCGATTATAAATAAAACAAAAATAAAATGATGAAATAAATACAAATATATTTTTTAAGAAATAGCATAACGTCACTCAAAATTTGATATCAGTATTTTTAAGTTCCATATTTAAAATTCTTAGAGCATAAGATAAAGTGCTGCGTCAGAAACTTTTAACCCGTCAAGGGTTTTTGCATTGATATAGACTATACACGAGATGCGCTCACGGAGTTTCGAAAAAAAAAAAAAATAATAATAATTCAAAAAAGTCCACCAGAGGGCGTTTTTCCGGAAGAAACATTAAATTTAACACAATAAACAGCCAAAACAGAGTCCAGAATTGTTAATAAATGTTAATATTGTTCCTGGATTCTGTTTTGGCCGTTCATTGTGTTTAATTTAATGTTTTTCCGGAAAAGGCGCCCTCTGGTGGCCATTTTGGAACTGATTTTTTTTTTTTTTTTTCAAAATTCCGTGAGCGCATCTCGTGTATAGTCTATATACCAAATTTCGTTGCATTCCGTTCACCCGTTTGCGCTGTAGGATGCTGTTTATAGGGGAAGTTTAATTATACCCACCCTGTATATATATTGCTAAAAAATATTAGACTGTCGTGCGAAATCCCCTCACGGGTCCACTAGTATTTAACTCTTTATGTACTGAATTATGAATTCATGAAAAATGTATCTTCTAAAGCATTTTTCGTGAATTTTTGAAACTACATTAGAAGATTTACATAATCATTTAATAAATTTTAGTAGGATTTAGAATGATTCATTAAATTTGAATTTATAGGGATTTTGTGCACTATTTATAACTCCACTCAAATCTTTTATTTTAAATATTTTTCTTAGTATTTTGTAGAATTAGGAAATGTACAAATATAATGCTCTTACAATAGAAATATAGAAAAATTCCGAATTGAAAAATCCCCCTCCTCCCTCAACGCCAAGAAAATTGAAAAGATGAAAAGGCAAAAGAAATCACCCTTTTAAAAATATTTTTGCTTTGTGTAAACCAATAATGCTTTTGGAACAAGATAAAGTAATGCATCTATAACTCATTCTAAACTGTATTACTACTAATCGACTTATTAAATTAATTTTTATAACAAGTTATTTTAATGGTACTTATAAGTAGCGTCAGTAAGATAAGGGGTTAAGGCTTTTTGTAATTTTTTTCATCTACATGTTTCCATTTGAAATTGTTTACAATTTTGATGAATTATTTTCTTTTGTCTTTAGATTTGTGAAATGCAAATGACACAAAAATGGAATGTCGTTTGGGATGACTGGTACATGGCACCATATGCTTATCAAGACAGACAGTGGGTCGGTTACGATAATGAAGCCAGTATTCGACTTAAGGTAAGTAATATCCCTTTAAAGACATTTTTTAAAGACGCACTTTAAGGGGGCTAGTCACCCAGCTTCCGATTTCCCCTCACTAATGCAAAGTATATGGGCATTTCATGCATTCGTATATTTAAAATATCTCCTCGGGAAATGAATATTTTTAACTTCTATTTTTTGCGTACATTTCCTAAAAGATGTCTCTCTTTTTTTTTTAGCTCTTCAAAGTATTTCTAAAGTATAGACTTAATTTTATAGGAAGTGTTAAAATCTTAGTCACAGTTCACCCGCTTTTAAAACATATAATATTAAATTCAGCACAGATTTTAGAAATATTTTGAAAACTGAGAAAAAAAGAGAAATCCTTTAAGAAGAGTACACAGAAAAAAAAAGTTAAAAATATGAATTTCCCGAGAAGATATTTTAAATATACGACTGCATCAAAAGTCCATAGACTTAACATTACGGAAGAGAATTCCGAATCTGAGTGACCAGCCTCCTTAAAGACCCTGCAAAAATTTGTTATATAGGGTGTCCTCTCTCAACTGTGTCCAATGGCTAATTTCTAAACCGTTAGTCATAGACATATAGTTTTAATTACAAAATCTTTTAAATGAGGTAAACTAAAGATCAATAAAAACATTTCTTGAAAAGTTACGAAATTAAAATTTTTATAAAGGTCCCCCGGTCCTATAAGCGATATTTAATAAAAATTTCCTAATACACTAACAAGTAAGACAAAAAAAGTCTCATTCATCTAACACTAAAATTTACCAACTTATGAAACTTTGAATTGCATAATTTATGTAAACCTCTTGCATTTGAATAAAGTTGAGTTAGGCTAAGCTTCGAGAGATCGTACACAAAGTGCTTAAAATATTAGAAGAATTTATCTCGCGTTTACATTTTATTTTCGCGAGTCACTTCGAGCAAGTTTTAATATAACTTTGATTTTTATAAATTACATTTTAGATTAGGTAATCTAATAGCATTTTAAAATGTGTATCATTTTGTAATTTCTGTTCAATTTCATTTAATAAAAATTCTATTATTTTTTAACTTATACTGTTAGTACAAATTATATATTTTTCTTTAATATGTCAGAATGAAAACAGACTTCAAAATTTCTATTGTAATGTTAATTTTACTCTCAACTATCATTTTTCTTTTTATATCTGACGATTATTTATATTTCTTGTAAATTTGCGAATGACCCCTATTTCGCAGCAAAAAAGATGCTTCAACTTTAAACAGCTATTACTCGCTCAGTTTTAATCGTAGAAAAACGGGACATTTTTTGTCTGACTTCTTAGTGTAATGGAATATTTTTACTAAATATAACTTATAGGAATGGTCAACCGTATAAAAATTTAAATTTCGTAATTTTTTAAAAAATATTTTTATTGACCCAAATCACTTTAAAAATACTTTTTAACCTCATGTAAAGAATTTTTGTAATTGGAACAATATGTCTATGCCCAACGCACGATTTAGGAATTGGCCATTGGACATCGTTGAGACATTGAGAGTGGACACCCTGTATGCCATATTTATTTTTATCCCCACTAAAATAAAGTATTGATTAATTTTTGTTTTTAACGCTGTATACTCGAAATATTTACAGTGTAAAGCCACCGTCATGTAAATAGCTAAAGATCTTATAACTTCGTAAATTGAAGTTTTACGAATCGTTTGTTTTATATAAAATGTTTGCCCATTGAAATATTCACTGGCAGTATTGTGCTAATTTAAAACACCATATAAGAAATCATGTAAAGACAAATATAAAGAAGACGTTTCTGGTTCATGAAGCTTATAAGGAAAAAAAAAACATTTTTAGCTTAAAATAATAAAGTAAAATAAAACAAGTAAATAAATAAGCAGTTGAAGAAAACCATGATCATTCTATTACCAAATTCTACAAAGAAATAAAAATCTTTTAATCAATATATCTTGAAAATATTTCTTAAATCGCAGCTTGATTTGTGCCTAGGTCCACAAGGCCTAGTACTGAGACTCAATATTTCAGAAGAGTCCACAATTGAACTTATCTTATTTTTTAAATTATCTTAATAGATTACAAATATGAGGTTTATTTGCAAACTGAGTGGATTTAATGAGAAGTAAAATCAATCTGTTGGAAAAAAGCGTGATCACTCTTTTACCAAATTGTGCAAACAAATCAAAACATTTTTGAAATAATATATCTTCAAAGTATTTCTTTAAGCTGGTCTTGATTTATGCCTAGGACTCCAAGGCCCGCCCATTGGGTCCCAAAATTTCAGAAGGTCCTTCAAATTAACTTATCTTATTATAAAAACGCCCTTATTAGGTTATAAATATGGTATTTATTTGAAAACTGAATGGATTTAATGAGAATTAAAATTAATCTGTTGAAAAGAAGCAGCAAAATTGTACCTTCTTCAAATCGATCACCAAATTGTGCTAAAAAATCAAAACACTTTTGAACCAATATATCCTGATAATATTCCTTAAATCGGGCTTGAATTACGATTAAGCCTCACAAGACCCGGTCAGTTCGTCCTAACATTTTTGATGAACCTTCAAATTAGCTTATCTTATTTTTAAAATGCCCTTATTAGGTTACAAATATGATAATAATTTGCAAACTGTTTGCATTTAATAAGAATTAAAATTACTTTATAATACTTAATAATTCTCTGGAGTGCTGTAAATATTGGCAAATTACGAATAGACAACTTTAAATGGTATACTGTACTAGCCAATTGGCAGGCGTACGGGAGCTGCTGAAATTCATGGTACGCTTTAGACGACAAAATTCTGTAAGTCGAGCTTTGACTTTAATGTTTTTAGTAATAAATATCTATATCTCTTTTTCAGGTTAATTACGCCAAGTATTATAAACTTGGTGGAGGTATGGTCTGGTCCATCGAAACAGATGACTTCCAAGGAAAATGCCACGGAAAGAAATATCCTCTGCTGACCGCCATCAACGAAGAATTTGCTGATCCATCTGTCGCTTTACCTTTGCCACCAGAAACTCCTGCCACAGTTGTGCAACCGTCCTACCCAGATGCTTCAACATCATCTTCCTACCCTTCATCTTCTTCAAGCACCACATCAACAACTTCCACCACTACCACCACCACCACTACAACCACCACTACGACTCCACCTCCATCGACTCCATCTTATACAACTGCCAAGCCTTCAACCACGACAGACCACCAGCACGATCCCATTAACGCTCCAACTTTCGTCTGCACTCGAGACGGATTGCAAAGGGACCCACAGGATTGCCAGAAATTCCATTCTTGCGTAAGGGTTCAAGGAGAAAGCGGAAGCACGTTTTTGCCGTACGAGTTCTCTTGTCCACCGGGAACAGTTTTCGACGAGAAAATCAAAGGGTGCAATGTTCCTGCTGAAGTGGAGGGGTGTGAAAACTCTACAATGCAAATTTTCAGTTTCTTTAGACCCACAAGTATATAAAATATACACTTTATGTTTTGTAATATCAAAAACCAGTCATATTCGACCATGACATAAGAATGGTGTATTCTAAGGGTGAACAACAATAGATAAAAGTGAAGCAATATGTAAGGCTGGTCATAAGAGAGGGAGGGAGTTGTGGCAGGTGCAATGCACCCAGGATCTGCACTACTCTTGTTCACCGGGAACAGTTTTTGATGAGAAAATCAAAGGATGCAATGGACCTGCTGAAGTAGTGGGTGTGGCCTCCTATGAGATTATACCCCTCCCATGAAACTAAAAATTAGGATTCAAAATTTTTTTTCATCCGGGCCATATTTGTCGCCCACGCTTACAGGAACAACGAAATGAAATTAAAATAACGTTCTTGTGAACTTTTGAAATTAAATTAGATCCTTCTAATTTTCCTTAAATGCCGGGCTCTTTATAGAAAAAAATCAGTGCTGACAATATGAGATTGGTTCATGCATAAAACTTTAGAAATTTGGTAAGCTGACGTTAGTTTGGATAGTTACTGTTGCAGTAATTGTTTCTTAATAAAAATTAAAAAGGTAATAAATTAGAAGCGCACAATTTTAAATGTGCCATAATGCTATAGCTTAGTTATTAAGCATACGCCATTCTTCTGTTTTACAGCTGGTTTTTGATAAACGTAGGTTACGTCGTATAATGTTGTCCAGTATTGCAGAGTTTGTGCGCTTAGTAAGGAAGTGAAATCAAAATTATATTGCAGATTATAATCATGTTTAAAAGGATGTTAATGAAGTCAACAATTGATGTTGATAAATCAATGTTGTATCATATCAGGAGTTTTGGAAGAGCAAGAGCTAATCCCGAAATTGGGGTGTTGGGAAATCAAGCTCAAAGTTTTGCAAGTAGTGTTAAAGAATAGGGTGCTACTTACTTTAGCTCGACACTGTGAGAATACTAAGCGCGGACCAGGGTAAAACGACTTACCTACAGGTTGCCTATATGTATCTGTGGTGGAAAAAACAAAAAAAAATCGATTTTTCGAATTCGCCCTTGCTCTTCCAAGCTCCTGATATGCTCAATTTAAATAAATAGCTATTGAAACCAGAAAATAAATGATTCACTAGGTCATACAGATTAAAGAGATTTGTATACATCAAGTTTCAAGTTGAAAACGATTTTTGTAAGCTCTCTATCAAAATTATTATTATACGTATGCATTTATCATACGGTAGAATTTTGTAGCCCCATTCTACACGATTATTTGTCTACGTGAATAACGAATAACAATGAATTGAATTTCGGTGTTTACCATGAAATAAAAACAACCGAATCTTCTTCAACCGATTCGCGACGAGCGTCAGGAAAACGTGACGTATAAACATGCTTAGAATCCTTGATTATTCCTACCAGTGATTTTTTATTGCAAATTTTAGCTTATTAAATCGAAGCATTTCTGTGATTAAACGGCACAAATTTCAATTTGGAAAAACCGGTAGTAAAAGATTAATCCTTTTGTAAAATACGCTCATCGGGAAAGGTTAACTCTAAAAATAACTCATATAGCCAATGGAAAGTAAATATTTAGATTATAGTAGTGACTTAGAGACAACCATACTTCTAAAACAGATATGCCGCTTTTAGAGAAGTTCAGAGTTAAAACAATGGAAGGGAAACACATGGGGAATATAGTAAGAAAAACTTTGTTTTATCAATATTTTTTCTCTTTTGTTTAACAATTCAAAAGCTTTCAAATTGCAATATACTCTGGAGGGGGCCGGGGAACGATGATAGTTCACATTTGTGAGTTTTGAGTCGTCAGATGTGAGGTATCTGTTAACTTGAGAAGTGTACTATTTTTTTATTAACCTTGGATCGAGACAAAAGTGAAGGTAGTTTTCTAAAAACCACAGTCGATGATAGGTATATTCGTAAAGGGAGAAGAACAATGAAAGTCTCGCGTTGCGAAAATAAGAAGGAATAGTTAGTTTTTGATAATCATAGTTTTTTCAATCGTCGTCTCTTTCATTGTTTTTAGTCCTGATTAAAAGTTTGCAATACCCTTAACCTTCCATATGTTAACTTGCATTCAGGATTTCTACTGGCTTTTGACTAACTTTAGCAATTTGGCTAGTCATCAAAGAAAAACTATAGCCAAATGAAAATAACATTAGTAGAAGATTCATTGTGAAACACCGATTCTAAAATCTTTTTTTTTTTTTTTTTTTAACTCCATAATATACCCACTTTTTCCCTTTTAGCGCGTGTAACTATTTTTTGAAATTGTTTTTAGAAGAGTTAGTGATCTAAGTTAAACTATCGGTTATAGAAACCACTGAAATAAGTGCATTATAGATGTTTTTAAAAGTCGAGTTAAAAAAAAAAAATCGAATTGTATTCTAAATAGTTTTATGAAATAAACAAAACTGGAGTTAGCTCATGAACCCGATATATTCTAAATAGTCTCATAAAACAGATAAAACTCTAGTTAACTTAGGATTTGGAATGGCATGTTTGTGAGTTAATTGAAAACAAACAAAAAGTAATAAAAAAATGAATGAGTTCTAAAATAATAAATATACAAGTAATAAATTACATTGAAAAGTTTTCAACCACTAAATAACATCATTAGAGGCGTTTATAAAATAAAAAAAAAACATAAACTCTCGTAAGTTGGCGATTTTAATCTTTTGTTTTCTCGCCAAATCAAACATTTTGCTTTGATTTGGCGCAATAGCGATCGGCAGCGAGAACCCTGCTTGTAATAATCCTATCAGGCATACCACTGATTTAACGTTTTCCTTCTTACTTTGCGCACAAACTTTGCAAATGTGTTGTGATTTATTGTTTGTTGCAAATGGTTGATATGAAAGGCTTGACGAATGTTCGAATGCCATATCTATGAATGTGAGTATCAAGTTTAACTTATTTGATATCAAATACTATAAATCAAAAAACAAATATCAAAATAGCACTCTGGGGGTAATAAAAAGTGTTATTTATTTTTAATCAAAATTATTTATTCAAATTTATTTATTTTTCAATACTAGGATGAATATCCCCGGTGAATTGATGTAAATATCTAAACATTTTTGTGTTCAATCTTTATTTTGCGTATTCAAAAATATTACTTTACAAAATTTAATGCACGGAATATTACTTCATTTAATGCAATTACGTTTTTATTTAATTATTACCTTGATCATTTAAGGAGTAAATTCCAATTGGTATCCATTAGAATTTCATGCTGATGTAAATAAATGTCACTAAATTTTAAATTATTTTTTGAACAACTTTTATTTATAATTCATTTATAATTTATTTTTTGAAATGTATATTCTGTTTGTGTTTGTTAAATTATTTCTTCAATGATGTCTGATAAAATAAAAAACTACAGAGCACTCGCTTTCTTTCTCTCTTTTCTTTTTAGACCCCTTCCCATTTGCTATTTATTCCAGACAACAATTAAAGTGGTGTCACACACGCACACACACACACAAAAACCTTACACCTAACCATAAGCCAGCCTTAAAACGAAGCAGGTGTATCATTGTGCGGTTCAATACTGATAATCTACTGCAATTTTTTAAACTTCTAAACATATCACATGTTCAATTTTTACACCGTCGTATGGGGAAAAAAGTACTTTTAAATGCAATTTGTTTGAAAATTGCATCTTAATTTATTTTTGAGATACAAATTTTTTTGTAGTTTTTAATGCCATTTCTGTATTGGTAGCAACTGAAGAACTCCCTTTCTGTAGAAAGTAAAGGAGAAATAGTAGTGTAGATTACAATATCTTTTTGTTGTCGTTTTCTCATAAAAACTGAAAAAAAAAATTATTAACATACGTGCTATGCCAAGAATATTGTCTGCTGTAAAATGTATTTTAAAGAATATTTGTGTGGCTTATTTTCTCTGCATTTACTTAATTCTTATCAAAAAGCTGAAAGAATGCAATTTTATTAATCCGTGTGTCATAACATTTTCCGAATTTTGATAAAATATAAATGAATGATTTCTGATAAAACATGGAGCTATTATAAACTATATTTAATTTTCAGTATCCATATTAATGTTCCAAATAAATGAAAGCATATTAATCATTCGATACCCGATTTTTTAATTGAGTTTCTTGAATGACGACTTCGCTTTTTGCTGGGTTTGTGTATTATTCCGCGATAGTGACGTCCTATGCATACTTTTCTATAGATGTTGTTTAAGACTGGGTCGTAAATGTGGAAGTCTTCAGCGGATGAAAATGGCGTCATTTTATATAAAATAAAAGCGTGTATTTTAAGTCTTAAAATTGAAAACAGTTTTGAACTATCTATATTTACATGTACATTTTTTGTCATCGGTGGCGACACTAAATTCTGAAAAAGCAGAATTCCTGTTTCCCGTTTTTTTATTTTATTTATTTATTTATTTATTTATTTATTTTGAACACCGATATTAAAAAAAGTTGCGGTCAGGCTTCACTTTTGCGGACCATAGTCACCGGCAGAGCAAAATCTAGGGACAGGGCCTGATTAATGCACGGGCCTCCGGGCCCACAGATTTGTGTGTATTTTCTCACAATTTAAGTTTTTCCACTGTTTGCATTTTATATTTTGGTCCCTGACGTAAAAACAAAGTTTTACTGTAATAAAAAACCTCCATATTTAAATTTTCTGTAAAAGTCCATTTCAATTTAAGAGTACCTATGATTTTCAAAACTTGCCGTATCCAGAAAATCAAATTTGGGGAAAATGCCAAAAACTGCATACTGTGTCTATTGGTTTCAATATAAAGGAGGATTTTACAATGTCAGAATTATAGTTTAAAATGATTACTAGACTGTTAGGGAAAACACAATTTTTATGATTTTGGATAAGGTGAGTTTTGAAAAGACGTCCTTTTTTATTCTGCAACATAAACTGTGGATCATAGATGTTTGTGAATTATACAGATGCTTATTTGAGAAAGTGGACGGTAATTCATTTTCTTGATTATTCTTGTAAGTTAAATATTTTTGTAAACTTGAAACTTTCACCCAAACAACTTTGTCAACTCATCCAATAAACCTACTTTTTTTTTTCTGAAAGTGTCGCCGGGAATGGGGAGGTAGTGGGGGGGGGGGGGACTTTTTAACAGGCCCTGGGCCCAACATCAGCTTGATCGGGCTCTGTTTAGGGAGGAACAAAACTTTGAAATATGTGCCAGAAGCCCGCAGCTCAGGCCGCATTTTTTAAAATGGACGATATGAACATGAAATAAGCTAAACCAAAAATATTTTGTCGTAATTCTCCGTGCAAGACAATTTTTAAAAGGCATCAACACAAAAAGCATTAGGGATAGACCGCGAGACGGTTGCACAAACCACCAATCACCTCATCGAGTTGGCGGCTGAAATCACAGGATTAGTTAAAATTCGATTCCCATATTAAAACGCAACTGGTCTGCCAAGTCATATCTTGGTGGAAAACACCTGCATAACCCATTTTAATGTTGACTGGTAGGTTTACCATTGTGTTTTCCTGCTCTCAGTCTACCATGTTTTCATACCTTTGGGTGCAGGAAAACACAATGATAACCCTACCGATCAACCACTATGATGTGTTCAGGGGCGTCGCCATGGGGGGGTATGGGGGGGGGGGAGCCTCCCCCCCCAATATATGTGAAGTTGGCAAATTTGAGCTTAGAGTTGGGAAATTCTAGATTTTTGTGACAATTTCTTTTTTAAAAGTAATAGTAAAAAAATTACGGAATTTTTATTGTTTTGGTGATTATGTTTCTGAATACTGTAACAGTAAACAAGTTAAATTATCAAAAAAAAAAAAAAAATACAAAAAGAAATCTGCCGCACTCAATTTATTATTGTGTTTTTCAGTTATACAAAAATATTATACATCTACCAGACCTAAATTTCTGTACTCCTGTCCATCAATAGCTGACTATCTAGTTCCTTTATTTTCTCCAAAACTTTGTTCCTTTCTCAAAAATTTCAACCTACCTCACCTTCTCCTCCTAAAACAGAATTTAGCTATTTATAATCCAAAGGGATTGCATCTTCTTTTGAAAATTGGAGATCGCTCGTAGCACAACAAAAAGGAATGTAGTCACCTACTTGAAACACAGCTGGGCAAGAAGATTTGATGAGTTTTCACAAATTGCAATAATTTTTTAAGTAATTTCCCGATTTTTGTACAATATTTTACTCATTCTCGTGATTTTTTGCCACAAAAATTAGTTAACCCCTCGCAGTCAAGAAAAGGGCGTTATATGAGCAAATGTGTATATAAGAAGTCGTTGGTTCTGATAAATTTGTGACATTTTACTTTTATTTGTGTGTGTGTGCGAAATATATATTAGTCCTGTTCGTTTATATTTATGGGTGTTTGCGAAATTTTAAACCAAAAGTCCAGTGTTGTGTGTTTAAAGCTGTTCTAAAAAATGACTATAAATATCAGAACGAAAGAACCCTTCATAATAGGAACAGAGTTTTCGTGGAAAATTTTGGAGCATGTAAAAATCCATTCGAGGATGATAAAGGTAAACTAGTATGTTGTGGCCATCACAAAACTTTCTTCTATATAAATCACGTCAATTAAATCATTTAAATAGTACAAGAAATAACAACGATTTAGCCCCAATTCATATCAAAGTATATCTGAATTTGAAGTTGGATGAAAATTCGCGCATTAGTTCTTGAGATAGAGCTATAGCGGAAATTCTGAAAAAATGTAGCATAGCAGCGCCACCTGTTGAGCGATTTACACCAAAAGTAAACAGCACTAAACGATATCAAGGTATACCTGAATCTGAAGTTTGTTGAAAATCGAAGCATCAGTTCTTGAGATAAAGCTATTGCGGAAATCGCAAAAAATACAGCATAGCAGCGCCACCTGTTGAGCGATTTACACCAAAAATTAAACAGCACTAATTTATACATCAATTCATGTCAAGGACTAACTAAATCTGAAGTTTGATGAAAATCCGTGCAATAGTTCTTGAGATACAGCTCTTGTGGAAATCGTGAAAAATGCAGCACAGAAGCGCCACCTGTTGAGCGATTTACACTAAAAATTAAACAGCACTAATTTATACATCAATTCATGTCAAGGACTAACTAAATCTGAAGTTTGATGAAAATCCGTGCAATAGTTCTTGAGATACACCTCTTGTGGAAATCGTGAAAAATGCAGCACAGCAGCGCCGCCTGTTGGGCGATTAGCACCAAAAATTAAGCAGCACTAATTTATATCAGGGTCTAACTGAAACTGAAGTTTGATGAAAATTCGTGCATTTTTTCTTGAGTTAGACCTATTGCGATAATCATGAACAATGCAGCATGCCAGCGCCACCTGTTGGGCGATTTTAACAAAAAAGTAATCAGCACCAAACTATATCCTGGACTAACTGAATCTGAAGTTTTATGAAAATCCGTGCAGTAGTTCTTGAGATACAGCTATTGCAGAAATCGTTAAAAATGCCGCATAGCAGCACCACCTGTTGGGCGATTTTCACCAAAAACTAATCAGTTCCAGTTTATATCAAGATCTAACTAAATATGAAGTTTTGTGAAATTTCGTCCATTAGTTCTTGAGATAGAGCGCCCACAAAATTTGTGTCACATACAGACAGACACACAGACAGACAGACAGACGGACAGACAGACAGACAGACTCACAGACAGACATTTTGTAAAAACATGTTTTTTGGAATCTCTGACTCATAAAACGTGTAAATCCGTCGAAAACTGGAATTCGAAAATTTTCATGAAACCAATACTTTCTTCTTGTAAAGATAGAAGAAAGTAAAAAGGGACGATTTGAATTTGGAAAGAAATATGACTATGAAAGCTGTCCATCATCTGAAGAAAAAATCGACATTCACGGTAATGTTGACACGTTGCACTTGAATAAAATTTTGAAGAAATAAAGATTTCCTTATAGACACGTTCACAAACAATTATGAATATTAGGATATGACTGAAGAAGCTGACTTCCAAAAGCGCGGTAGGAAAACGGTTTTACCAAAGAGAAGAGATAAAAATAATAGCACAGCAATGAACATTAATACACATAAGTTTTACAGGAAATAATTATAAGAAATACAAGAAAATTTCGGCAATTTAGTAATGAGCTTAAATGACAATGTTCCCTATATCAGGAGAATATTGCACCAATACATTTCATATTTAAATTTCAATTGTGCAAGGCAAATTTGAGTATCACTAACTTAGAAAAGTTAATAATGTTTCCACCTGTATATGAGAAACGGATGTACATGACTTGCAGAGTCGAATAGAAATAAACCAAATCCTAACTGACTAGCTGCTATCCGATTCACCAACTTTTCAGCCGACTTTAAACCCAATTTTTTCCCGTTCAAAGGGAGAAAAAGGTTGTCGTTGCTAAAGTTGGGGGGAAAACCAGTACTACTAGTACCAACCGTTAATATTTATCGCCTATTCGTATAAATCGCTTATCTCTGATTGGCTGAAATGTTGAAAGTTGGGGGGGGGGGGGGGGGAAGGCGCGGCTAGCGCATACTTTTTTAGAGCTGTGATTGGGGATATTGCTGTTTGCTATCTATCACACTGGGTGTTGAGACAATATTTCACGATAAGTTGGAGGAAATCAAGAGTTGGCTCAAAAATTGCTCGAAAAGTTGGTGAATCTGATAGCAGCTTTAAGCAAATTTGAGTATCACTAACTTAGGAAAGTTAATAATGTTTCCACCTGGATATGAGAAACCGGATGTACATGACTTGCAGAGTCAAATAGAAATAAACCAAATCCCAACTTATTTAAAAAACCTTTTACTCATGCCATGAAATTCAAAGACTATTTGGGTCATGCCGTCAAACTATATACTCATATCTTAACATTCACAGAAGCTTATCTTTATGGCGTTGCATCTAATGAAAGAATCTTTAGTCAAATAAAAATTTAAAAATATATATATTACAAACTACAATGAGGGATGACAGGCTTGACAGCCTAATGCTTTTAAAATGTGAAAGCCAAATAGTGGATTTTATTAAACTGGATGGTGTTATCATCAGGATGGCTTCCTTGAAGACAAGAATAATTAATGTTAAATGAAAACAATTCGGATGTGCCAATCCCAAAACTTTATTCTATCCCATATATGTTAATACCTCAAAAATTTGCAACCACAATGCTAAAATTAAATAATAATTGTATGCCCATAATAATGAATTATAAATAGATTCGTTTAATTGTGTTCATTTAAAAAGGAGATAGAAGCCTCACATTTTTCAAACAAATCATTGAATTTCGGCACACATCCTGTTAGATGCAACCAAAATTAAAAAAACAAAGAACACAAAAGTGATACTTTTGGACAGTAAACACCCAAGCCCAATAAGGAAGTGCAACCGAATATGAAGTTTGACTAAATTCCCTGCATTAGTTTTTCAGATATAGCTAACGCAAAAATCGTGAAAAATGCTGCACAGCAATGCCACCTGTCATATAATATACACAAAATCCTAATAAGCACCAAATTATGTCAAGGTTTAACAGAATATGAAGTTTGATCAAATTCCGTGCAACAGTTTTTGAGAGAAAACTATCGCTAAAATCATGTAAATCATGAAAAATGCAGCTTAGCAGCGCCACCTTTCGGGCGATTTACACCAAAAACTAATCAACATTAATTCTTATCAAGATATAACTGAATCTAAAGTTTTATTAAATTCCGCGCATTAGTTCTTGAGATAGAGCAACCACAAAATTTGTGTCACATACACACAGACAGACATTTTCTAAAAACAGTTAAATCGTGTTCAGGACCTGCATATTTGTTTTTTATTAAACAAACCAATAATTAGAATTTTTATGTTTCCAGTTTCAAAATTTTTCTTTGGAAAGGAATTTTTTATGCATACCCAGATAGCATGAACAATTGCAGCAAGATTAATTTTTTCTTGATATTTTCTTGTCACGACAAATTTGAAGTAATAATATTGCCGCAAGGACACTGCTAGGTAGACGGAATATAATCAATCGCTTTCTTGCAACGCAACTTTGCTCTAAACCTGATACAACACTGTCATAAAATAACGACGTAAGCGAAAAATTCCTTTTGTTGGAAGAACAGATATAAACACGCATGCGCGGAAATTTGACAAAGACAAAATTACAACACTTCTTTATTGAATTCCATGAAGCAGTGCCATTGGATTAGCGTTCAAGTAAAGAACCCAGATATAAAGGTATTTATTATTTTAATTATTCAAATGTGATTCGGATATTTTTGTATTTTCTCTGTACAAACTATAACTTATTTCGTACAGAAATTTTAATAAATTAAAAAGTTATGTTTATTTACTGAGGAATGCTTACATTTTTTAAATAGTTTGGTTTTGGTCCATGTTAAGGCATTATTGAAAATTTTAATTTTTAAATGAATTTTTCTTAACTTTAAGGGGAATTTCTAAGATATCGTTTTAATTAATATTTGCCTTTTTTCTTGCTCACGCCGATCAAGCAGTGTTGAATTCAGATATTTTTCTCCGGTATTAATTTCTGCGGCTCTGGAGGGGGGGGGGGGGGGCATTTTAGAGATTCGGTGTGGAAATTGCTTATTAAAAAGCATAAAATATCAAACCTTCCGGGGGGAATCCCTCTCCTCTTGAATTCAGCAGTGCGTTCGAATGTATTTTTAAATTTAAATTATCTTTTCATGGCCATTAAACCCCTTTCTATATATAAATATCAAGTATTTTAAACAGTTTCTTAGTGTGCTATTCTCCATGCTTCTTATCATGGACTTCTATTGTATCGCTATTTTCTAATTTTTATTAAAGTTATTAACAGTATTTCCTTCGGGCGTCAGTTTTATTTAATTCTTTAAAAATTTCTCTTTTCTTTTGACATAACTGCTTGTTAATCGGATGTGTATAAGTCGTTTTATTTCCTATTTTTCTTAAATTTTAAATACGAATATTTTGAAATTGTTAATTTTTCGCGACAGCAAACCTGGGCTTGAAATGTGCAGAGCAAATCGGAACAATATTCCGGTTCTTAAAATTATGACAAATATTGATCTGGTTTGCAGTGTTGTAATCGTAAAAAAAATCAGAGGGTGTACACTAAAGTCATGAACGTCATGTCTAGAGTATGTACGATATAGATTTATTCGAGAAACCGGGAGTATACGGGGCCTTTTAAAAAAATCCAGAATTTTTGCAATGAATTAGAGCTAAATAACTAAAATGCATTGACTAATTACTTAAACTCTTCCCCCCCCCCCCCAAAAAAAAGTTATAAAATAGCTTTGTGTGATACATAAGCATACTTAATACCTCGGATACCATAGCACCAAAATATTATTTTAATAGTTACAAAATATTTTTTTTGATAATTAAAACTTTGGACCTTAAAACCTTAATTCCATTGTTATATTGTTAATGTCAGATTCGAAGACTATTTATTTGTGTTTTTATTAAAGAAGTTTCGTTTTGAATCCATTTTCACATGTAAAATAGTGTTCAACTGCATCTTTATTTATTATTTTCTTCTATGATAACAATCTTTAATAAAATGTAATTCTTAAAAACCGACACTAATCACCCGAAGTAAAATTTAACATTCAAGCTAATGTTAATTCTATGGACAGTTCTTTGCATATTTTTGGCTCACATTTTAATATTTTTTAATATTATTTTTTGCATAGGATACACCTGGTTGATATATATAGTTGTGCAATCGTACCTTTTCGAGATATTATGCAATTTTTTATATGCAGATACTTTCAATTTTGAAACCTGTTCTGAAAGTGAAACTGTACTCATATAAAAGGAAACTTAACCAAAACCGAAAAAGTACAAAAGCACAACAATATATGGGGAATTCTCACAATCTTTTGACTTTTATGTCCCTGAATAATAATTTTTATTTTAATACATTTTTTGTGTTTTTTTTTAATTTCATATACTGGAGAACATTCCATTGCATGATTGCATATAACAATATTAACGAGATAAATAAGTTTTGGACGATGTTGGGGGGTCCAAATACCAGGAAAACTCCTATACCGTCCCGTCCCTGATGTTGATTTTTAAATTTGGAGCTGTCTGTATAAAATTGTTTCAATAAAAGTAATTCGATGTAATTTTTTTCCGAAACTGGGACAATTGTTTAATATAAATATTGTGCAAAAAATTAACCTGCACACATTTTTACGGTTGATATTATTTTTTGAACTCTGTCCCTGGGTTTTTCATTCTTACCGTCCCTCTTGCTAAACTTATACAGAAAATCACTTCAGATGCAGCCACAGAATTTTTTTCAAGTTTTTTCTCATGGAAAAGTATGCTAGAGAAAGAATGTCTCAAATTCTTTGACAGGAAATTTACTGCAAAATTTAAATCAGCATTTAAATATCAATTTCAAGATCGTGGCTTTATTGGTAGTCTTACCGTCCCCAAGGTTTATTTCTGCACTTTTCGAGGTAAATTAAGAAAAAAAAATTATTTAATCCAATGTTAACAACTGTTTCTAGAAATCAATGAACATTGTGGCTATCACTTAGTCTTAACATGATTTTCCTAAAAGTAGGTGATAATTTTCCTACCGTTCCATCCTTACAGTCCCTTTTTTTCCCATTTCGTCCCTTTTTTCCTATGCCTATTTTTTTTTTCAAAAAAAATTATGGCCATTTTTTTTTTCCCATTCTGACCAGAAAATCAGAGTTCTAACTTTTTACGACTGCTATTTCATCTTCACCTAACACTTCATCTATAATGGCTGTTTCATAATAATGGAAGCCATCAGTCCATCAGAAGAAAATAATCCTTTCAAAAGGTATAATCCTTCATTTGGCGCCCCTTCGTACTGGCGCCCGGGGCACATGCCCCCTCTGCACCCCCCCCCTAGTTTCGGCCCTGACAGCAGGTCCTAAGCGTAGATCCTTGTGGACCAGGTCTGTACTTTCCCACTGGTATAATACAAAATTTAAAACTATCCCAGATGATGCTGTTACAACAGAGTGTGGTTTGTTTTTTATATACTGCTTTACCGAGGCACGTCCTAAAAAAGGGTCTGCTCATCTATGGAAAATTTTCCCTGATCTCCTGGTAAATTCAAGCAGACACTACGGAATCTGTCGAGCATTTGCTGAACTTTCTATAATTTATTATTTATTCCTGGTGGTTTACTTGCAGTGTCGACAAAATGGAATGAATTTATCAAACTTAAAAATTAATCTCGTGGTATGCATATAACTCATATAAAACTTATAAATCATATATGGCATCTATAACTCAGAGCAGAAACATACAGTTCGTTACATGTGCATATTATATATCTAATACTGTCCATTTTAAATAGAAATCATGAATAGTACAAACCTATTAATTTAAAATTGGTCAGCTTTAAAAATGTAATTAATAAAAAATAAATTGCTAAAAACATAAGTTTAAAAAAATCACTTAAAATTTTTTTATATATATATTAGGAATTGTATCTATTTTGGAAATGGTAAATGCCGGACCCGCACAATTGTGTGGTTCATTTGTTTTTCAACTTTTGTGAAGCCTAATTAAATTTATCAAAGACAAAATCAATTAAAATCATGAATAAACTATATGAAAAGAAATATTAAATCCAAGCAAACATTATAAATCATATTTAAATGAAATTACGACAGTTCATACTTTTTGTCTATTGCTGTCAGATGATATAGTCTTTTTAAAAGCAGAAAATATAACCCTGTATTGTAGATGGTACCCCCTCGTTGTGTCTTATCAAAACATCTAAAGCCAATTAACTCATATAAATGTGCGGATTTGGTTTTAAATCGCACAAAAACAGGAGGTAGTCATTCTCTTTTACTTTAGTAATCGCCCGTACAATTGTGTGGGTCAGGGCTTAAAGGGTTAAGAGGCTATTTCAGTCAAGCGAAAACACCAATTCGCCAATGTTAATCCAAAAAGAGAATTTTTTAATGTAACTCGGTTGCATTTCAATATTTTTAAATGATTTTTTTTATATACTTTTACCTTTCGAGCGGTATAAACAGTGAAAAGAGTGAAAGTGTCCGCACAAAAAAAAAAAAAAAAAAAAAAAAAAAGAAAGAAAATTAAATAAAAACTTCAACAAACTTAAAATAAAGTAAAAACCGCAATTGCAGAAATTTACCTCAGCTATCCAATGCAAAAGAAAAAATCTTTTTAAAATATAAAAATACAGACGATATATTTTAAAAAATATATCTCGTTGGATTAACATTAGCGATTCGGTCATTTTGCCTGAAGAGTTATAATTTGTGATCACCTTTAGAACTAAATCTAAGCAGGATTCTTGAAAATAGTGAAAATTTAATTTGTAACTTTTAAAATGCACTCTATTGTTTCTCTCTTTTAGGATGCAAAGACACGGAAATAATATATAGAAGAATGTTAAATAATTGTATGTTAATTTGGTAAATATTATGTTAATACTTTGTATTAGAAACTATTATTTGTAGCTGTGTGAAAATAAACTTTGTAATTTAATAGACTGTATTGTTTTATTATAACTTTGTTCTTTTTAAATTCTTGAAACTTTTCAAATATTTTGTTTTTGTGGAATTATATTTAATCAGATTTGTGAATAGGGGCCATCCAGAAATGATGTCACGCTTGGAGGGGGGGGGGGGAGGGGTTCGTGAAATTGTGACAGTTTGTGACAAGGGGGTGGGAGGGGGTAAGAAGAAGTCTGACATCACACATTTTGGTTAAACATTAGAGGTCTTACTAACATTGCATAGATATTAGAGGACTTACTATTCCCGAGGATGAGTGCGATGCCAAAATGCCTGTGTACTCTATGGACGAGCATATATTTTCTCCAAGGGAGGAAGAGTCGTTATAGTAAATGATTCGGAATAATTTATATTTTATGATTTAATATATAATTTTATAAATGTTCATATTAATGTGACAAATGAAATGTTATGGCAATTCCATTTAAGTAAAACTAATATTGCGGCTTCTTCTTCAAAATCAATCTGTTTTAAAGTACTTTGTGTTCATAAAGTAAATATAGGATTTAAAAACCAAATATATTAAATTCCATTTCAAATTCTAAAATACTACTGTTTTCAATTGCTCTTTCATATTAATATTTTATTACTATTGCATAGCTGCCAACTTGTACGGATTTTTGCTACCACTAAAATTTTATAGAAAATGTCGCCTAATTCTATCGATGAATTGCAGTGAATGTTGATAATTAAATAAGGCAGAAATTTCTGTTAAATTTTAGTGGTAGCAAAAATCCGTACAAGTTGGCAGCTATGCTATTGTATATTATGTTTTTTGTTGTAAACCGTAATCTTATTTCATACAAAATAAATACACGAATCAGTTTTATTGTTATGCTCACAAATGTCATTAAAACACATAGTTAAAGTTCAAAAATAAAATGTGAAATATGACCTATAACATAGTGCTTTGTTTCTGAGCTGCAAGTATATATTTACGTAATATAGCGTGACATGTGGCAAGGGGAGGGGAGGGGGTATGGTGAAGAGTGACATTTTGTGACAAAGGGGAGGAGGGGGGGTTAAAAATGTTGAAAAAAAGTGTGACATCATTTATGGATCGCCCCATAGGGAAATTTTTATTTTAAAATGAGTTTTTTTTTTCCTTCTGGAAGTTAATAAGTTTTAGCAATATATTCCACTCTGGCCAAAAAGAAATTAAAATAAATTATATTTTCTTTAATAAAATTATATATGAAATTAAAATTGAGGGTGTGTGTTTATACTCATCTAGGTTTGCTTTGCATTGGTTATGTACATGGACCACTTATTTTTAGATAATGTTTTTAATTCTAACCTTCTAAGAATTAGAAGGGAATAAGCAACTAATTGAGAATTGGCGAGTCTAATAAATCTTCTAAACAAATTAAGATATATTATTGGAAGTTATTAAGGCTTTCCAGGTAGTTGAATGGTTAGCCCTGTGGTCTCCGATTCAACTATGTCGGGTTTAATTCCTGCGGTTGTGGTAGTATATTTGTGGTGATTTGGAATCTACTTTAAACTATAAGTCCTTGTTTACTCGGTCTATGTAGCATAAAAATGTCAAGCATTTGACAAACCTCCGATTATATGGAATCCTGCACAAAACTCGCACAACCTTCAAAAGTACGACTATTAGCGTACAGATAAAAAATATACAATCAAAACTTGAGTAGAAATGCGGCAACTAGTGACCATTCACCAAAGTTTGGGAAGAATTTCATTTTGATACTAAAAATGAATATTCGACGAGTCCTTAAAAAATAAAGTTCTTTTAAAATGTTTTGGGGGCATTTTTAACTCAGGGAGCGGGAGGGGCAAACTAAAATTTTTTTTAGGTATGTTAAGAGACAGGTATCGTTTATTATTATTATTTTTTTTTTTTAATGGAATGATTACCATTTGCAAATTGATACGATCATTTGTTACATAGTTACGACAAGTTTTATGAATACGAAGTCGAAAACTATAATTTGGTGCAGGTACTGTAGGTTTTTACAGCAGCAACTGATAGCCATCCAAGAAAATTTATCTGGTAAGAACTTCATTTTAGCACTAGAAATGTAGATACGATTTGTTCCCCCAAAATAAAGTTGAATCATCGTGGGGTTCTTTTTGAGGATGGGGGGGGGGGACTTTAACACGCATGGGCGAACAGAACTTATTTTTAAAATGTCAAATGGGGTATCGTTTGTTGTGAATTTTTTTATTCTGAATCAAATGATATCGCAAGCAAGCCGATACGATCATTGTTTACAAAGTTAGGCCAGATTATAAGTAGTGGATTTTGGTAAATTTAAGGACTTTGAAATAAACTCAAAATTATCCTGATTTTGACTATTGCTATTTTGAAGACATTTAATAGTTTTGAGATGATTTAATATGATATAAAAAACTCTTTTTAAACGTAAAATAAATGTGACAAAACTATGTAAAAAATAAAATATAATTTTCCACTTTGCATTGATAAAATCTTTTCTGTAACTTTCTTATAGATGTTCGTATCGACTTGCCGATAATGTTATTCAAATACATACGAAACGATATCCCACTTGACCTATTTAAAAAAAGTTGAATTTTCCCCTCTCGAGCTAAAATGCCCATCAAAAAATGCCCCCCCCCCCCAAAAAAAAACACACAGTAAAACAACTTTACATTTTGGAGACTCATCGGATCTTAATTTGTAGTGCCAAAACGAGGTTTGTCTCAAGCTTTCGTGAATAGCAATCACTTGTTACTGTAAAAACCTATTTTACCTGCAAAAGACTTTGTATTAATAAAACCTGCCGTAACTTTGTAAGAAATGATCGTATTGACTTGCTGATGATTTCACCTGATTCGGAATTATAAAAAACATAATAAACAATATCCCATTTCACCTACTTATTTATTTATTTTTAGTTAGCCCCCCTCCCTGAGCTAACAATGCCCCCTTTTGCGCACAAAACATGATAAAACAACTTTATTTTTTTAGTACTCATTGGATCTTCATTTTTAGTATCAAAACGAAGTTCTTTCCAAATTTGGGTGAATGGGCATCTGTTGTCTCAAAAAATCCTATTTTACCTGTGTACTACACGCAAAATTCAGAGAATTGACAACATTTCAATGAAATTACTACATATTTGCAGCTATACTTGTCATGACAAGATTCCGAGTTTGCAATTCATTTGCAGACGTTCTGACATGACAATATTGCAAATTTACAATGCGTTTGCAAATAGTCTGACATCGCAATATTACTAGTTTGCTATGACTTTGCAGTAAGATTGATGCAACAAGATTGCAACTTGCACGACAACTTGGCTGCAAGTTCAAAGTATGGTGACTTCGGAGTTTGCATAATCTTGTTGCAGCCTTGTTATGAACTTTCAGACTTGTCATGCTGAGCTTGCTGCAACATTGCAAATCTGCAAAGTAAGATTGCTGAAAATTTTCTGCAAACTAAAATTGCTATCTGGGTAAGTTTCATTATCATTATTATACACATTGTGGTACACGTATTATACACACTTTAGTTGAAAGTTGGAAGAATTTGTTTCAAGTTGGGAAATTTTCGAATTCTCCCCCCCGAAAAAATATCTGTAGCTACGCCCCTGGATGTGTTAACATAATTTTCAATTGATTATCAATAACAGGACAGATTTTGCCATCCCATGGAAATACATAAAGTATCATTGATGGTTTTAAATAATTTCTATCCACATGTAATTTAATTTTTTATATATGGATTAATGATTATGAGTCTCGAGTCTCACAAAAAAGGTCCGATGGGGCACATGTGGCCGGCTGGTCGCAGGTTGAGTATGGCTGAAAGTGCTGAAAGTAATAATATAAAATGAGAATCCTTGTAGTACTTTTGCAGTCAATGTATGATGCTGCCCTCTATTATGTTTATTGAGAAATAATTGGTAGAATCGCAATATTTAGTTTTTTTCATTCAGGGGCGCCATTTCAGAACTTTCTTGGGGGGGGGGGGGGCAAACATTTTTTGAGGGATGCTATATAGCTAAGGGTAGGATCCAGGGGTGCCTAACCCCCCCCCCCCGTATAAGAAACGATTACTGATTTATGCTTACAATAACAGTAAAAACTTCAAATACGGAAACTCAGAACCGATGAAATATTTCGTTTTAGACAGGTTTTCGTCTTAGAAGGTAAAATTTTAATATATTGGACATGATTTTTTTTCTTTTTAGACAGGATTCTATTATAGACAGGTTTCATTTTTACAGGTATCCTCACTGACTGTTAAACCATCTGCTCTATAGTATAGCTCTGAAAAGAGATGTATTAGAGTAAAACTTGTGAAAACGAAACCTGTCTATAACAGACTTCTTTACAGAAGGGGAAAAAGTCAAATTTCGTTGAAAAAACATCATACAATTATACTTGCTAAGACAGAAACCTGTTTAAATGGAGCTTTATTTTACTCCCTTTCGAAGTTTTACTTCATTTCATGAGTTTCCTGACGATGGAGAAAGAAAATTTTTCTTTGAGGAACAGGGAACGTGGAAAATTGCACAACTTCCAGAACTGCACAAATCACACAGAAAAAAAAATCCTGCACAATAAAAAATGCTCTACGTGATTTTGTCTCCATAACTTCTTTTACAAGCATGTGATTATTCCACAATTTTTTTTTTTTAATTTTCGTGAAAGTCCGCGATTTTTCTTTCTTTCAAAATCCGCAAAATCAATTCGTCAATGAGCCGCAGAAAAAAATCGCGAATCTTGGAAATTTTGAAAAAAAGTCTCAAAATGGTCGCTTGAAAAATCGCTAATTTCTTCAAACGATCGTGAAAAATATCGCTAATTTCATCAGAGATAGCGAAAAGAAATACAGATTTCGTCAAATGATCGCACAAACCGAAATCTTGAATTTCGTAAAAGGATTGCGAAAAAAATCGCGAATTTCATAAAAGGATTGCGAAAAAAAACACGAATTTCGTCAAAAGATTGCGCAAAAAATCATGAAAATTTAGTCGAACAATCGCGTAATAAAATCGAGGAGAAATTCATCAAACGATCGCGTAATAAGGTCCAAAATTTTGTCTAACTCTCGCGCAAAAAATATCACAAATATTATTAGTCGGTGGCAGAAACAAAATCATGAATTTCAATAAATGATAGTGATAAGGAATCGTGAATTTTGTCAAAAAAATCACGAAAACAAATATCGAATTTCGTCAGTTGGTCGCGGAAAAATATTGTGAATTTCAGCAAGTGCTCGCGCAAAAAAAAAAAAAAAAAAAAAAAATTATTTCGTATAACGCTTCCAGAAAAAAATCGTGAATTCCGTGAATCGATCGCGGAAAAAATCGCAAATTTCGGCAGAAGATCGCGAAAACAAATCATAAAATTCAATCAGTCATGAAAGAATCAGACAACGGACGTCATGAATAGGTCACGAACTTTGCAAATTTTGTGATCTGTAAGTATAAGAAAATTTTCGTTAGTGATTTTCTGCAAATGAATGAAAAGCGTTAATTTTTTCGCATTGTGTTTTCACTATTATGAGATGGTTTTATGTTAATCCTATTTTTCAAAGAAATTCTGAATATTTTTCAGATAAAAAAGAACTACATATTTGTACATTAATGAATACTATGTATACATCTTCATTTTTCTACAGAAAAGGTAAAATTTATTATTAATATTCATATAAAAATCACAAATAAATGCACAAGAATTACTTTCATGTGCATACATATAATTTAAAATTATTTAAAATACATTAGAAAAACCCAGAACGTTTTCAGTCATCACAAAACAGTCATCAATGGGATTTAAATGTTATTATTTTCCTTGTGCTTATTCGAGAATTGGCTAGAAGAAAATCATTGTGATTGTTGTGTCAATGATTTTGGCGAGTTTTTCCATGATCAATTTGCACACAGCCGAGAAGCAACTGGCAAAAAAAAAATCTCACATGTATTTTTAAAATTAACAAAAGTACTCATCAAAGATACATGTCTCACCTTGAGGGAGTTCGAATAGTAAGGCTTTTTTAAAAATAATTATTAACGTCTATGCATAAGCATTTATTTAATGCATATGCTTTTATTGCAATAAAATCTGATAAGTTATTTTAGAGTGAGAGCAATTTTCTAATATTTGTTTGAGCCTGACATTTGATTAGGGATGCACCGAATATTCGGTATCTATTCGATATTAGGCCATACTACCGAATATTTGTTTAGGTCAAATATCAAACTATTCGGTTTGCCGAATACTTAAAAAACCTCTTTAAAATATATTTTAAAACGTTACATAACTTCTACTTTTAACTGTCAATTAATAAAGATATTCAGAATAATTAGAATATTTAAATAAAAGGGAATGATTTTATATTATTTATTTGTTGTTTTAAAAATGTCACTTAAAAAGAAATTAACCATTAATGACATGTCATTTGTTCATGGGAATTAATAAATGTGGAAATGCAAGTTACTGAGCATTGTCTGGTAAATAATCCGTTTGTTGCTTTTTCGCAAACAGAGTGTTTCTAAACAAAATGGAAGAAAATTTCAGGGATAATGATAAGCATCAAAACAGGAAATTTTTGGTCCAGTAAATCAGGATTGCAATTCACTTATTCAGTCAGAAATACAGTGTATCCCCAAGTCAAACTATAATTTTCTTTTGTTACTTTAACAATAATGAAGGTATTGTAACTATATTGTCAACAGAGTTACTTTAATTTCTGTGAAATATGATAACATGACGAGAAGTGCTGGAAATAGCAACCATTCATATCTAAACAGCACTGAGCTAGACATTATTTTATTAAAAATGCAGCTAGTACCACTGGCCAAAATCCAGTCTTTTCTATAACACAGTGCGCCTTAAATATTACTAAATAACCACAGCAGGTTTTACTTTTAAACATGAAAGTTTATTCTGAAGAACACTGGTGTATATGATGTGGACTGTAGACGTTAATTTTCTTTTTAATTGAGTTTATTCACACTTAAAACTGCACAAGACATTTACACAACATAAATTTCACAAATTTGAGTAGATTGCAAATCATAATTAATATCCATCGCGTAGTTTGGATGGAGTGTTTTTAGAGACGTGTTGATGCTTTGACGATCAACAGCTTAACTAACTTTTTTACAGACTGCTCGCTAGGGGGAGCTCGTTCTATTTCCGGAACGGAACATGCCGCCCGGGGATGAAATATGAAATATTTCAGCATTTAATATAAACATAATACAATTGATAACTAATTAACACTAAAAAATGATACTTAAATACAAAATACTAATATACAAAACAATCAGGATAATTACTTAAAAATAATATATATAAGAAATACAATGATGCATAAACATTATTTAAGAGTCCTTAATGGGCAACAGGCATACTTTTGAAATGCCTCTTAAAAATATACCACATGCAGTTTTGACTTTGACTGCACGAACCCTATTGTCCCTGCCTGGAATTATTTCCAGAATTCGGGCAAGAGCCCACTTACATGGTGGGAGATTTTCTTCTTTTAATAACACTAGAGATCCTAACTTTATGTTTTCTTTTGTAAATTGCCACTTACCGCGCTGCTGCAAGTGATTTAAGTAGTCAATAGACCAACGTTTCCAAATGCATTGAACATATTTGGTAATTAATTGCCAATGGGTTAATCTATTTTCAGAAATATTTATAACATTAGGCTCTGGAATACTATTAATGGGTCTGCCAATTAAAAAATGCCCTGGCGTAAGCATTTCAAACTCATTTATGTCATCAGAAAGCGGAAATAAAGGTCGGAAATTTAGGATCCCCTCAATTTGGACTACTAGAGTTTCAAAGTCCTCTAGAGTAATTTTATTATTACCTACGGCCCTAAGCAAATGATGTTTGAAGGACTTAACGCCAGCTTCCCATAGACCTCCAAAATTAGGAGATCGTGCGGGGATAAATTTCCAAGTTATGAATTCTTCGGCAAAGAAATTTGATAATTCCTCGGTGGGAGTGGCCAATAATTTCTTAAAGTTATTTAATTCTGTTGACGCACCTTTAAAATTAGTGGCATTGTCAGAAGTTAGCGTATTTACTTTGCCTTTCCTGGCACAAAATCTTTTAAGCGTAGCGATGAATGCAGCAGCGGATAAGTCGCTTACTATCTCTAGATGAATAGCCTTGGTAGCCATGCATATAAATATGGCCACATAACTTTTGGAATAAGTGCCCTTTCTTTGATTTTTGTACTTAATGTGGAAGGGACCACAAAAATCGACACCTGAATTGAGAAACGTGTGGTTAGGTGTTACGCGTTGCGATGGGAGGTCTCCCATTAACTGATCTAGCGTTTTGGGGTTATGCCTGAAACATGTGACACAAGTGTGCACTGTTTTTCGGGCGATGCTTTTAGCCTTTATAGGCCAATATTTCATCCGCACTTGATGAACTAATCCCTGAGCACCTATGTGAAAGTACTTTTTATGAAAGTATTCAAAAATTAATTTAGTGAGCTTATGATCATTGGGCAGAATTAATTGGTGCTTAGCATCAAAAGGTAAGTCAGAATTTATTAATCTGCCCCCTACACGAAGTAATCCACAGTTGTCAATGAAGGGGTCTAATCCCTTTAACTTACTGCAAGAAGGAACAGTTTGTCCCTTTCTGAGTGCTGCTAATTCAGGAGCGAACTCACCTTCCTGGGCCTTTTTTACTAAAAATTATAAACTATTTTGTAGCTCAATTCCTGTGAGCTGTTTCCGTTTTATATCTCTATGGCGGCTGTTATTGATGAACCTAAAAATAAAACTACATACTCTAATTAATTTGAGAAAATTATTAGAAGAATTATATAAAACATTAAAAAAATCGTTAGAGTCTTTATGAAAAGTCAATAAATTAAAACCAGTTTTTAGTTCATGATCACAGTCAATGTCTTTGAGAGTAGGAAATTGTTTGGGAATTATAATTTCCCTCAGATCCTTGGCTTTGCACCTCTGGAGATGATATCTGCTGGATTGGATTTTGAAGATACATGGTTCCAGTGATAATTCTCAGAAATAGACTGGATCGTGGTGACTCTATTGGAAACGAAAGTTTTAAGTTTGTGGGGTGGTGTGTTAAGCCAAAATAGAACAATCGACGAATCTGTCCATAGCCACACCTTTTCAAAGCATAGCTGTAGGATGGGAATTATTTTTTGAACCAGTTTTGTCAAAAGTAGAGCTGCACACAACTGTAGTCGCGGGATGGTCATTGGCTTTAGGGGGGCCACACGGGACTTGCTGCACAAAAGATTAGACTTGAACTGTCCAGTTGTGGAGAGAGATCTTATGTAGATGGCTGCTCCATAGGCCTTTCCAGAAGCGTCTGAAAATCCGTGTAAATCTAGACCTGCAATGTTGTCAGACAAAACATATCGCGGAATTGTAAGATGATTCATTTCTGTCAATTTAACCAGAAAAATTTGCCATTCCCGAAGAGAACTGGCAGGCAGATGTTGATTCCAATTTATCTTTAATTCCCATAAATGTTGCATGAAAATTTTTGCTTTGGTTAGAATAGGGCCAATTAGGCCTAAGGGATCATAAATTTTAGCAATTTGTGCCAAAACTTCTCTCTTAGTATAAACATCTTTGGGTTCGATACTAATTTTAAAAGTAAAATGATCTGATTGAGGTTTCCAAAGCATCCCTAAAGTTTTTACAGAAATTTGCTGCGAGTGTTCGTCAAATGCATATTCTGATATGGCTGCGTCTTGTAATAATTCAGGATGATTAGAAACCCACTTGTGTAGCTCCATCCCTCCCCTTTTTAAGATCAGAATTAGTTGAGATTGCAAGTCCTGTGCGTCTTGTAAGGAACCTGCACCAGATAAACAATCATCAACATACATGTCATTATGAATCACTTCTGCAGCTTTTGGAAAATCTTTTCTTTCTTCATCAGCAAGAGCTTTCAACGTTCGCGTGGCAAGAAAGGGAGCACTAACAGTGCCATATGTAATCGTGTTGAGTTCATATATTTTTATCGGGGCGTCCGTACTGGACTGCCAAAGAATTTTTTGCAAATTTCTCTGTTGTGGGTCAATCAGTATCTGCCTGTACATTTTCTTAATGTCTGCACAGAATGCATATTTGTGGGTACGGAATCTGGTTATAATCGAAAATAAATCTTGCTGAACCGTTCCCCCATTTAATAAAATAGAATTAAGTGAATAACCACTAGATGTATTTGAACTTGCATTGAAGACAACTCTCAGGGGAGTGGATAATTTTTCTGGTTTATACACAGCATGATGTGGAATGTAATAAGATAGCTTATTTTCGTTTTCATTTTTAATTTGTGTCATATGCCCCAAAGTTTCATATTCTTCCATAAAAGCTGTATATAAATTAGCTATTGTTTTATTTTTATCTAATTTAGCCCATAAACTATTTAATCGCCTAGCTGCAATTTCTCTAGAACTTCCTAACACTGATTCTGCATTTTCTTTCAATGGTAGCTGTACTGTAAATCTACCGGTGTGATCGCGTTTATAGGTTCTTCTAAAATGTTCCTCACAAAATATTTCTTCATCCCCTTTGACAGTTTCTTTATTATCCCCAGGTAAAGATTCTATTTCAAAAAATTTCTGTAAAGTATTGTCTAAGCTATTTTCAGTTAAGAGGCAACAATATGACTTATTCTCAACTTGTGGAAGTGAATCTGCGATTATATACCCAAATACTGTATTCTGTAACATACAATTAGCATTTGCTAAACGAATTTGCTCACTCTTTAAAATGTCAAAAAATACCTCGCTACCAATCAATGCATCAACCTGACCAGGTATATGAAAATTATTGTCCGCTAATTCTATGTAGTTAGGAATGCATAAATTTGAAATGTCTAATCTTTCAACAGGAATATTGTTTGTTATTTTTGGTAGAACTGCAAACTCTAATGTTTTAGAAAATGTTCCTTTTTCATTTGATATTTTTGCATTGATAATTTGTTTTATTTCCTGGTGTGATTCATTAATACCGGAAATAACACCCTTGAATGGTTTTGGTTTTAGATTTAATTTCTTGCATGCGCTGTTACTTAAAGCGTGGATAGACGACCCATTATCTAGAATTGTTCTTAATCTAATTTTATTTCCATACACATCTGTTACTAAAATTATAGCTGTGTTTAATATTGCGCAATTTCTTTTATCTTCTAGTAACAAATTGGAACCAATTAATGGCGTTTCTTTATTCTCAGATTCAGAATTGCTTATTTGTTTGTTTTTAACAAACTCGTTATTTTTATTTATTATTGCCGTTTCCGACATGATATTTTCATTTACTTCACATAGTAAGGTGTTATGTACTAATTTGCATCTCCTACAGGTAAATTTAGAATTGCATTGACCTTGATGTAATCATAAACAATTTGAACATAATTTATTCTTACTTACAATCATTTTCCTTTCACGAATACTCATGTTTAAAAAAGCAGAACATTTGAAAAGGGGGTGAGGCGAATTGCATAACACACATGGCTTTACATTATTTTTATTTTTATTATCGTTGATAAAAAATGATCTGGATTTATTTACTGCGTAATTGTTCTTAGATTTCGAGGGCTTCGTTACAGACATTCCGGCGTCAGTCGAAAGTTTTATCGCTCCTAAAACTAAGCATCTTTTTTCCAAAAAAGCAATTAAATAGTCAAAAGTCGGCACATCTGAGTTTTGAAGAGATAATTCAAACTGCTTTCGAGTTTCGTTATGCAATTTTTTCAGAATTATATTTATGAACACACTTTCTGATAAATTATTTTGTGTGTATTCCATAATTTTGAGTGCGCGAATGTTTTTGTTAATACAATCAATAAAATTACGCAATTCTTTAGGGGATTCATATTGCATTTTTTCCTAATTTAAAATTGCAGAAATATGTGAATCGATTAACAACCTTTTATTTTCGTATCTGTGTATCAGAGCTTGAAACAATGAATTGAAATCATCATCAGGTGATTCTAAATGTTTAGCTTCGTTTTTTAAAGAAGCTTTTAAATAAAATAGCTTCTGATTATTATCTAATTGAGGATTGTTAACAATCAAGTTAGTAAACTGCGTTTTAAAATTAGCAAAGTCACAGTAATCACCACCGAATGAAGGTAATGGAATTTCAGGGAGGCGCACCTTTGTTTTGTTTTCATTTGAATGATCATTAATATTTACACTTGCGATATTACATTTATTTTCAAAAGATGCTAATAAAACTTTTAAGCTTACCTCAATTTGTTCAAGCCTTTCATTAGCAGTGTCAATATCCTCCTCTATATCTTGCACTTGTTGCGCAGATAATTCTTGGATGTCAAAATATTGTTCTCTAATTTCCTCTAATTTATTTTGAAGAGCTTCTGTCTTTTTTAATTTACTTCTATGCTCACATTCGTTGTTTTTATGTCGGTCGTATCTGTTATAAACTGCTCTAATCTTGTAATAGCAGCCTTTACGGTGCCTTTTAATCGATTAAGCTTATCCATAGTAGCACTCAGGCTCTCTCGGACCACAATGGTGGATATGATGTGGACTGTAGACGTTAATTTTCTTTTTAATTGAGTTTATTCACACTTAAAACTGCACAAGACATTTACACAACATAAATTTCACAAATTTGAGTAGATTGCAAATCATAATTAATATCCATCGCGTAGTTTGGATGGAGTGTTTTTAGAGACGTGTTGATGCTTTGACGATCAACAGCTTAACTAACTTTTTTACAGACTGCTTGCTAGGGGGAGCTCGTTCTATTTCCGGAACGGAACAAACACAAAAGACGACACGGAACACAAAACAACAAATACAAAATCCAAACTACAACTAAAATTGTTCTACAGTTTCTGGACGGGATGAGACAGGATGCGCACGCATCTCAAACGATTATGATTACATATCGACTTTCGACTGACATATTTCGATTGTACTTCCAACATCCTCCCTCAATCTAAATATGTCCAACATAAAAATCATAACACTTAACATACAATACAATATATATATATATATATATATATATATATATTATACATACAACATAAAAAAAAAAATTAACCGAACATTATTTTTCTGAATTTTTCAAACAATACTTTACTTAGAGGCTTAGTTAATTAATAAGCAACCTGTTCTGTAGATGGAATGTAATTAATTGAAACAGTTCTATCTCTTACTTTTTCTTGCACAAAATGATACTTAACATTTATGTGCTTTAATCTTTTAGGTTGTTCACATGACTTGCTGATACGAATAGCTGACTGATTATCCTCATAGAGAGGTATAACAAAATTTCCAGAACCATTTAAATTTAATTCAATCAATAAATTTCGAACCCAGCAAGCTTCACTTACACATAGGCTCAAGGCAATGTACTCCGCCTCTGTAGACGATAAAGTTACACAAGTTTGTTGTTTAGAACACCATGAAATTGTACAATTATAAATTTGAAAACAATACCCTGTTGTAGATTTCCTGTTAATAGCATCACCCCCCCCCCCCAATCTGCGTCAACAAAACCTTTAACTAATTCAGCATTTACATTTTTTCTATACACTAACTTCAAGTCAACTGTATCTTTAATATAATGTAACACTCTTTTTAAGAACAACAATAACTTTTCACTTGCATAGTTTTGATATCTACTCAAAATACTGATAGAATTACATAAATCAGGTCTGCTTCCTAGCATTGCATACATGATACAACCAATTAATTTTCTACATTTATTTTCCACATTTACATTTTCTGATTAAACATTAATTAAACATTCATAATTAAAGTTAGTGTCCATAGGAGTAGAGATACTTTTACATTCAAACATATCAAATCTTTTCAACACATTTTCTAAATAGTTACTCTGATCTAATGTTAAAATACCTTCATTTATATTCTGAGAAATAGATATACCCAAATAGTAAGAAATAGGACCCAAATCTTTCATTTTAAAATTTCTTTTCATTTCACATTTAAAATCATTTATTTGCTTGCTATCAGAACCTGTGATAATCAAATCATCAACATATATCAATACATAAAGTTTACAATCATTCGAAAATTTGAAATACAAACATTGATCATTTTCAGATTTTACAAAATTTTGAGAAGACATAAATTTCTGAAATTTTTCATACCAATATTTTGGTGCTCTTTTTAACCCGTATATAGCCTTTTAAAGCTTACATACTTTCCCATCAGGTAAATTACAATTATCAGGTAAATACATAAAAACATCCTCTTTGATTTCCCCATGTAAGAAAGCACGGCATACATCCATTTGATATACAACCCAATCAAAATTTACACTAATTGCTAACAACATTCTTAAAGTATTTAACTTAGCTTCAGGAGAATATACATCTTCAAATATTAACCCTTTTTGTTGATAACCCCTAGCAACCAATCTGCATTTAAATAATGAAATCTTACCTTTATTGTCCCGCTTAATTTTAAAAACCCACTTACTGTCTATTATATTACAGTCATTTGGTTCATCAACAATGTCCCAAGTGTCATTTTCAGAGAGGGCTTTCAGTTCAGCATTTATGGCCTCTTGCCACTTTTTCGATTAACTTGAGTTCATAGCTTCTTCATAAGTGATAGGTTCTTCCACATCGGTTATACTTATATAGCTTGTTTCAAAGTCCTCAAATCTCAATGGTTTCCTCAGGTTATCTGTTGCTCGAAGGTGCATTTTGGTATTACTTAACTGGGGAGCAGGTGAATCTGTACTGCAGTTGTCATCATCATCTTGTTGTTGATTATTGGCCAAGTTATCCGAATACATGTCAGTATCCTTATCTTCATCAAATTCTGAACTTTGATGTTGCACAGGATCAATTAAATCCAAAACAAAATTTTCATTCTTTACTGTATAGGAAGGTTTCTCATTTGGATTAATTATTATATCTCTATGTAATGTCACTGTGTTTGTTTTTGAGAAGTAGACTCTGAATCCTTTAGTATTTTCACCATATCCAACAAAAATTCCTTTTTCACTTTTAACATCTAATTTTCTACGTTGTTCTTTTGGGATGTGAACCCATACTTCAGATCCAAATGTAAACTTTAAATTTCTAATGTCAAAAGTCTTGTTTTTCCACAATTCATAAGGTGTTTTTCCTTTCACTGTGCTAGTACCTGTTCTGTTAATTATGTATACAGCTGTATTCGCAGCTTCTGCCCAGAACTTCTTATCTAAATTTTTTGCTACCAACATAGTTCTTTCAGCTTCCATGATGGTTCTCATTTCTCGTTCAGCTCGGCCATTTTGCTGTGGATTATATGATACAGAAGTTTCATGCTCTATGCCATGATGAATCAAAAGTTCTTTAATTTTATCATTCCGGAATTCTTTGCCATTGTCAGATCTTATTACTCGGATATTTTTATGCATCTGGTTTTTGCACATCAATATGAACTCTAACAATTTATCATACACTTGATACTTATTTTCGAGAAAATAAAGTTTCCTAAAGTGAGAGTAATCATCTTTTAACACTAACATGTAACGGGACTTTCCAACTGATGCTACTTCTATTGGACCACATAAATCTGCATGAATTATGTTACAAATTTCAGCAGATTTCGATTTACTTTCTTGAAAGGGACTACGTTGTTGCTTTCCTTGAATGCATGCCTCACAGAATGGAACATCAGAAGAATTTCCCCAGGTAATTTCATTTTCTGTAAGCAGCTTCTTGACATGATCAAAATGTTGATGAGCTAACTTTTCATGCCACCATATGAGACTTTTCTTTTTACTTTTAACACTACTGTCAGCAACACAACATTTATTTAGATTTTCAAACTCACTCGTATTTTCGTCTATGGTCACTCTGCTTTTATCTAAGCGAAATATCATTTTAAAAAGTTTATCTTCACGTTTAGCTATAGCAACTATTTCTTTAGATTTTTGATGAATAAATTTAGCACATTCTGAGTTGGATGACATACATAAACCCTTATCTAGAGCTTTGCCTTGAGAAAATAAGTTTACTTTTAATTGAGGGACATGCAATACATTTTGAAGTTCAGTTTTAATATATTTTTCACCATTATATGACTGAACATAAATAGTTCCTATTCCAATAGCTGTTATAGAGGTTCCATCACCTATTTTTATCTGTTTAGCCTCTTTCAACTTCAAATAATTTCCAAATAGACTTACATCATTACACATATGTTCTGAAGCTCCACTGTCTAAATAGAATTCTACATCTGATTCAGAATTTATAATTCCCATAAGTGCAAAACTTTTGCCATTTTCACCATTAGACTTCATATTTTTATTTTTACGAAAATAACAATCTTTAAATATGTGCCCTTTCTTATTACAAAAATTACAAACAATATTTCTGTTCTTAGGAACATTATTACCATACCTACATTGAAATTTCTTGTGATCTAATTTTCCGCAAGAAAAACACTTGATATTACTTTGATTTTTAGCTGAAAGAGCAACAGTTTCTTCTTTCGTTTTTAATTTTTCTTCCTCAACTAACAAACGAGCAGTTAAGTTACTTAAAGTTCGCTGTTCTTCTGCTACGGATTCCCAGGCTGAAGAGAAGTGCTTATATTGTTCGAGCAGAGCCATAATTATTTTTGTAATGATCATTTTTTCAGGAATTACTTCGTTATGTTGCTTAATTTCGGCAACCATATTCTGAACTTTAGATAAAAAATTCATCACGTTGTCATCAAACTTCAGATTGAAAAACTGTTGTTGTAACAAATGAATACTTACATTTGATTTTCTTTCATAAATAGTGTGTAACTTGTCCCACATTTCTTTTGCTGTAACACATGAAATTATATGCGATATTGGTCCGGCTTCCATACGTGAAACCAAAATTTCTTGCGCTTTTGCATCTTTGACAATGAAATCAGAATATCCAGCATCAGTTGCTTCCGGTTTTACTTTTAATCCCGTTACTATATCATATAGTTCCTTAGCTATAAGCGTGACCTTAACTTGGAATTTCCATACATTCCAATTACTTTCATTCAGTTTAATAAACTGTCCCTGCTGTGTTTCGGTTCCGGCCATTTCAAAGCAACATTCGGAAAACTAACTTTACAAAAATTTCAATTACTATTTACTTCACAATATTTCTACTAATAGGTTTGGGTCTGGGCCCATAACCTGTAACACAGTGCGCCTTAAATATTACTAAATAACCACAGCAGGTTTTACTTTTAAACATGAAAGTTTATTCTGAAGAACACAAAAGACGACACGGAACACAAAACAACAAATACAAAATCCAAACTACAACTAAAATTGTTCTACAGTTTCGGGACGGGATGAGACAGGATGCGCACGCATCTCAAACGATTATGATTACATATCGACTGACATATTTCGATTGTACTTCCAACATTTTCCAAGGATATCAGCACATTCTGTACAAGCTAATTAATGTGATGCAAATTTCGCTAAAATATCTTCATTTTTATACAGTTATAAATGAAAATTCTGCTACGGCTTATACACCTTTCATTTATGATGAAAGAAGTGGAATGATATATTGCTTCTTGTTCAGTATGAGAGAATTCTTTTCATTTGTTTGAATTAACTGAAGTCATGAAATTTAAACATTGTTATTTAAAAATTTTTTAAACCATCCTCTTTTTAAATAATAACTCAAAACATACTTTTTTTAGTACAAAATTTACTTATAAAAATAGTCTTGTTTGTCAAAATGGAAGTATCTGTGCTAAATATTATAAAAAATTGTTTAAAATGTAACTTTTTAACGTTAAACACTGAGATACAAAAGTATTTGGCCAGCCGAATATTCGGCATTCGGTTTACCTGCAGGCCAAATATTCGGCATTCGGTATTCAGCCAAAATTACTATTCAGTGCATTCCTATATTTGATGGTTGATAAATTTTCTGAAATATCAAATTCCTTGGGGGGGGGGGGGGGGCTATTGCCCACACCGGCCCCCTTCAAATGGCGCCCCTGTTTTCATTATTTAGTAAACATTCAATTAAATAATAATTACAGGTACAGTTGAAATAACACTTTAAATAATTCTGGTTTAAAAAATAAGTCGAGTGTTGGGTATGGTTGAAAGTGCTGAAAGTAATAATATAAAATGAGAAACCTTGTAGTACTTTTGCCGTCAATGTATGGTGCTGCCCTCTATTATCTTTATTCAGAAATAATTGGTAGAATCGCAATATTTAGGTTTTTTTCATTATTTCATAAACATTCAATTAAATAATAATTACAGGTACAGATGAAATAACTCTTTAAAGAATTCTGGTTTAAAAAATGAATCGAATTTTTGAAATTCTTTCTTTACAGAAGTTTAACTAAAATTTCCCTTTAAAAAACTTTATTTATATGGATCAGTAACAGATGGCAGCACCATACATTTATTTACCTTACGTATTCGAGAGCCATGAACGGAACTGATTTTTTGAAGGCAACCTCCCAGGTAGCACAGCAATATTGGCCAATATCAGGAACAGCGATTTCGCAATATCGGCCAATATCGGTATACCGATATTGGCCGATATTGCATGGCAAACTTTTTTTCCAATATTGGCCTATATTGGCACCCAATACCGACCGATATCGGGACCCAATACCGACCGATATCGGGACCCAATACCGGCCGATATCGGCGAACGCCGGACCGGCCGATATCGGCGGACGCCGGACCGGCCAATATCGGGGAGCGCCGGACCGGCCGATATTGGTTAAAACTGGATTCGACACTATAAAATAGCAAAGCTTTCTTTTTCAATATAGAGAGATATTGATTACCTGTCTTGACATAGTATTGGTAATAAATATCTCTTTATATTAGTGAAAAAAAGTTTGCCATTTTATATTGATGAATCCAGGTTTGAAAATATATGCATATAAATATATATTTTTTAACTATTTCAAATATTTTTTTTTTTTTTTTTTTTGTCTATGATAGAAATATATATTTATATATTGTTTATATGGAAAATCATAGCTAAGTTCACTGCCATGATAATGTAAAAAATATTTAAAAGGGAAATTTTTCATGATTATGTTGAAAGTGATTGCTCTGAAATAACCCAAAAATTTTGGGGAATCTTTTTTTCTTTTATTAAAAGGTAGCTTTTTACGAAAATTCAAATACCATTAATAAAATAATTTATTCAAATATTTTATACATTCTGATGTTTTTTTAATTTTTTCTTTTCATGTTCAGTATTGTACGTAAAAATATTGTGTAAAATTAATAATTATACTTCTCTCATTATAAGTGTCATATGCAAAATTATATCTATAATACCAATTTATGGAAATGGTAAAGTTGAAAATTGTTATATTGTATTATTTGAATAAAATAACTTTTATTACCATATAAGCAATTTTGATAATTTTTTTCCATATAATCAATAAAAATATTCAACATATTAAAAAAAAAAATATTTAACTGAAATGATTTATTCTTTTCTGCCTTTACCATAAATATAGATGTTCAAATTTGTTTAACTGTATTGATGTATAAACTTTGCAAGGGAAAAAAAAAACTAGTAAAAGTTAGTCAAAAACTATGTTAAGGGGACACAGTACCCTTTATACTTTTTCCATTTTGAATAATACCATAATATCTGTAGTGACATTATATTTAATACTATAAAGCAAATTAAATTTCATATAATTAAAAAAAAAAAGAAAAATCTTGCTTATTTCTATTTAACTAAAATTTAAATTTAAAAAAAAATTTAAATCCCAACTGATTTTTTAAATATCAATATTTTTTGTTTCAAATATTTTTCCCCACATTCCTTAGATTATACTACATAAAACTGTGCCATGGATTTTTAGATGTATGGGATATTACATTTAATATAAATCATTTTCTCTTTTGTATAATAAAAAAATCAAGGAAATTCAACAAACTCATCATTGAAATTACAGAAATTTCTGAAGCAAAAAATGTTCATATTTAAAAAAGTAGTAGAGATTTTTAAAAAGTTAAAAATTATTCAAAAAATTTTAATTTTAATTAAATAGGCATTTCTGTAAGATTAAATATATATATATATATATATATATATACATATATTTCCATTATAGTATTAAACATAATGCCACCACAGATATTACAATACTATTGAAAACTAAAAAATAGTTTAAAAGGTACTGTGTCCTCTTAAGTTACATATGCAAAATTCTACCTTTGTTGTTTTTTCAAACTTAACCAGGGATGTAGCGGAGGGTATACGGGGGTATACGTCGTATACCCTCTGGATTTCTTTAAAGAACACCGTATACCCCCTGTTTCTCAAGAAAGCTATAGTATATATGCACGAGGGAATACTCTCTGCCTTGAGCGTATACCCTCTGCTTAGAGCGTATACCCACTGTTTTTTTATGACTACACCACTGAACTTAACTTTTATTTATTATTCCAACCGAATTAACTCAGAAGAAAATTTATATTTTATCTGTATGGCCATCATCCTGAATCAGAGACTTACCGATTCTGTAGTGTTGGAAGATGAATACTCTCTTTCTTATGCTCACTCTACATTCTGGTGGTTTCTCTTTTTTTTTCTTACCAATGTTCAACGTTCTACATTGAAACATTAACTTTTTGAAAAACTCATAAGTAAATGCTACTTTCCTCATTAAAAATTCATACGTAAAATTATGTCCGTAATACCAATTTGTGGTTATAGTGAGATTGAAAAATTGAATATTTAAAAAAATCAATTTATCATAAGCAGATTTCCATATTTTATTTTCACATAATCAATAAACACTTAACCATTATCAAAAAAATAATAATAAAAATAATGTAGATGAAATGATTTTTTTTTTATGTCTTTACAATAAACGTTAACATAGTATTTATATGCAGTAGAAGATCTTTATAATGCAAACCAAAGCATGCAACATTTTGCGTTATATAGGTCATTTCACACAACATTAAAACTTACCTTGTAAATACGGCAATATGCAAAACAATCGCAGTAGATATTTATATTGCATTCCTTAGGACCAAACATTGTGCATGTTAAAAAATTTTTGCATAATATTGATCATTTCACATATTGTTAAATCGCCTATAAAAAGTAGCCAAACATGCTGGGACAAAATCCTCACATTACTTAATCCCAAAATTTTTGCATTTAATAATAGCAATATTTTCATTTAAAAAAATTCTGAATTAAGGAAATAAAGATGAAATAATGCTTGAAATTTAATCCTCTAAAGGGTGTCAATATTTTTGCAATATGGATTACAAGTGCTTCTTAAGTACAAAATTCATTGCTTACATCTCAGAAACTGTGCATTATATAGGATTATAAAGATCTTCTATATAAATGAAATGTTACTCCCTCTCTCCACCACACCTGAAAAAAAAAATTGGTACTTTTTGGTTAGCCAGGTGCCAGTGTTATATTTACATACACATATATACGCATGCGTGTGTACATATATATGTATGTAAAAATAACACTGGTGCCCGGCTAACCAAAAAGTACCAAAAAATGCAAGCGAAATTTGGTTGAAAACAGTAAATCCACTGTTGTTGTTTTTTTATTCATTTAACCAACTTTATTTTAGTTACTCCTATATTAAAAATTAGTAAAACATTAATTTATATTTTTAGTTTCAAAATTTTTAAATATTCAATTAATTTAAAACAAAATTTACATTTTATCTTTATACTCCCTTCATTCTGAATGAGAGTCTGAGCTATACTACTGGGGGATAAACACTTTGATGGAATTTTTTCATTAAAAAAAAAAAAAAAAAACAATTGCCAGCAAATATTGAGCAAAAATTGATAAGTTTTCATGGCAGTGTAAAATTGAAAGTGCAACTGAAATGACCATTTAAAAGAATAAAAAAGTATGTTACAAACAATGTCATTAAACTAAGCGAGAAAATCTATTCTGGAACTAAAATTTTAATAGTAAGTTTGATATTTCCATTTGTAATGTATTCATATGAAGTAAAAATAAAATCTTTCTATTTTTAATGTACATACGTATATTCAATAAATTTATATTATTTATATCAAAGAAAGTTTAGCAACAAAAAACTCTTATTTGTTTAAAAAAAAAAAAAAATTACAGAAAAATGTTTTTTTCCCCAACATTTGAATCTTTCTAGAAATTATACAAAATACCCTACAAAAAGTAGACTAACATTGTGACAGCGTTTCTGTCCCATACCTATAATTTTTATTCAAAATTAATTAAAAACATAATTTTTACTTTTAAAATCACATTATCCCCCCCCCCCCCTCTCTTTCTTATGCTGAAATATGTAATTAAATTCATTTCTCAAAACCATCCAGCTTTTATTAAAAGGTTTTCTTTCTAAAAACATCTTTATTTCTAGCCGCAAAGATTCATTTCTTTTTTTTCTTTTCCGTATCTGTCTGCTACCGCTCCCAGTGCAAAGAAATAAATAAGAATTAAATGGCACATCTGCTAGTATCAAGGTCTGCATTTAATTCCATCGGATTTTTGCGCGCCACATTGATAAGAATTTTTATCTCTACTAATACGTGAACGTTGCATATGTATTAACAATTAAAAAGAAAAATGAACAGATCTTATGGGAAGCATGTATTTATCGTGCTTTGTGGTCAAGCTAAAAGCCAGATGCCTCTGATTTCCAACATTTTTCTCAGGCAGCGGTCTTCTTTGTAAGATCTGTTGTATAAACAAGTTTCGCTTTTCTGACGCATTTCTCATCGTATTAGAATCGCTTGCTTGCAATCCCGGCCTCCCCCGTCCGATTGTATCACCACATTTTTGCGGTAATGTTTATCGCCAAGACCCTTTGTTCATTTTCGCGCAGTCACCAAAAGTTGTAAATTGGCGATTCTGTGCAACGCCAAGATTTCTTGACTTCTTACAAAAACGACACTTCTGTTTCAGCTTTCAAGATGTAAACTTGTCTAAAAAGGAATAGCCGCTTCGGCGCCCTATGTATCTATGGGGGTCTCTCTCTCCCATTGTTCTTTAACTGAACCACCTAACGATGCTTTTAAATAAAGAGTAAGTCCAGTAAATTATTAGTTGGAGTTTTTTTTAGCATTTAGAACCCGGTCTTCAAATCCATGCTATATACATATTGGTGCATCGCCTATATTTTTTCTCCAACTTAGTTAAAAAAAAAAAAAAATGCACGTTAGAGAGAGAAATTCACCCCCCCCCCCCTTAAAATCATTCAATTACCCCATTCAAGTACTCTTGCAATAATTTTCTTCAAATGCTTGGACTGGATATTTTTCAACCATGCCGGACAGTGTGCCTTCCTGGTGTGCCGTCATATCCTGCGCTCGATGGAGGGATGCGATTTTCTCCGACGGACAGTGATGGAACCCATTCTAGTGTCTCTTCGCTCACCAGCTGGACATCTTCGAGCCGCTCTTGTTTCGCCGGTATGCCTCCCCCCCCCCCCCCCTCTGATGTTGGTACGGTTATTTCTTCGTGCCTGCTCACCATCACCTCCCCCAGATGTGTCGTCGAATTGATCTTGTATCGTCAATAATCATAAAAAAAAAAAAAAAAAACGTGACTTCAGCGGTTCGTCTTGTGTGTGTTTGTGTCGCCGTTCTGCTTTCTCCTTTCGACAGAATATCGTTACCTAGTGTGTTTTCACTGGTGTGCGTATGCATTCAACGGTGCCTGCAGATTTATCGTGTGCAATGTGACAAAGTAAAAAGTTCGTGTGCATTGCTTCAAAGGTGTACGCAAAATCTCATGCTACATTTTTTTAGGAAAGTGCCTTCAAAAGTTTTTTTTCGAAGTGTTGCGTCAAGGAGTTACGTGTATTACGCCATGTATGTGTTGTCTTCAAGTGAAAATTAATAAAAAAAAATATGTGGACATATCTCACATAAACGCTCTAATCAGGTGAAATTTTTTTGTAAAGGAAAAGAAAGTGCATCTTAACAGAATTAGTGCGTCCGAAAATATTTCAAATTATGTGAACAATTTTCTTTTAATCTGTGCTTCGCTTCTTGTGCATAAATGTGATAAAAAAAAGAATTTGCTTCAGTTTTCATCATCAAATTTGCATCAGATTGATTTTTGTTTGTTGCTGCTTTCTGCCATCTTAGCTTGTAACAAAAATCAGTGCCAATATGTTGCAATAGTAAAAGTGGTGCACCTGATAAAAAAAAAAAGGAAAACGTGAAATTATAAAAAAATGCAAAAAACGTACTGAAATGTACCACCGTACCTCTACGAATAAAACAACAAAAAAATTCTACAGCTAACAATATAGATTAAATAAAAAAAAAGTGTCTAGTTTTCACTGCATAAGCATGAACACGGAAAATTCAAGTGTTTCTTTTAAACTTTAATTGTAGTAAATACAGTAAATTAGTTATTATTATTTTGCCTTATTTCTATCTGTAGGTATGCGTTAGGATTTATCAATTTTCCCTTTTCATGCTGTTTGGGTAAAAAAAAAAAATAAACATAAAATGATGACTTCTTACTATTCAGTATATTTGTTTGCATGAACAGAGAAGCTTACGAAATTTAAGCATTATATTTTAAATATTTTATTTGGCACTTATATTTTTTTTGTCTTCTCTTTTCTTGCTTTATTTTGAAAGGTAAGTTTTTTTTTTAAATTCAGTATTGCAGTGCATATTTATTTTATATTGATATTTAGGTGATTAATTATTTTCCATACAGAAAATAAAATGTCATTTAGTTAAAATATGTTTGTGATAGGCTAGGCATATTAACATTTATTGCCCTCGTTTCCAAAGGTGCATTATAAAATTTTCTTGGCTATTATTTGATAGTTTTTTTATTTATTTTTTGCTTTTACTCAGCATTTACAAGTGAATATTATTTTTGCATGCATATTATTGGAAGATGTTGCAGTGATTTTGTGCTGTTTTCTATATAATATCTGAGGGTTTATAAATTTTTCTTACTGTATGAATATTTCAGATACTGCATACTTTTTAAAATAGACAGAAATTTTTTGAGAACTTCCAATTTTTTTCTCTTCTCTTTTAATCTGCTCATTCAAAAAAAAAGAGAAAGGGAGAGAAAATATTTGTTTTGTTTTTTCTTTTTCTTGCTTTTTGCTCTAATACAGTAACTAAATTTTAAATTATTGTGCCATCTTTTATATATTTTTTTAAATTCTTCTTTGGCTACTTTTTCCAACATTTTTAAAAAAATGTCACAGGCCGATAGCCATCCAGAATTAGAAGTATCTATAGCTGAATTAAAATGTTCTCTGCCGTACATGTTTGAGGAAGCACTTAACAGATTTGCGGAAAGGGTAAACACAGAATTCCCTATACTACAGGAACAAATTGGTAGTAAAAACAATGACACTTTAGTTGAAAATATTTCTTCTATGCATAAGAAATTTTTATGGGAATTTCAAATGTTGGGTAATTTTTTCAGGTTATAAAAGATGATTATGTTAGGTTGCAGAATAAGAACAAATGTTTACAAATTGTTAATACAAAATTTTGGAAAGATTGCACGCACTCACAGTGAAAGAGAAACATAAAGTTGAAATTAATGAGACGTCTTATCAAAGCACATCCGAGGCATACAGCGAAATACTATCACCTAAGCGGATTGAAACAACACAAATAGATAATTGTGAAATCAACAGTCTGACTGAAAATTCCTTGCAGCATAACTCAAATATTATTTCTGATTTGAAATGCCCACAACAAGATGTTACCACTTCTCCTATAAATAGTAACTTTTCGTCCCCTTTTAGGCATGATTTGAAGCCAATTTCAGTTATAATTTGTCAGTTGCCAGAAAATTTTAATATTCCTGATATTCTTTTGGCAATTTCTGACTTAACTGGTATATCCACACCTTCTATTCAATTTCAACAAAAATATAAGATGAAATATGTTGAGTTATTTAATTGGATATTTCTAATGCCCCCAAAGATAGCTAAAAGATTAATTAGTCATGGCGAAATCAAAATTCAGTCTACTGGTTACCCTGTAAAAAGATACGTTTCGGTAAAAAGATGTTTTACATGTCAAAATCTTCTTCATCAGGCAAAATCATGCACAGATAAAATTAGGTGTCCTGTATGTGCCTTATCACATAAAGATCCTCATTGTTCAAACAGCCCAAAATGCATTAATTGCATTAGATGTAATGAGGTAAACAACACAAAATTTAACGTTTTCCATACAGCTTTCTCACATAGATGTCCTACTGTAAAGAGATATATAAAAGAGCAACGAGAAACCTTAGACAATTGCAATTCATTTCATTAAACACATTTTTTTTATATAGATATAAAAAAAAAAAAAAAAAAAAAAAAATACCTGTTTACAAGATAAATTATTATTTTTTTTTCTCTTGCTGCATTTTGTATTGTGAAGGATTCTTTAAAATGAAAGTTCATTTAAAAAAAAAAAAAAACATTTCACTCTGTTAGACAGTTATGTACATCTTAATAATTCACCATATGGCATTAGTGATATTTTATTTCACAGTTAACACTTAACTGCAAATTTAAATATATTTTTTTAGAAAGTATGTGTGTACTGTTAGGTATATCTTTTTATCATTTGATTATTACTGCAGGAATGGTTGGATGATTAAAAGATTGTATGGGAGAGTAAAATAAATTGATGCAGGTCATCAGTTTTTTTTATTTTCGCTTGTAAAGGTTTTGGTAGTACAGGTGTACACACAAACACTGTACAGATGTGTCTTCCTTTTTTTTTGCACCAGTTACACTTAAATGATTTTAGATTTTTTTTTTCTATTTTGGTAATTTGATAGATACAAGTGATGGAAACATCACATTGCACTCTTTACATTCAGTTTTGGTTTTGGAATTTACATTTTCACAATATAATTTAATAACAGTTTCTATTTTGTCTCTTACTTAACATTTATTTTAAAAATTGACGGTACATTTTTTTATTTTTTTTTGACAACATCAGTTCATGTGCTGCACTTGAGTTTTAGATAGATACACAATTAGTTCATGTGAAATCACACATTAGTTCATGAGGTTAGTTACACAATTTAGTTCATGTGAAATCACACATTAGTTCATGAGATTATTTACACAATTAGTTCATGTGAAATCACACATTAGTTCATGTGATTTGTTACACAATTTAGTTCATGTGAAAACACACATTAGTTCATGAGAATAATTACACAATTTTGTTCATGTGAGATTACATTTAGTTCATGTGAGTTTATTTTAGTTCATGGGTATATTTACACAATTTTAGTTCATGTGAGAATACACTTTGTTTATACACTTAGTTCATGGTGTCAAGCAAAACTCTGTATCATTATATAATCTGGTGATATTAACTCATTAATTATGTAATTGATATCACATTCACAAGAATGATTTTGGAGTTTTGTGTTTGTACACACGTACCGTTATTTTTTTTACTTCTACATCTTATGTCAGGTTTTCGTTTTACACTACAGATTTTTTTTTGTTTTTCTCTCTTACCCTCTATATACTAATTTTTTTTCAGTTTGGGTAATGTCATAACTTACTAATGATACCATCACTTTCTTAATTAACAGATTTTATTTTGTAGATTTACATGAAATTATCCTTCACATGACATTTTTACTTGACACATTCATTTTGCGGCAATTAACCTGTAACAGTTTCTTTTTTAACACTTTTGTTATAGACTCCTTGCTTGTAAGTGGCACATAAAGTAAGGTCTCTTTTTACACTACACACAGTAAAATACAATTTATAAATTTTTTAATACACTTGATAGGATGTTTTTGGTTGATGTGTTTAAAAGTTTTGCAGAAATTATGACACAATTTAACTATTGTACAGGGTTTGCACATACATCTTAAATTTTTACACAGCAGATAATTAATTGGCTGTACATTTTTACACATACAGTTAATCTACTGTTTTATTTCATTGTTTACACAAAGCTGGTGACTTGTTGCTATTTTTATTTATAACATAAGGTAATTTTATTTTATCTGACATGACATTTGATATCCTTACATGTTGTTTTTTTTTCGAAAAGTTTAGTCAAAGGCATAATGCTAGCTGTTATGTACACTTTAGTTATTTTTTTTAACGCTATTCAAATAGAGTCATTAAACTAAATCTTTGGCATTTTCTCACATTTGAAATTTTTTTTAATTAGTGAGTGAAAGTCTCACGTTGTCTTGTGACGGATACATACACTCATATGACATTAAGAATTTACCTTTTGTTTCTATGCATTTTTACTTTCTCTTTCATTCCTTTTACTTGGAGCATGTTTGGTTTGGCATAACTTCTACATTTTCAGCGTAGAATTATGCAATCTACTGGGCACTTCTGCATTTTATACACACTTTTGTTACCTTAATACAGTAATAACTTGCGCAGATACAACTTTATTTTAATTTTACCCCTTAGTTAACCATTAAGTCATTTTTACAAGCAGTTCATGTGTTGCATATTTGTTTAAGTTGCACAACATTTGCTTATTTTGAAAACATTTTTTGCATCCATATACATACATTACACAAGTTCATGTGTTGAATTACATATTTTGTTCATTTGATTTTACACATTGTACTTTGCTAACGATTTATTCGGCAGTATTTCTTTTGTTTTTTGTTTTTTTCTTACAAGTAGTTCATTGAGTAATACACACTGGCTGGTTTAGAGTTTAACCAGGGTTTACACACACATTACAAGAAGTTCATTTGTTTTTTAACCCTTATTAACTACATTTTGATGATAACTCATTAATTATGTAATTGAATCTCACTCGTTGTAAGTGTCTTGGGTTATTACACATATACTGTCTGTTTATTTTGTTGGCAAATGCACAACAATTTGAGTTCATTGAGACATTAATACATAGAGTTCATGTGATATTATACAATTTGTTCATGTGTTTACTTACACGTTGTGTATGCTTGCGTACACTTTTGTTCATGTGTTGCATTACAAGTAGTTCATGAGTTTGGGAGTTTTTTTTTCTACCCCGCCCTCCACACACATACAGTTTCTCCTTTACTTTCCTATCTTTTAAATTTTACACCATGTTTCAATATTAAAATACTTTTTATCAGTTTTTTTTTGTGTTTGCATAATGTCATAATATATCAATGACAACATCACTTTGTCTATGTACAAAGATTTTAAAGTTACAAGGAGTTATCCGTCACATGACATACTAAACTACACATACATTCCGAATTTGTTTATTTTTAACATGTTACATTTTAACACTTTGCTTAGATACTTCTTACTTGAAAGTGGCAGATCGAGTAAGGTATCTTGTTACATTATATAACATTTAGATACATTTTTCTAACCTTTTTTTTCATATTCTTGCCAAGTGTAAGAGAAAATAACTCTAGTGAGTACACAGGCACTTCATATCATGCAGAATCTTGAACACAAGATGGGAAATTTTAATTAATACACAGAAATACAGGACGACAGTGTGTAAATTTATCAAATACTAAATTATATTATACTTTGACTTCTTGTTACAGCGGGAACTTAGTTATAGTGCAGGTATCTAAAAAAATATATACCCTTATTATCTAAGGCAGAAGCCCTAAGCTGACGCCATAAAACTTGTGGTCTCCACAAGATTTAGGGCTACACCTGTTTGCCAGCGTGCTACATGCACCCCTTTTTGGTAGTCCTGTGCCTCGTGCACAAATTTTTCTTTTCATATACGATTCATCTTTATTGTAATACAGTACATTTTAACTTTTATTTTATATATATACATACAATACTTTTCTGTGTTCCAATTTTTTTTTTAAAGTTCTTATTGGTGTGTTTTGTTTTAATTTGCTTGCATTTCGTATGAAATTATGATCTCATTGTAAGATCACATTGTGAGAAGTTATAAAATATATCTAATGCAAATACTTCTCTTTGGAATCATGACACAACGAAAAAGCTGGTACCAGCGCCACAAATATAGAGCCACATAAAAAAGCATAGGATCCTAACTCTTCGTCAAATGTGGCACACTTTTTTTTTCTCTTGTGGCATATTGAATTGAAAAATAAGATTTGTTTTAAATATGAGCGCTCAGTCATGAATAAATATTATTATTTTGAATTATTTGAAAGCAAGCAAATATGTTTATATACTACCTTTCTATTTTATTACTTACATTACTGGAAATGATGCTCTAATAGCATTTTAGAAAAACAGGTTCAAACATTTTTCTGTTATTGGATACAAAATTTTTTTATATTTCTATGTAGATTGTATACTCTGTATGTGCGAAGGTGGACAAAGGATTTTAAGTAGATATAAAGCTGCAACGTACACGTTCCAGCTTTCTTCTGTGGTCGGGGTGAGTTATGTGACAGCGTTTCTGTCCCATACCTATAATTTTTATTCAAAATTAATTAAAAACATAATTTTTACTTTTAAAATCACATTATCCCCCCCCCCCTCTCTTTCTTATGCTGAAATATGTAATTAAATTCATTTCTCAAAACCATCCAGCTTTTATTAAAAGGTTTTCTTTCTAAAAACATCTTTATTTCTAGCCGCAAAGATTCATTTCTTTTTTTTCTTTTCCGTATCTGTCTGCTACCGCTCCCAGTGCAAAGAAATAAATAAGAATTAAATGGCACATCTGCTAGTATCAAGGTCTGCATTTAATTCCATCGGATTTTTGCGCGCCACATTGATAAGAATTTTTATCTCTACTAATACGTGAACGTTGCATATGTATTAACAATTAAAAAGAAAAATGAACAGATCTTATGGGAAGCATGTATTTATCGTGCTTTGTGGTCAAGCTAAAAGCCAGATGCCTCTGATTTCCAACATTTTTCTCAGGCAGCGGTCTTCTTTGTAAGATCTGTTGTATAAACAAGTTTCGCTTTTCTGACGCATTTCTCATCGTATTAGAATCGCTTGCTTGCAATCCCGGCCTCCCCCGTCCGATTGTATCACCACATTTTTGCGGTAATGTTTATCGCCAAGACCCTTTGTTCATTTTCGCGCAGTCACCAAAAGTTGTAAATTGGCGATTCTGTGCAACGCCAAGATTTCTTGACTTCTTACAAAAACGACACTTCTGTTTCAGCTTTCAAGATGTAAACTTGTCTAAAAAGGAATAGCCGCTTCGGCGCCCTATGTATCTATGGGGGTCTCTCTCTCCCATTGTTCTTTAACTGAACCACCTAACGATGCTTTTAAATAAAGAGTAAGTCCAGTAAATTATTAGTTGGAGTTTTTTTTAGCATTTAGAACCCGGTCTTCAAATCCATGCTATAAACATGACATTAAGGCTATCGAAATTCCATTTCAGAATTTACAATACCTACTTAGTTGATGTAAGCAGAAAGAAATTGTGACTGATAGAAGGTAGAAACTTTTTAAAACATATTTCAGGACATCTCCCCCCCCCCCCCCCCCTCAAAAAAATTAATAGATAAAAAATACTTAGAAAATATCAGAAATGATAAAAAGGACAAAATAGCTATTTTCTTTATATATTTTCTCTTTTGAGTTGGGGGGGGGGGGGGGGAGGTGAAGCTTTAAAATACATTTTAGAAATTTAAATTGATAGATTCTCTCAAGTGCACATAAGTAAGGCATTTGAAATAATTAGAAATCTAAAAACTTAGCATTTAAATATCATAATAATTTATATTTCGTTAAAAATTCTAATTTTAGATAGATTTTATAGGAGTCCATTTTTATCAACTGTTTTTCTCTAAGAAACTTTACAAGGTGATTTTAAAAGTTTGTAAATTTATTTTATAAATTGTATTTTATTGAAATATCTCAAACATTGGATACTAGTTTTAAAAATGATAATACAGAAATTAGAAGTCAATTCTTAGAATTTAAATAAAAACTTGCCATGTATAACAAATAAAATTTATTAATCACAAAAAGAATTAAATGTTTTTTTTATTTACAAACTATTATTAATCATATTTATTATTTAACAAAAATGTTTTCGACAAATCATCAATTTCTTGTTGGTCATCTTCTTCTCCTTTGAAAAGTGTTTCCATCCCTGTCGTCAATTCTGCAAGGACCTTTCCAATGCAACTAGAGATAGCAGTGGCTTCTGTTCCTTCAAACTTCATTTCCACACTAGCTAGAAAAGTACAATGAACCAAAATTACAATCCGACCAAGTACATTTTTTCTATAACAATTTATAACTTGCTATAGCTTTTTTTTTTTTTTTTTTTTTTTTTGTCATAAACAAATTTTAAATGGGAGATTTGAATTTATTCACCAAAGTTTCAGCTTGAAAATGAAATATTTTTACTTCATTATATTAATACAGTAGACTCCCTCAAATCCGCACAGCTTGGGACCAGAGGTTGTGCGGATTTCTGGTCATTGCTTTCTTTATTTATATTTTTTAAACAATAATTTGAATTTAATAATGCAATCGAAATTATAATGAATGCTTACTTAAGTGAAACATTAAAATAATTAAGTAAAATAATAAATTGAAATAATAAAAATTAAGTTAATTTAAAAAATAATTAAATTATTAAAAGTAAACATCAAGTAAATAATAATCCATAATAAAGATTATATACATTTTTCTTGAATTATTCAACGAAACTTGCCTCACAAAGGTACACTATTAATTCATATCAAAATCATAAAATAAGAAAGTTTTATTTCAGGTTTAGCCAGACTTAATAACCAAAAAAGCTTGATTAATACATAAATATATTTGGTAAAAAGATTGCAATTACCAATGCCATCAGCAATATCTTGAATTTTTCAGAAATAAATTTATACTATTTTCTTCATGAACAAGCAAGAGTTTAGTCACATTAACAAGAATTACATATGGAATTATATAAAAATAAAAAAGTCTAATTTTGTCCCTACATATGAACTGAAAGTTCCATTGTTTACATATTCGGTGATGTGTGGATTTGAAGGAGTCTACTGTATCCAATAGTTAGTGCTAAAATCACACAGTACTCACAACTTATTATTTAATGGTTTTATAAATCAGAAAACAAATTGCGAACCAACTACTTAACTTACAAACTGCAAACTTACAATATTAAAATTTTACCTCAGTTTTTTTTTCCTCTTACAAAATTTGAACATAATATTCAAAAATGCATTTTCGAATTAAAGTGAATTTTTAAAACTAAAACTTTTTCCGTAAATAATAAAAGTAAAAATAGTTTCTAAAAGAGTACACTTTTATAAGCATTCAATGTTTATCTTGAGAATCACACCAAATTTCATGGCTACAATTTATGTCGTTAAAAAAAAAATCTGTTACAATGCATTAATTTTACAAAGAGCCCAACTATTGAAAAATCACTGCTCTGATCAGGGGTCGATGCAGGTTTTTATTCTTGGGGCCCATTTTGTGAAAAGTAGAAGTTATTTTTGTGAATTTTATTATATTTTTGTGAAAAATAACATTTTGAAACGAAAGTTGAAATCCAGTTACTAAAATTCGAACCAAGAATTTATGAACAAAAACATTCTTTATATCCCTTTGCTAAAGTTTTTGTTTTTCGTGACCTGGTTTTATTTACGAATTTCACATTTTAAAACAGTTTTTATGAAAAAGAATGTTATCTAGGGGGTCTATTTTATTAAAAGGAATTTTGTGAAGGGGCCTGTTTTATTAAGTTTATTTTTGTGAAGGGGCCCATTTTATTAAATTTATTTTTGTGAAGGGGCCCTAAATAGGCCCCAAATTTTGTCTGGATCGACCCCTGCTGATGTATTACATGATAAATAGCACGAATACGTGAATTTATTTAAAATATAATATTTGTTCTACTTATCTTTTAAAATATAGTAACAGGGGAAAAAATTATTATTTAAACTGTTATGCAGAATTTCTAAACTATTTTTTTTAACATATAATCATAAATTAATTACTATATGTACTCACATGTAAATAAACACCAAAATTTTAAAGGAATGAAAATCATTCCATTTTATTATCAGTATTTTGGAATAGTTTTCATTGCCCTATTTTATTGCAGAATTCATATTAATCTTCCTTGATTAAAATTAAATTAAAACCAAGATTACTATTGTTATATCTATTGTTGTCTATTATTAAATATTGTTATTCAAACGGATGGACATGTTATATCTCTCAAATTTTGGGGTTGACTAATATGAGAGTATATACAGTAATAAATTATAAACAAGGATTTTTTTAAAAGAAATATTAAAATTAAATTAATAAAATAAATTATTATTAATAATTAAAAATAATCAATAAAAATTAGGAAACTTAAAAAATAAAAAGCTATATTCTTCATATTTTTTAATTTTTATTGTTCCAAATATTTCACTGTTGGAGTTTCACAGCCCCTAAACATATTTTGATGCAAATGGTTTGGTGCATAATTAACTGCATTGTTTTGTAACTTATAAATAGTTGTAATAATAAAGATTATTTGGAGATTTATCACCTGCGGCTAGGTACGACAAAAATGCCTTAAAATCAATTTATAATGAAGTTCTAAAAGTATTAAAATGGCATATTGTCATTAGAAATACACAGGCATAATTTTTATAATTCTAGAATATCAAGAAAAGAGTGAAAAATCAATTACAAAATTCCTTCTTTACATATAAAAACCAAGCTAAATAAAAGAGTGTAAAAATACAACATTGACTGCAATATAGAGACCCATGCTATGTGCGTTAACACTCAATCTTACACCATTTTTGAGGGCATCTCCGGCAGACAGCACAGAGGCGGAAGCCCCTCTGTCCCTATGGGCCCACACAAACCAGGAAATATATGTATGAATGATTAAAAAACTGACATGTTTCAATATAATACAGTAGACTCCTGCAAATCCACACAGCTTGAGACCAGAAGTTGTGCGGATTTCTGGCCATTGCTTTGTTTACATTTTTTAAACAGTAATTTTAATGCAGTAATGCAATCAAAATTATAATGAATGATTGTGATATTGTAAAATATTAAAATAAGTAAAGTAATAAACTAAAAGGATAAAAAGTAAGATAATTTAAAAACTGATTAAAGTATTAAAAGTAAAGTTCAAGTAAATAATTAATAATGCATATTTGAATATGCACAAAAAAAAATGAGATCATTTTCCTTCAATTATTCAATTTGAGGGAGTCTACTGTATTAACAAACTTTATACACAAAAAGCATCTTATACACTTTTAATTTTTCAATATCAGTTGACAAATTTTTTCTTCTTGTGATTATTACTTAATAACTAAAATTGGAGGTTGCATAAGAAAAAAATTTCCGTGCCAAGGGTCAATGCAAGGTTTTTCTTCTTTTGGCCCGTTTAATGTGAAATAAAATTTTGTGAAAAATAACATTACATAATAGAAGACAAATTTAAATTAACCCAAATTCAATGATGAACTTATTACATTTAGTTTGCCCAAGAGGAATTTAACAGGTAGAAATAGTTTAATCAAAAAACCTTAAATTTTTGGGAAATTTGCATTTTTTAATGGTTTCCTAATAGACATCAGATAAATAATAGTGCTTTAACATAGCCATTATAAAATTCATGACAAGAGTTCCATAACATGTGCAATGTGCCAGAAAACTTTGAAAGTTATTTTGGGCGATAACTGCTTAGGGTGTGGTTGTCGCAATCTTTTGGCGCTTGGTAAGATGATTTGGGAGATTTAAAAATAAGATATTACAAATATTAATATAATATTAATAAAATATAATAAAAATAAAAATTTGGTAAGATGCTAAAACAGACTTTTGACAACATTGCTTACTTTTTTGCCAGTTGCACCAAGTGCACAAGATAGGGAACTCTTCCCAAATGATTAAATTTCTGTATATGACTTAAAAAAGAAAACATTATGCAAATTAAAGATAAATAAAATACTAAGCAGTTTAAAGATTTTTAACTGTATTGGTGGTAGGAAGAAGCATTATACAGAATCTTGAAATCTTAACCCCCCCCCCCCCACACACACACACACACCAGATAATTTATCAGTAGAAATCTTTTTAAAAAATCACAAATGATTAAACTTAAATAAGAGGAATCAGCTTTAACTGTATCAAATTTTTATTTTTGGATGGAGTAAAAAATAAAATAATAAATAAATAAATAAATAAATAATAAAGAAAATATAAAAAGAATAAATAACCTTTGATTGTAATTGTTTGATGACTGATTTTGAGTCTTTTAACGATTTTTATATTTGGAAAATTAAGTTTAAAGTAGCAAGTATGACAAAACAAAAATAAAAAGTTCTATACTCTCCCTTATAACGAAAGAAGAAAAAAAATTTCTCACACTTGAATTAGGATATCTGAAATATTTATTCCAAATTCTGATAAAAAGGACCTCAAGGTTATATAAATTGCTCACAACTTTAATTGTACTTGTGCCATTTAAGTAAGTAAATCGTTTCAGTTACGTACAATAAAAAAAGAAAATCACGTTTTAATATAAATAATTATTTCAAGAATAAAGTAAACGGACAATTTTAATATATAAACAATGAAAAAGTGTTTTGGTGTTACTTAAACGGTTAAATAATATACTGACTCAAACACTATACCAAAAGTTCATATGCATTGTTTACAATCATTAGTGACGAAAATCTTTAAAGGTATATACATTCCGAGACAAGTATAAACATGATATGAACAGAAAATACACACTACACAAGAATATGGATAACTAATCAAGTAATAATACCAATGTGAACAGAAAACAATATTTAAAAAACAAGTTTGAATATATGAAATGCGTCTGATTATATGTATTCAATAAACAAACATTATATGAAATATAAAGAGCACTTACCCGTTTCACATAAAGATGTGACTTTCGGATTTCAAGAATGACACACCTCACTTTTCCATACTACCATCACTATAAATATTTTCGTTTTTAATCTGCAACAGCCATGAAGGTAGGGTAGATATACGGCAAGAAAGCGAGAAAATAGAGCGGCCATGTTGGGTACTTGTCTTGTATTTGATTGGTTGGCTGGCTGGCACATCCTTGTGCATCATTGCTCCCGATGTAACCCGATATCGGGCAATATTGGTCAATGTGAGTTTTTCTACATGGATTTACAGAACTTAAAATGTTATTATAATTGTTTCCTGTTTTCTACCTTCCCACAAAAAGTGCAATATATGAATAAAAAATTTAAATATTCATGATTCCAGAAGTTTTAATGTCACAAATCCAACATCGGACAACATCGATCAATGCTGGCCAATGTCGGTAAACATGACCGGTCTTTGCCGATGCACAACAAGATTGGCCGATATTGGGCAGTGTCGGGCCGATATTGCTGTGCTACCTGGGAAGTAGCAGAACGTAGCGCCTGACCACAAAAAAATTTGCCCTAGTTTCTAAAACATGGTACAAGCTAATTGAAAATTGTTATTTGTGCTTTAATCCTGGAGAAGAGATAACAGTTGATGAACTGTTGTTCCCGTGTAAATCAAGGTGCAGATTTATTCAATACATGGCGAATAAGTCGGATAAATTTGGCATCAAGTTCTGGCTAGAAACTGATGTAAAATCCAAATATGTTTTGAATGGCTATCCTTATTTGGGCAAGGATGAAGAGCGGCCAACTCATTTACAACTTGGAGAAAGTGTAGTGCTCAAACTACTGCAAACTTTTCTAAACGTTGGATACAATGTCACTACTGACAATTTTATAACGTCTGTAAAAATCGCAGATGAACTTTCTGCTAAGAAAACTACAATAGTTGGGATGATGCGTATGAACAAGAAAGAATTACCTCTTATTGCTCGCGACACATCTTCGCCACAATATTCAGTTTCTGCGTTGAAAAATGGGAATAAACACTCACGATATTTAGGTGCAAGAAAAAAAAAGAATGTCGTGATTCTTAGCACTATGCACACGAATGTAGACAATAATGCAAAGAAGAAGCCAAACACTGTCACTTATTACAATAAAACTAAATGTGGCGTAGACGTAGCAGACCTGATGTTAAGGAAATATACTACAAGATGTGGAACTCGCAGATGGCCTGTTCATGTCTTTTACAACGTCCTTGACATTGTTGCACTAAATGCTTAGATAATTTTCAAGGAATCCACAAACACCTCAATTTCACGTTGAGAATTTATTCTTTCCCTCGTGGAAGAACTACGAATTGGTGCTTTGTGCAATAGATGCCCCCAAATTGATGGAATAGAGAACCTAAAACGAAAGAAATGTGCCTTTCAACGTTGCAAGGGAAAAAATAAAACTTGTGCAAGCTGTCAGGGATGACAGAAACCAATTTCTGGTAAATGTGTTGCTGTCACTGTCAAGCGCGCATATTGCTCTACTTGCGCTAATGTTTAACTAACTTTGGAACGAATTTAACTGTTTATTCATGTTTTTTTTTTTTTAATATCTTGTGTGCTAATTTGTATTTTTTGCATTTGTAACTTTTGTTTGTTTTCCTATCACTTGTACACCTGCTAAAGAATATTGTTTAATAAAATATATTGAATTACATATTGTCATTTATATATTGTCATTTAAATAAAAAATAAATAAAAATTCCATAAGCATGGGAAAAAACGAACTCTAAAACATAAATATATAAGTAAAAATAAAAATAATATATCTATATATATAAAATTTTTAAAAAACCCTTATATATTGTAATTTCAACATCAAGTATCAATAAAAAAATCATTTACTTTGATAGGGATTGAATTTCTTATGAGGGTCAAAATGACTTCCAACGGCGGTTTTAGGTAAGTCCAAATTCCGGCTGTTCTAGTGTTAACACGTTAAGCGCCATGTCAGTCATCGGTGACTGATACTGAACTTTTTGTTAAACCCTCTAGTGCATACTGTTGCCAATTGACAACAAATTAAATTTTCTCTTCTTATCGTCTATTTAGCGTTGCCTCTTGATAACTTTATGCTTTACGTATTCCTTTTGACCCTATACTTTGGTTTAGTTTATTAAAAGTGCCATAGGTGATAATAGTTGTTAATCAGTTACAAATAAAAAAGAACTTTTCAAGCCTTCCATTTTCCTAACCATAGATGGATTTCTAACACAAATAAAATATATTTAAAATGCAAACTTTCATTTGAAAAACATCTTTTTCAGAAGAATATGCTTTTAAAAGTTATTTTAAATAATTTTCAGTAAAGTTTTTTGCAACAAATATTGTATGCATGTGAATATACGTTTGTTACCAATTGGCAACACCATAAATTGAGTTCCGCTTTTGTTTACATTTTTAGCATTCTGTTCAATGAGTTTGTTAATGGTTTCATCTTCCTTTTTGTCTATTTTTTCATCAAAAAATTTGTTCTGATAAAGCGTCATCATGTTCAACATATATTTTAAAGTAAAAACACACAAAAAATTATCAACAGAAGAAATATGGATTGTATTGTCAAGTAAAAGTGGCATTTCTTACAATGGCAGCGATGACGATCCACTTTTGATCCAAACTTTCTGTTCAAAAACGGTTCAGACACTTATGATGACAGACTGACTGGGATTTACAAACAGATAAATCAGCTACGGAAATTGACTATAATGTAAATGCTAACGTTGGAATAGTAAATATCTCATTTACATCAAAACAAAATCAGTCAGGTAAACGTAAACAGAAAAAAGTGAAAACTTCAAACTCTTCAGCCAGATCCTTATTGGATAAATATTATTGGAGATGTTTCTCTGCATGAAAGTGCTTTATCATTAAAATCACCACATAAATATTTTTTGTATTTTTCCACCCAGTACTTTTCGACTGTACTCTGAACAAACAAGCCTGTATAGTGTTCTAATACATATTCAAAATCCACTGAACATATGCTTGACAGATATAAAAAAGTATATCTAAGAATTTGTATCTTGAATAGCGTGGCAAACTTAAAAATCGTCAGATTGTTTCCGAACCCTGTCACTGGTGTACCACCAGGTAGTCGCACTATGATCTTGAGTACATTTGAAAGTATATGACAATTTTCCCATCTGAACGATAATACATTGTCTAATGGGGAAGTTAAGTTATTCAAGTTGAGACCAATAGTCGGTAACCTGGATGGAAATTCGCATCCATTCCTATGGAAAAATCTCTCTGTGTTTATGAGCAAATAAGTGCCACAAAGGCTCGTCACCATAGGAAGCAGTATATATCCCCCCCCCCCCCCCAAAAAAAAAAAAAAAAACAACTAGAAAACAGGAATTTTGCTTTTTCAGAATTTAGTGTCGCCCCCCGATGAAAAAAAATATATGTATATATAAATAGTACAAAACATATTTCAATCTTAAGACTTAAAGCACACGCTTATATTTTATGTAAAATGATGTAATTCGCATGCGCTTAAGAATTCCACATTTATGATCCACTCTTAAACATCTACAGTAAAGCATGCATAGGATGTCACTATCACAAAAGAATACACAAATGCAGCAAAAAGATGCCGTCATTAAAGAAACTCGAGAAAAAAAAGGCTATCTAATGATTCATAGGCCTTCATTTGTTTGTAACATTAATATAGTTACTTAAAATTAAATATAGTTTTAATAGCTCCATGTTTTAACAGAAATTATTAATTAATTAATTTAGTTTTTTAAATACCACGTATTTTAATTACATTTTCTTTCAGTTGTTATGAGAAAATGGCAACAAAAATACATAATTACTATTTTAAAACTATTTTTCCTTTACTTTCTACAGAGAACTCTACTTTCTCTACTTCTACAGAGAACTCTACCCTCTACTTTCTTCCGTTTCCAAAATTAAACAAATGGCGCTAAAAACTACAAAAAAATTATTTTTTCAAAAATAAATGGAGATACAGTTTTTAACAAATTGCATTTAAAAGTACTTTTTTTCCCAATACGACGGTATAAAAATTTAAAATGCGCGAGGCTTAGAAATTAAAAAAAATTGCTATAGAGCATTTAATCGTCCAATGATACATCTTCTTTGTTTATTGCTGCCTTCTGTAAGGTAACGTTATTTTTGGATACGACACAAAATAAGCTGGGAGAAAGAAATAGCATACCGTATCGGGCGCTTAAAAAAAAAAAAAAAAAAAAAAACTTGCATGAATATGGATTTAAATTGTTATTTTTCGCAGGAGTGTCAAAATTTGCGTAGCATTTTGATATTTATTGCGAAAAACAAATACAACCAGTCTGCCAACTGAACATGACTTGGAGGTGTTGAACCTGTAAATCATGAACTGTATTCTGATAATTATTAAACATCAGTGAACCTAATGACACTTTTAAAACGAAAAGTAATTTCGTGCCTTGGAATAATAACAAGGGACAGAATTCTGCTCTGCAAAATGCCACCCGACAATTAATAGAAAAAAGACCACAGAAGTATCGTAGAATACGCTTAATGCATGGTGTTGCCATTTGGCAACCATTTAAAAAAAAATCCAAAATACGGAAAAATATAAGAGTGATAATTTTTTCAGTATTTTTTCTTTAATGTATACCCATTAAGGAATTAAATACATTTTTTTAAAGAGAAAATAAAAAATCATGCTCTAGAGGGTTAAAATGCAACATTCACCGATTGGGCTCGAGGCAGCCCTTTATGTAGCCGACGGTCTGAAATATGATATAAAACTAAATATATATACATTATTTTAAGTAATTACTGAAAATTTATTTAAAATTTACTTACCTTTTATTTATTACAGGATTATACTTTCTTAAAAATTACTTAAAACATTGTAAATTTTTCAGCTTCAGTGCCAGCCACCGTGGCACTCAGCTTGTTAAAAAATGGCAAAAGACCCCCCCCCCCCCCCCCGATTTTTTAAAAAGCTTAGGAATATATTGCTAGGATTTTATGTTTTTTCATCATTCTGTATTACAATTGAACTAAAAATATGTGTATTTATTCAATATTGTACATTTTTAGAAAAACCGCTCCGAACGTAAGCAGATATCTTAAACATCCTTCGGCGCGAAAATGTCTATGCAGCAACAAGTATCTGTTTATATATCTGAGCTTCTTCCATGCTCACTAGCCGGCTGTGAATAAAATCAATACCGTCGCTATAGCAGCTGCAACGATAGCAACCAAGCTGTCCATAGAGAAAGAACTCTTCTCTTTGATGCTGTCAGATGATGCAAGAATTTAGGGATGAGAATTGAGGCAAACAGGTAACTTGGCGCCATGGTCAGCAGCACCCAGTGATATAGAAGATTATAATTTCCGCCTGTTACATGATGAAGTTTTGAATTTCTACCTGGTGAGGTATAATATTCCGGATGAAAAAATTTCGGAAGCACTAGATCCTATCAAGATATCCTTTCACTATGACAAAGAAAACCAGTATGGAGACGTAGATTACTACAGATGTGCGGAAAATATTTGTGCATATCTATTCCGCTATGCTCCGCATGGAGCAAGACTGACTCGCTATAGAATATTAGAGGCTATGGACAGCTGCAAGGATCCGCAGCTGCAAAGAATTTGGCGTATCCCGCAATTGAAAGCAATCAGTTTAGGGGGTGGTCCAGGGAGCGATGCAATCGGTTTTTGCAGTGCCATGGAACGCTGCAAAACTGTAGGTACAGTAGATGTAGTTGTGGTGGACGCTGTTGCAGAATGGTTACCATGCATCAACAAGATTAAGGATATCATGAAACCTTTAGGAGAGAGAAATCCTTTTGGATCTGATCTTTTTTATCAGGGAAGAGCGGAACTCCATTTTCGTGTTTGTACTCTAGGAGAACAGCGACCGATAGAACAACCAGTACAACAACCAGGGCAACTACCAGCACAGCAACCGGAACCATTCAATTTGATAAGCGAATGTGACATCGTTCTCATCTGTAAGCTCATTTCCATCATGAAGTTAGAAGGCATAACGAACCTCATTCAAGTGAGTATTTTTATAGCTATTCACAGGCCTTCAAAATTTGGATTGTGTCATATTGAACTTAAACTTACACTATGTGCAAAACTACTTAAAAAATGAGACAATATTAAAAAGATGTTAAATTATTTTAATACCTTAGTACTTTCAACTATAAAAAACATAGTCTTCGTCAGAGAGTAGTTGAGTTGAAAGTTTTGAGTTATAGTTGAAAGTACTAAGGTATTAAAATAATTTAACATCTTTTTAATATTGTCTCATCTTTTAAGTAGTTTTGCACATAGTGTAAGTTTAAGTTTAACTTTTTAAAGATGAATTAAGCATTCCTATTTATTTATTTACTGATGTGCCATATTGCTTAGCTTTTGATAATTGATTCTTACGTATTTTGTAGCACTGAATCCGACAATGGCCTTCATTTTTTACCATCACGTCAGGATTTTTTGCAATTTTTTAATTTTTTAACTTTGAAATATACGATTTGCAAAAACTTTTAACGTGATGGTTAAAAGTGAAGGTTATTTTCAGATTTAGTGCTAAAAAGTACATAAAAATCAATTATCAAAATTAAAAAAAAAACACAACCATCACATCTATTTTACAGTATCAGAATTATGCTATTTTTTGACTTTTAAACTTATGATTTTCAAAAAATCCTGACTTAATGGCTAAACATGAAGGTCATTTTCGAATTCAGCGCTAAAAAATAGATAAAAATCAGTTATCAAAAGTTATGAAACGCAACCATTTCCTCTATCTTTCAGTATCAGATGTTCTCTATTTTTTGACTTTTTACCATTGAAATTTACGATTTGGAAAAAATTCTGACGTGATGGTTAAAACTGAAGGTCATTTTCGGATTCAGCGCTAAAAAATACATAAAATCAATTATCAAAAGTTAAACAATACAATCATCGCAGGCTTGTGATTGGCGTTTACTTTAAATATTGTCAAATTGAGTCTAATTACGTTTACTTTAACCGTTTGAAGGAAAGTCTCCTTAAAGAGTCTCCTTATCTCCTTACTCAGAATATTTTGAAAAAAACAAAAGCCAATGAAACTACTTATGCATGTAAGAAAGGATCAGTCAAATTTAGCGCTGGAATTCCAATAGACAGCTAGGTGGGGAGGCCTACCAAATGGCTTAAGCACTCACAAGCCCCACCCAAATTCCAATAGACAGCCTGTAAAATATATGAAATACTTTCGAATATTTAGGGCAAAAAAGCCAACAAGCCGCGCTATTTGACGAGCAATACTTTTTTTTCGCCAAACGCAAACGGTTTTAATGGATCTGGAAATTGCTTGTTAAATGATTATTCGAACGTGCGTTATTTTTTTAAATTTAAACTTAAAAAATGGATTTTTAAAATTTTTATTTATTTTATTTTATTATTTTTTATGTAAGCTTATATGGTATATACAAGTTGTTTATTGCCGAAGTTATTTAATTTTACACGGTTTCACCGGCCGAATAAGTTTAAGTGTATTTTAAAAGTAAATGCCCGACTAAAGATCTCTCTCATTATACATTTCGAAATTGAATTTTTATGGCAACAATATTTTTCTCTTATTGTCTCCGACGCTAACAATATCAAAGTCATATTAACAGTGCTCAGAACTGGACCTTAATTTTCAGTTTGAAGCAATTTTAATCAATTTAAATTTTGTTTTAAACCGTCGTTAAACAATCATTAAATTTCATCATATAAAAGTATATGGCAGAACCGTAGTTATAAAAGTGAATTTATTTAAGTTAAACTTACTTAAACTAGTTCAGTTCTAGTTTTCAGTTTGAAGCAATTTTAATCAATTTAAATTTTGTTTTAAACCGTCGTTAAACAATCATTAAATTTCATTATATAAAAGTATATGACTGAACCGTAGTTATAAAAGTGTATTTATTTCAGTTAAACTTACTTAAACTAGTTCAGCATGAAGAGTAGAAAAAGTTTTTCTTATCATAAAAGTGTATTTTTTTAAAAAACTTCGCTGTATCACCAACTAGCGATAAATCGCCAAGAAAAAGAAATTTTCCTACTTTTTTTTTTTTTTTTTTTTTTTTTTACGGACGCTATATCGACGTTTCGTCGGAATTTTTCCTTATTAACATATATATATATCCTCATGACAAGAACATTCTGTAATTTTTGAAAAATTTTCTGAACGCTTATGGAGACTTCCCTTGTGAGGGCTTTCCTGCATTTCCGTAAATATAACTCGTGCTTGGTTGCTATCGTTGCCGTTGCTATAGTGACATAACGAATTTATTAACAGGCGGCTAGGGCGCATGGAAGAATTTCAGAAATATAAACACATAATTTAAATATTCTTTACCTGTTTATCTGTAAAATACACTCCATATATCTTTATTTTACATATATCTTAAAATACAATTTTGTTAAAAATATTTTTCGTTACAGCTGATTTAAGTTGTTTTGGGGAAACGTTAAAATACGAGCAAACCACTTAGGGTTTTAAATATCGCCAAATTACGCATTTTTATTTTCTTTTCACATCTTATATAAATAGCTCCGTCTTACCCTCTTGCTAAGCGGAGAATCAGGGATGCTGGGTTTTTACAAGCCAAATTAAGCCAGCTGGATTTTTTTATTTAAAATACTTTTAATAAGCGGGATATAATTTAAAAAGACAATCTTTTATAAAAAGAATACACGAAAAAAGATCACAAATATAATCCATATAAGCAGATAATTAAAAAATTTCTTTCTTTGTTTCTAAAATACAATCTATATCAATTTATTTTATTTTATAGCATCTTAAAATACAATTATGTTAAAGATATCCTTCTCTACAGCTGATTTAAGCTGCTTTGGGGAAACGGAAAAATACAGGCAAACCACTTAGGGTTTTAAATATTGCCAAATTACGCCTTTTTATTTTATTTTCACATCTTATATAAACTAGGGGATCGTACCCGGTCTTCCCGGGTTACAGAATATAGGTGAAAACATTTTTTTAAATTGAAAACTAATAATTTTTTTATATGCAATAAATTTTTTAGAATACCCCCTTACATTATAAAAGCATTTTTCATATCAAAAATACGAATTATAAAATCAAATAAATTTTTGAAATTTATCAAAAGCGATAATTTCTAATTAGCCACATGCTAAGAGACCAAGATTTTGCTACTTACGGCATCCTTTTATATTCTGATAATTTCAGAGCTTACATATCTGTTAAATTTGTGTTTTATTTATATGATTTTATTTATTTATTCATAGGGAAGTTTTTTTTTAAAATGGATATTAGCCGAAAGAGAATGATGAACTCTTTATTTTGTTTTAAGGGCAAACGGATTAATCTTTCGTAATCGAGCTCCGCGTACTATAGATAAATTAAAAATTATTTTACGCTTTAAAATTGTTTTTAAAACCACAGACAATCAGTAAACTGAGATGAACTTTGCAAACAAATTCCATTTGAAAAAAAAATTCTATTTAGTGATCTAAAAATTTAAATTTTACGATTACAAATATGTTACATTTGTGTTTTTTCAACATTATTCTTTTATTTGTTTATAAAAGAAGTATTGATTTCGTTAATTTGTTTTTCACAAATATGTTAGATTGGTGTTTATATATATATATATATATATTTTTTTTATAAAGGAAATATTAATTTCGATATGCAAAAAAAAAAAAAAAAAATCAGAAACAAATGCTGAACAATGTTTGTTGCTTTATGTGCAAAATGTTTATTATTATTATGTATTGAAACCGGCACGTGATAAGATAAACTTAAAAAAAAATCATTCTTAAATATTATTTTAGGAAACATAATACATCAGTCAATTAAGATGCAGTTTTTAAACAAACTGCATTTTAAAGTAATTTTTTTCCCTATGCAACGAAAATTGAAAATGTACGTTGTTCAGAAGATTAAAAAATTGCAGTAGCGAAAATTTCAAAACCGAAATTTGATCATGAAGTGTTGCCATTCGCAAAATAACGTCAGCGTTACGCACATATACATTTGTTCTTTATAATATAGATACATAATCTGTAAAATATAATAAAGATCAGTTATTAGGATGTGGTTATTAATTGAAACTCTTGTGCTTGGTATTCCAGAATGAAAAACAGCAATTTCACCTTCTCAAAATTTGCATACGTACTTTTCATATCCATATTCATCATTCTTTTTTTAAATTGTATTTTGTTTGATCATTTTAAAATCATTTTAACTCAAAACTTGTAGTCACGATTGTCAGTAACATCTTTTATGTGAACAGACGCACTCTTTACTTGAGATTCTAATCTCAATTCCGGAGAGTAAAAATGTCCGTAATTTATGTTTTTAAGACGCATTTGTGTTAAAATGTTTAGTTTTATCTAAGAAAATGATCGTTTTCTTTTAAATATGACTTAATTTTCACTTAAATAAGCATTTCACATAGTGTCTGAAACTTAGTATCAGTACACATGAAGAAGGAAAAACAATATAGATAATTTATGAGGAAAAATGCGTGTTTTCAAAAGCAGTAAGGTATTTTCCATTATTATGTCCCATATATAATATTATGCTCCTAATGCGATTTTGCGTCCCTGCAATTTCGAATTTTTATCAGAAAATGCCATGAATAACGATAAAAATACCACATTATTTCTCCCTTCTCTGCAATAATGAAAGCTATCTAATTTTCACAATTTTGAAGAAATTTCATAAAATGCTTTTAAAATTAAAATATAAAAGTGGGGATATTAAAAAAAAAACAGATAGTGCGATCACATCTACAAATGAACACCTTTATGTTAAAAAAATAGTAAAATTGGTTCAGCAGAAATATCAGGGCAGATGACTAAAAAACACACTTGTGTTTTAAATATATAGATTATATAAATTTATGAAAAATTAAATTAAGTAAATTATGTTATTTTGATAAAATTGTAGTAGAATGTCCTAAAGAATATCATTAAAATTTTATTATTCGAGAAAATTTCTGACAAAAACTTCAGGAACATGATATTATTTTAAACCTCGAATTATTTGTTTGCTTGTCCAACTCGGCGAAGCAAATCCATCCAGGCGAGAATCATCAATTTCTGTAATATAATTATAAATCGCTATTATTTGCATGTCACCTCTCTCTTTATAAAGACACTCTAAATTTTTGTAAAACATTTGCGTTTTATCAGTGTATGATTTCGAATACATTATTTTCAAAAGTGAAGCATTTTCACCTGTTCAAATTCAAAGCAGCTGGGCTGTGAAAATGACGCACTTCTACAAAACATAATTTAGGTTTAAGAATTAAATTACACGCTTTTTTATAAAATGACGTCCTTTACATGCGCTAAAGCAATCCACTTTTACAATAAAGTTGTAAACTTCGTCTATAGAAAAGTATGCATATGACGTCATTATCACGGAATAACAGACAATATTCTTTACATAATCCGTATATTAATTTCAGCTTTTTTTCAGATTTTTATCAGAAAATGGCAACAAAATATACAGTATCTCCTATTTCCGACTATTTTCCGTTTACTTTCAATAGAAATGGGGTACTTTTGTTGCCACGATTAGAAAAATGGTATTAAAAACTACAAAAAAAAAATAATAATATCTCAAAAATAAATTAAGATACAGCTTTCAAACAAACTGCATTTAAAAGAGCTTTTTTTTCCTCATACAACGGTGTAAAAATTTAAAATGTACGATGTTTAGAAGTTCAAAAATTTGCAGTAGAGAAAATTTCAAAACCAAAATTTCATTTCCAATTTCAAAGTGTTGCCATTCGCAGAATGACGTATGCGTTACGCACAGATATGTTTGTCCTTTATAATATAGATAGCTCCGTCTTAGCCTCTTGCTAAGCGGAGAATCAGGGATGCTGTGTTTTTACAAGCCAAATTAAGCCAGCTGGATTTTTTATTTAAAATACTTTTAATAAGCGGAATATAATTTAAAAAGACAATCTTTTATAAAAAGAATACACGAAAAAAAGATCACAAATATAATCCATATAAACAGATAATTAAAAAATTTCTTTCTTTGTTTCTAAAATACAATCTATATCAATTTATTTTATTTTATAGCATCTTAAAATACAATTATGTTAAAAATATCCTTCTCTACAGCTGATTTAAGCTGTTTTGGGGAAACGGAAAAATACGGGCAAACCACTTAGGGTTTTAAATATTGCCAAATTACGCATATTTGTTTTCTTTTGACATTTTATATAAATAGCACCGTCATATCCGGATGCTAAGCGGAGAATCAGGGATGCTGCGTTTTTATCAGTCAAATTAAGCCAGCTGGATTTTTTATTTAAACTATTTTTAAATAAGCAGGATATAATTTAAAAAGGCAAACTTTTATAAAAAAGAATGCATGGAAAAAGATCAGAAATATAAACATTATAAACAGAATAAAAATGTTCTTTATCTGTTTGTTTCTAAAATACAGTCTATATCACTTTATTTTTTTTTTTATAGCATATTAAAATACAATTCTGTTAAAAATATCCTTCTCTACAGCCGATTTAAGCTGTTTTGGGGAAACGGAAAAATACGGGCAAACCACTTAGGGTTTTAAATATTGCCAAATTACGCATATTTGTTTTCTTTTGACATTTTATATAAATAGCGCCGTCATATCCGGATGCTAAGCGGAGAATCAGGGATGCTGCGTTTTTATCAGTCAAATTAAGCCAGCTGGATTTTTTATTTAAACTATTTTTAAATAAGCAGGATATAATTTAAAAAGGCAAACTTTTATAAAAAATAATGCATGGAAAAAGATCAGAAATATAAACATTATAAACAGAATAAAAATGTTCTTTATCTGTTTGTTTCTAAAATACAGTCTATATCACTTTATTTTTTTTATAGCATATTAAAATACAATTCTGTTAAAAATATCCTTCTCTACAGCTGATTTAAGCTGTTTTGGGGAAACGGAAAAATACGGGCAAACCACTTAGGGTTTTAAATATTGCCAAATTACGCATATTTGTTTTCTTTTGACATTTTATATAAATAGCACCGTCATATCCGGATGCTAAGCGGAGAATCAGGGATGCTGCGTTTTTATCAGTCAAATTAAGCCAGCTGGATTTTTTATTTAAACTATTTTTAAATAAGCAGGATATAATTTAAAAAGGCAAACTTTTATAAAAAAGAATGCATGGAAAAAGATCAGAAATATAAACATTATAAACAGAATAAAAATGTTCTTTATCTGTTTGTTTCTAAAATACAGTCTATATCACTTTATTTTTTTTTATAGCATATTAAAATACAATTCTGTTAAAAATATCCTTCTCTACAGCTGATTTAAGCTGTTTTGGGGAAACGGAAAAATACGGGCAAACCACTTAGGGTTTTAAATATTGCCAAATTACGCATATTTGTTTTCTTTTGACATTTTATATAAATAGCACCGTCATATCCGGATGCTAAGCGGAGAATCAGGGATGCTGCGTTTTTATCAGTCAAATTAAGCCAGCTGGATTTTTTATTTAAACTATTTTTAAATAAGCAGGATATAATTTAAAAAGGCAAACTTTTATAAAAAAGAATGCATGGAAAAAGATCAGAAATATAAACATTATAAACAGAATAAAAATGTTCTTTATCTGTTTGTTTCTAAAATACAGTCTATATCACTTTATTTTTTTTTATAGCATATTAAAATACAATTCTGTTAAAAATATCCTTCTCTACAGCTGATTTAAGCTGTTTTGGGGAAACGGAAAAATACGGGCAAACCACTTAGGGTTTTAAATATTGCCAAATTACGCATATTTGTTTTCTTTTGACATTTTATATAAATAGCACCGTCATATCCGGATGCTAAGCGGAGAATCAGGGATGCTGCGTTTTTATCAGTCAAATTAAGCCAGCTGGATTTTTTATTTAAACTATTTTTAAATAAGCAGGATATAATTTAAAAAGGCAAACTTTTATAAAAAAGAATGCATGGAAAAAGATCAGAAATATAAACATTATAAACAGAATAAAAATGTTCTTTATCTGTTTGTTTCTAAAATACAGTCTATATCACTTTATTTTTTTTTATAGCATATTAAAATACAATTCTGTTAAAAATATCCTTCTCTACAGCTGATTTAAGCTGTTTTGGGGAAACGGAAAAATACGGGCAAACCACTTAGGGTTTTAAATATTGCCAAATTACGCATATTTGTTTTCTTTTGACATTTTATATAAATAGCACCGTCATATCCGGATGCTAAGCGGAGAATCAGGGATGCTGCGTTTTTATCAGTCAAATTAAGCCAGCTGGATTTTTTATTTAAACTATTTTTAAATAAGCAGGATATAATTTAAAAAGGCAAACTTTTATAAAAAAGAATGCATGGAAAAAGATCAGAAATATAAACATTATAAACAGAATAAAAATGTTCTTTATCTGTTTGTTTCTAAAATACAGTCTATATCACTTTATTTTTTTTTTATAGCATATTAAAATACAATTCTGTTAAAAATATCCTTCTCTACAGCTGATTTAAGCTGTTTTGGGGAAACGGAAAAATACGGGAAAACCACTTAGGGTTTTAAATATTGCCAAATTACGCATATTTGTTTTCTTTTGACATTTTATATAAATAGCACCGTCATATCCGGATGCTAAGCGGAGAATCAGGGATGCTGCGTTTTTATCAGTCAAATTAAGCCAGCTGGATTTTTTATTTAAACTATTTTTAAATAAGCAGGATATAATTTAAAAAGGCAAACTTTTATAAAAAAGAATGCATGGAAAAAGATCAGAAATATAAACATTATAAACAGAATAAAAATGTTCTTTATCTGTTTGTTTCTAAAATACAGTCTATATCACTTTATTTTTTTTATAGCATATTAAAATACAATTCTGTTAAAAATATCCTTCTCTACAGCTGATTTAAGCTGTTTTGGGGAAACGGAAAAATACGGGCAAACCACTTAGGGTTTTAAATATTGCCAAATTACGCATATTTGTTTTCTTTTGACATTTTATATAAATAGCACCGTCATATCCGGATGCTAAGCGGAGAATCAGGGATGCTGCGTTTTTATCAGTCAAATTAAGCCAGCTGGATTTTTTATTTAAACTATTTTTAAATAAGCAGGATATAATTTAAAAAGGCAAACTTTTATAAAAAAGAATGCATGGAAAAAGATCAGAAATATAAACATTATAAACAGAATAAAAATGTTCTTTATCTGTTTGTTTCTAAAATACAGTCTATATCACTTTATTTTTTTTTATAGCATATTAAAATACAATTCTGTTAAAAATATCCTTCTCTACAGCCGATTTAAGCTGTTTTGGGGAAACGGAAAAATACGGGCAAACCACTTAGGGTTTTAAATATTGCCAAATTACGCATATTTGTTTTCTTTTGACATTTTATATAAATAGCACCGTCATATCCGGATGCTAAGCGGAGAATCAGGGATGCTGCGTTTTTATCAGTCAAATTAAGCCAGCTGGATTTTTTATTTAAACTATTTTTAAATAAGCAGGATATAATTTAAAAAGGCAAACTTTTATAAAAAAGAATGCATGGAAAAAGATCAGAAATATAAACATTATAAACAGAATAAAAATGTTCTTTATCTGTTTGTTTCTAAAATACAGTCTATATCACTTTATTTTTTTTTTATAGCATATTAAAATACAATTCTGTTAAAAATATCCTTCTCTACAGCCGATTTAAGCTGTTTTGGGGAAACGGAAAAATACGGGCAAACCACTTAGGGTTTTAAATATTGCCAAATTACGCATATTTGTTTTCTTTTGACATTTTATATAAATAGCGCCGTCATATCCGGATGCTAAGCGGAGAATCAGGGATGCTGCGTTTTTATCAGTCAAATTAAGCCAGCTGGATTTTTTATTTAAACTATTTTTAAATAAGCAGGATATAATTTAAAAAGGCAAACTTTTATAAAAAATAATGCATGGAAAAAGATCAGAAATATAAACATTATAAACAGAATAAAAATGTTCTTTATCTGTTTGTTTCTAAAATACAGTCTATATCACTTTATTTTTTTTTATAGCATATTAAAATACAATTCTGTTAAAAATATCCTTCTCTACAGCTGATTTAAGCTGTTTTGGGGAAACGGAAAAATACGGGCAAACCACTTAGGGTTTTAAATATTGCCAAATTACGCATATTTGTTTTCTTTTGACATTTTATATAAATAGCACCGTCATATCCGGATGCTAAGCGGAGAATCAGGGATGCTGCGTTTTTATCAGTCAAATTAAGCCAGCTGGATTTTTTATTTAAACTATTTTTGAATAAGCAGGATATAATTTAAAAAGGCAAACTTTTATAAAAAAGAATGCATGGAAAAAGATCAGAAATATAAACATTATAAACAGAATAAAAATGTTCTTTATCTGTTTGTTTCTAAAATACAGTCTATATCACTTTATTTTTTTTATAGCATATTAAAATACAATTCTGTTAAAAATATCCTTCTCTACAGCTGATTTAAGCTGTTTTGGGGAAACGGAAAAATACGGGCAAACCACTTAGGGTTTTAAATATTGCCAAATTACGCATATTTGTTTTCTTTTGACATTTTATATAAATAGCACCGTCATATCCGGATGCTAAGCGGAGAATCAGGGATGCTGCGTTTTTATCAGTCAAATTAAGCCAGCTGGATTTTTTATTTAAACTATTTTTAAATAAGCAGGATATAATTTAAAAAGGCAAACTTTTATAAAAAAGAATGCATGGAAAAAGATCAGAAATATAAACATTATAAACAGAATAAAAATGTTCTTTATCTGTTTGTTTCTAAAATACAGTCTATATCACTTTATTTTTTTTTTATAGCATATTAAAATACAATTCTGTTAAAAATATCCTTCTCTACAGCCGATTTAAGCTGTTTTGGGGAAACGGAAAAATACGGGCAAACCACTTAGGGTTTTAAATATTGCCAAATTACGCATATTTGTTTTCTTTTGACATTTTATATAAATAGCGCCGTCATATCCGGATGCTAAGCGGAGAATCAGGGATGCTGCGTTTTTATCAGTCAAATTAAGCCAGCTGGATTTTTTATTTAAACTATTTTTAAATAAGCAGGATATAATTTAAAAAGGCAAACTTTTATAAAAAATAATGCATGGAAAAAGATCAGAAATATAAACATTATAAACAGAATAAAAATGTTCTTTATCTGTTTGTTTCTAAAATACAGTCTATATCACTTTATTTTTTTTATAGCATATTAAAATACAATTCTGTTAAAAATATCCTTCTCTACAGCTGATTTAAGCTGTTTTGGGGAAACGGAAAAATACGGGCAAACCACTTAGGGTTTTAAATATTGCCAAATTACGCATATTTGTTTTCTTTTGACATTTTATATAAATAGCACCGTCATATCCGGATGCTAAGCGGAGAATCAGGGATGCTGCGTTTTTATCAGTCAAATTAAGCCAGCTGGATTTTTTATTTAAACTATTTTTAAATAAGCAGGATATAATTTAAAAAGGCAAACTTTTATAAAAAAGAATGCATGGAAAAAGATCAGAAATATAAACATTATAAACAGAATAAAAATGTTCTTTATCTGTTTGTTTCTAAAATACAGTCTATATCACTTTATTTTTTTTTATAGCATATTAAAATACAATTCTGTTAAAAATATCCTTCTCTACAGCTGATTTAAGCTGTTTTGGGGAAACGGAAAAATACGGGCAAACCACTTAGGGTTTTAAATATTGCCAAATTACGCATATTTGTTTTCTTTTGACATTTTATATAAATAGCACCGTCATATCCGGATGCTAAGCGGAGAATCAGGGATGCTGCGTTTTTATCAGTCAAATTAAGCCAGCTGGATTTTTTATTTAAACTATTTTTAAATAAGCAGGATATAATTTAAAAAGGCAAACTTTTATAAAAAAGAATGCATGGAAAAAGATCAGAAATATAAACATTATAAACAGAATAAAAATGTTCTTTATCTGTTTGTTTCTAAAATACAGTCTATATCACTTTATTTTTTTTTATAGCATATTAAAATACAATTCTGTTAAAAATATCCTTCTCTACAGCTGATTTAAGCTGTTTTGGGGAAACGGAAAAATACGGGCAAACCACTTAGGGTTTTAAATATTGCCAAATTACGCATATTTGTTTTCTTTTGACATTTTATATAAATAGCACCGTCATATCCGGATGCTAAGCGGAGAATCAGGGATGCTGCGTTTTTATCAGTCAAATTAAGCCAGCTGGATTTTTTATTTAAACTATTTTTAAATAAGCAGGATATAATTTAAAAAGGCAAACTTTTATAAAAAAGAATGCATGGAAAAAGATCAGAAATATAAACATTATAAACAGAATAAAAATGTTCTTTATCTGTTTGTTTCTAAAATACAGTCTATATCACTTTATTTTTTTTTATAGCATATTAAAATACAATTCTGTTAAAAATATCCTTCTCTACAGCTGATTTAAGCTGTTTTGGGGAAACGGAAAAATACGGGCAAACCACTTAGGGTTTTAAATATTGCCAAATTACGCATATTTGTTTTCTTTTGACATTTTATATAAATAGCACCGTCATATCCGGATGCTAAGCGGAGAATCAGGGATGCTGCGTTTTTATCAGTCAAATTAAGCCAGCTGGATTTTTTATTTAAACTATTTTTAAATAAGCAGGATATAATTTAAAAAGGCAAACTTTTATAAAAAAGAATGCATGGAAAAAGATCAGAAATATAAACATTATAAACAGAATAAAAATGTTCTTTATCTGTTTGTTTCTAAAATACAGTCTATATCACTTTATTTTTTTTTTATAGCATATTAAAATACAATTCTGTTAAAAATATCCTTCTCTACAGCTGATTTAAGCTGTTTTGGGGAAACGGAAAAATACGGGAAAACCACTTAGGGTTTTAAATATTGCCAAATTACGCATATTTGTTTTCTTTTGACATTTTATATAAATAGCACCGTCATATCCGGATGCTAAGCGGAGAATCAGGGATGCTGCGTTTTTATCAGTCAAATTAAGCCAGCTGGATTTTTTATTTAAACTATTTTTAAATAAGCAGGATATAATTTAAAAAGGCAAACTTTTATAAAAAAGAATGCATGGAAAAAGATCAGAAATATAAACATTATAAACAGAATAAAAATGTTCTTTATCTGTTTGTTTCTAAAATACAGTCTATATCACTTTATTTTTTTTATAGCATATTAAAATACAATTCTGTTAAAAATATCCTTCTCTACAGCTGATTTAAGCTGTTTTGGGGAAACGGAAAAATACGGGCAAACCACTTAGGGTTTTAAATATTGCCAAATTACGCATATTTGTTTTCTTTTGACATTTTATATAAATAGCACCGTCATATCCGGATGCTAAGCGGAGAATCAGGGATGCTGCGTTTTTATCAGTCAAATTAAGCCAGCTGGATTTTTTATTTAAACTATTTTTAAATAAGCAGGATATAATTTAAAAAGGCAAACTTTTATAAAAAAGAATGCATGGAAAAAGATCAGAAATATAAACATTATAAACAGAATAAAAATGTTCTTTATCTGTTTGTTTCTAAAATACAGTCTATATCACTTTATTTTTTTTTATAGCATATTAAAATACAATTCTGTTAAAAATATCCTTCTCTACAGCCGATTTAAGCTGTTTTGGGGAAACGGAAAAATACGGGCAAACCACTTAGGGTTTTAAATATTGCCAAATTACGCATATTTGTTTTCTTTTGACATTTTATATAAATAGCACCGTCATATCCGGATGCTAAGCGGAGAATCAGGGATGCTGCGTTTTTATCAGTCAAATTAAGCCAGCTGGATTTTTTATTTAAACTATTTTTAAATAAGCAGGATATAATTTAAAAAGGCAAACTTTTATAAAAAAGAATGCATGGAAAAAGATCAGAAATATAAACATTATAAACAGAATAAAAATGTTCTTTATCTGTTTGTTTCTAAAATACAGTCTATATCACTTTATTTTTTTTTTATAGCATATTAAAATACAATTCTGTTAAAAATATCCTTCTCTACAGCCGATTTAAGCTGTTTTGGGGAAACGGAAAAATACGGGCAAACCACTTAGGGTTTTAAATATTGCCAAATTACGCATATTTGTTTTCTTTTGACATTTTATATAAATAGCGCCGTCATATCCGGATGCTAAGCGGAGAATCAGGGATGCTGCGTTTTTATCAGTCAAATTAAGCCAGCTGGATTTTTTATTTAAACTATTTTTAAATAAGCAGGATATAATTTAAAAAGGCAAACTTTTATAAAAAAGAATGCATGGAAAAAGATCAGAAATATAAACATTATAAACAGAATAAAAATGTTCTTTATCTGTTTGTTTCTAAAATACAGTCTATATCACTTTATTTTTTTTTATAGCATATTAAAATACAATTCTGTTAAAAATATCCTTCTCTACAGCCGATTTAAGCTGTTTTGGGGAAACGGAAAAATACGGGCAAACCACTTAGGGTTTTAAATATTGCCAAATTACGCATATTTGTTTTCTTTTGACATTTTATATAAATAGCGCCGTCATATCCGGATGCTAAGCGGAGAATCAGGGATGCTGCGTTTTTATCAGTCAAATTAAGCCAGCTGGATTTTTTATTTAAACTATTTTTAAATAAGCAGGATATAATTTAAAAAGGCAAACTTTTATAAAAAAGAATGCATGGAAAAAGATCAGAAATATAAACATTATAAACAGAATAAAAATGTTCTTTATCTGTTTGTTTCTAAAATACAGTCTATATCACTTTATTTTTTTTTTATAGCATATTAAAATACAATTCTGTTAAAAATATCCTTCTCTACAGCCGATTTAAGCTGTTTTGGGGAAACGGAAAAATACGGGCAAACCACTTAGGGTTTTAAATATTGCCAAATTACGCATATTTGTTTTCTTTTGACATTTTATATAAATAGCGCCGTCATATCCGGATGCTAAGCGGAGAATCAGGGATGCTGCGTTTTTATCAGTCAAATTAAGCCAGCTGGATTTTTTATTTAAACTATTTTTAAATAAGCAGGATATAATTTAAAAAGGCAAACTTTTATAAAAAATAATGCATGGAAAAAGATCAGAAATATAAACATTATAAACAGAATAAAAATGTTCTTTATCTGTTTGTTTCTAAAATACAGTCTATATCACTTTATTTTTTTTTATAGCATATTAAAATACAATTCTGTTAAAAATATCCTTCTCTACAGCTGATTTAAGCTGTTTTGGGGAAACGGAAAAATACGGGCAAACCACTTAGGGTTTTAAATATTGCCAAATTACGCATATTTGTTTTCTTTTGACATTTTATATAAATAGCACCGTCATATCCGGATGCTAAGCGGAGAATCAGGGATGCTGCGTTTTTATCAGTCAAATTAAGCCAGCTGGATTTTTTATTTAAACTATTTTTGAATAAGCAGGATATAATTTAAAAAGGCAAACTTTTATAAAAAAGAATGCATGGAAAAAGATCAGAAATATAAACATTATAAACAGAATAAAAATGTTCTTTATCTGTTTGTTTCTAAAATACAGTCTATATCACTTTATTTTTTTTATAGCATATTAAAATACAATTCTGTTAAAAATATCCTTCTCTACAGCTGATTTAAGCTGTTTTGGGGAAACGGAAAAATACGGGCAAACCACTTAGGGTTTTAAATATTGCCAAATTACGCATATTTGTTTTCTTTTGACATTTTATATAAATAGCACCGTCATATCCGGATGCTAAGCGGAGAATCAGGGATGCTGCGTTTTTATCAGTCAAATTAAGCCAGCTGGATTTTTTATTTAAACTATTTTTAAATAAGCAGGATATAATTTAAAAAGGCAAACTTTTATAAAAAAGAATGCATGGAAAAAGATCAGAAATATAAACATTATAAACAGAATAAAAATGTTCTTTATCTGTTTGTTTCTAAAATACAGTCTATATCACTTTATTTTTTTTTTTATAGCATATTAAAATACAATTCTGTTAAAAATATCCTTCTCTACAGCTGATTTAAGCTGTTTTGGGGAAACGGAAAAATACGGGCAAACCACTTAGGGTTTTAAATATTGCCAAATTACGCATATTTGTTTTCTTTTGACATTTTATATAAATAGCACCGTCATATCCGGATGCTAAGCGGAGAATCAGGGATGCTGCGTTTTTATCAGTCAAATTAAGCCAGCTGGATTTTTTATTTAAACTATTTTTAAATAAGCAGGATATAATTTAAAAAGGCAAACTTTTATAAAAAAGAATGCATGGAAAAAGATCAGAAATATAAACATTATAAACAGAATAAAAATGTTCTTTATCTGTTTGTTTCTAAAATACAGTCTATATCACTTTATTTTTTTTATAGCATATTAAAATACAATTCTGTTAAAAATATCCTTCTCTACAGCTGATTTAAGCTGTTTTGGGGAAACGGAAAAATACGGGCAAACCACTTAGGGTTTTAAATATTGCCAAATTACGCATATTTGTTTTCTTTTGACATTTTATATAAATAGCACCGTCATATCCGGATGCTAAGCGGAGAATCAGGGATGCTGCGTTTTTATCAGTCAAATTAAGCCAGCTGGATTTTTTATTTAAACTATTTTTAAATAAGCAGGATATAATTTAAAAAGGCAAACTTTTATAAAAAAGAATGCATGGAAAAAGATCAGAAATATAAACATTATAAACAGAATAAAAATGTTCTTTATCTGTTTGTTTCTAAAATACAGTCTATATCACTTTATTTTTTTTTTATAGCATATTAAAATACAATTCTGTTAAAAATATCCTTCTCTACAGCTGATTTAAGCTGTTTTGGGGAAACGGAAAAATACGGGCAAACCACTTAGGGTTTTAAATATTGCCAAATTACGCATATTTGTTTTCTTTTGACATTTTATATAAATAGCACCGTCATATCCGGATGCTAAGCGGAGAATCAGGGATGCTGCGTTTTTATCAGTCAAATTAAGCCAGCTGGATTTTTTATTTAAACTATTTTTAAATAAGCAGGATATAATTTAAAAAGGCAAACTTTTATAAAAAAGAATGCATGGAAAAAGATCAGAAATATAAACATTATAAACAGAATAAAAATGTTCTTTATCTGTTTGTTTCTAAAATACAGTCTATATCACTTTATTTTTTTTATAGCATATTAAAATACAATTCTGTTAAAAATATCCTTCTCTACAGCTGATTTAAGCTGTTTTGGGGAAACGGAAAAATACGGGCAAACCACTTAGGGTTTTAAATATTGCCAAATTACGCATATTTGTTTTCTTTTGACATTTTATATAAATAGCACCGTCATATCCGGATGCTAAGCGGAGAATCAGGGATGCTGCGTTTTTATCAGTCAAATTAAGCCAGCTGGATTTTTTATTTAAACTATTTTTAAATAAGCAGGATATAATTTAAAAAGGCAAACTTTTATAAAAAAGAATGCATGGAAAAAGATCAGAAATATAAACATTATAAACAGAATAAAAATGTTCTTTATCTGTTTGTTTCTAAAATACAGTCTATATCACTTTATTTTTTTTTATAGCATATTAAAATACAATTCTGTTAAAAATATCCTTCTCTACAGCTGATTTAAGCTGTTTTGGGGAAACGGAAAAATACGGGAAAACCACTTAGGGTTTTAAATATTGCCAAATTACGCATATTTGTTTTCTTTTGACATTTTATATAAATAGCACCGTCATATCCGGATGCTAAGCGGAGAATCAGGGATGCTGCATTTTTATCAGTCAAATTAAGCCAGCTGGATTTTTTATTTAAACTATTTTTAAATAAGCAGGATATAATTTAAAAAGGCAAACTTTTATAAAAAAGAATGCATGGAAAAAGATCAGAAATATAAACATTATAAACAGAATAAAAATGTTCTTTATCTGTTTGTTTCTAAAATACAGTCTATATCACTTTATTTTTTTTTATAGCATATTAAAATACAATTCTGTTAAAAATATCCTTCTCTACAGCTGATTTAAGCTGTTTTGGGGAAACGGAAAAATACGGGCAAACCACTTAGGGTTTTAAATATTGCCAAATTACGCATATTTGTTTTCTTTTGACATTTTATATAAATAGCACCGTCATATCCGGATGCTAAGCGGAGAATCAGGGATGCTGCGTTTTTATCAGTCAAATTAAGCCAGCTGGATTTTTTATTTAAACTATTTTTAAATAAGCAGGATATAATTTAAAAAGGCAAACTTTTATAAAAAAGAATGCAAGGAAAAAGATCAGAAATATAAACATTATAAACAGAATAAAAATGTTCTTTATCTGTTTGTTTCTAAAATACAGTCTATATCACTTTATTTTTTTTTATAGCATATTAAAATACAATTCTGTTAAAAATATTCTTATCTACAGCCGATTTAAGCTGTTTTGGGGAAACGGAAAAATACGGGCAATCCACTTAGGGTTTTAAATATTGCCTTTTTTCCTTGCACATCTTATAAAAACAGCTTAGTCTTACCCGGATGCTAAGCGGAGAAGCAGGGATGCTTCGTTTTTACCAGTGAAAGTATGCAAGCTGGATTTTTTACTTAAACTATTTTCAAATAAGCAGGATATAATTTAAAAAGGCAAACTTTTATAAAAAGAATACATAGAAAAAGATCAGAAATATAAACAATATAAACAGATTAAAAATATTCTTTATCTGTTTGTTTCTAAAATACAGTCTATATCACTTTATTTTATTTTATAGCATCTTAAAATACAATTCTGTTAAAAATATTTTTCTCTACAGCCGGTTTAAGCTGTTTTGGGGAAAAGGAAAAATACGGGCAAACCATTTAGGGTTTTAAATATTGCCAAATTACAGATATTTTTTCCTTGCACATCTTGTATAAATAGCTTCGGTTTAACCGGATTCTAAGCGGAGAACCACGGATGCTGCGTTTTTACCAGTCAAATTAAGCCAGCTGGATTTTTTTTATTTAAAATACTTTTATATAAGCGGAACATAATTTTAAAAGGCAAATTTTTATAAAGAGAATACCCTTTTTTATTTTTCGATATTTTTTGTGTGTGTGTTTTTTTTAATGGCGATATTTTCACTTGCGGAACCGGTTTCGAAAGTGAAAGTGACCTCATAAAAAAACCTACAACCCAAATAATAAAAAGTAAAAAAAGGTCTTTGTAGAGATCGACTATTCAATGAAAAAAAAAATCATATAAAAATATTGAAATGCAAACGAGATATTTTTAAAAATATGTTCCCTAGAATTAACGTTAGCGAGCGGGCGTTTTCGCGTGAGTGAAGTAGCCCCTTAACTTAGAAGATAAGATGAAATCCTGAAAGTGCACATGATTTTAGAAAAAAGAGACTGACAAAAGAGAGTAGATTTTTTCTTTAGGTAAAAGGTTGTAACTACTGAACACGTTATTAAATGTTATTCATGCATATGCTTTTCTCAATATTATTTTCAGTTAATGAACAGTAGTGATTCTTCATTAATGACTGCATTTTTACGGGGAAAAATAAAACTGCTGCGTACCAATAATATTCTTAACATTAGTTCAGAAATAAAGAAATAATTATGTGACGGCAGTGTCGTAGGTTAATTGAGAAATCCGGCTCTTTGCAAAGAGCCAGACTAATTGAAGAGTCATGTCCCTCTTTCCAATCAGCCTGATACTTTTTAGGCTTATTGTAAAGTGTCTATGGAGCTTTAGGTTAATTGGAATATGACCATTTGTTACTAAATTAGCTTGATATTTTTAGGCTTATTCTAAAGAGCCTGTAAAGTTTTAAAAGTTAAAAGTTTTAAAGTTAAGCCTATAAACTGGCCAGCTGTTTGTCCAAAAATCTAGGTTTATTGCTATAAGTCCATGCACGTGAATGATTATGCATAATTTTAGCAGAAAAAAAAAGGAGCAGGAACTTAAAAATGCTTATAAAAATGTACGAACTATTAAGAATGAATTAACTTACAAGTTAAGACGAAATTTTGAAAATGTATATGATTTTAGAAGAAAAGAATAATAAAAGAAAGTAGAATATTTCTTTAGGTAAAAGCTTTTGTAGCTACTCAATACATTATTAAATTTTATTCATGCATATTCTTTTCCCAATATTGTTTTCAGAAATCAACAATAGTGATTCTTGTTATATGACTATGTATTTTTATGGAGAAAAAAATTCTACATAATTTATGCATATGCTTTTCCCAATATCGTTTTCAGTAATCAACAATAGTGGTTCTTGTTAAATGACTGTATTTTTATGGAGAAAAAAAAAATATCTACATAATTTATGCATATGGGTCATTCTCACAATCTTTTGACTTTCAAGAATGGAAATCTGCTGAAATTAAACTTGCTAAAATAACATTTTAAACTTATAGACGAATGCCTTAAGGATTCAAAATAAAGAAAAAATGGTCAGCAGCGAAATTGTTTTAATTTAACTGAGGTTTAAGTTAAACTTGCGGGTTTAATTTTCCTTACCATTTTACCACTATAACTTTTTATTTTCTTCTAAATTTTTACTTATAATGAATTTGCATAGTACCCACAGGACATTCAAATAAGAAATAATAACAATGTAGTATTTTTAGTACAAAATTTTGGTATAACATTGTCTAAAAGGGGTGTTAAAGAAGGGACGGTAAGGTAAAAAAAAAGGGGGAAGGTATAGGAAAAAAGGGACGGTAAGGGAAAAAAAAAGTCCTTCCGGCCAGTGCCGGGAGGAAGAGGTAGCTTTCATATTCCTTATTTTAAAAAAGCCAACTTATATTATTCAAACACACGAAGTTCCATTAAGTGGAAACCGAATGTAGGAGATTCAATACTAATTTTTATCAATACTAAATCATTATGAATGAGAATTTCGCAAAATTAGTCAGCTTTATCCAAGCTGCTTTTATTTAAAGTAACTTATATTTCGCTGCCAAATTCGGCGATTTCTTAAAGTGCCTGCCATTTTAAGACAACATGGTGGATGAGGCTAACCAGTGAACTTGGTCGAGACCTTAGTAATTGCTGTGCACATGCTCACTCACATCGGAATCTGTTGATACATACGAGTGCTGTCGCAGGCAAAAAATCAGATTTTTTCAAAATGTCACCCACGTTAGAAATTGAAACTGCTATATCTGAGCCATTTTTTAAGATAAAGACACACAAAAAATGCTCCTGAATCCTTATATCAAGGTCAAATACTTAAGAAAGAAACCTTTTTCAATTTCTAATTTTTTTTCACCTCACTTTAAATATATATTTTTTAAATTTAATGGCTGCCATTTTGAAACAAGATGGCTGATGAAGCTGGCCAGCGAACTTGGTCGAGATATTGATGTATACTATCCACATGCCTTCTTCCATCGAAATAGGCGAATACGTGTGGTATCGCGAGACAAATACAAGATCGTTTCAAAGTGTTAGCCATGATAGAAATTCAAAGTGCTATAATTCAACCACTTTTTAAGATATAAACAAAAGAACAAATTTTCAGAAACAAAAACTGCTCCAGAATCTTTGTATCAAGGCCAAACACATAAAAAAAAATCTTTTTCATTTTGCAATTTTTTAATACCTCATTTTAAATTTTAAATTACATTTTTTTAAAAAAATGGCAACCTTTTTGAAACAAGATGGCGAATGAAGCTGGCCAACAAACTCGGTCGAAACATTGGTATGTACTATGTACAGATCAAGTTACATTCAAATCGGTTCATAAATACGCCTGTTATCGCGTGACAAAAATCAGGGCGTTTCAAAATGTCAGCCACGCTAGAAATTCAAAATGCTATAACTCAGCCATTTTTTAAGATATAGACGAAACAAAAACTGCTCCCGAATCTTTTTATCGAGGTCAAACACATAAGAAAAAAATATTTTTTCAATTTTCAATTTTTTGGTACAACATTTCAAATTTAAATTTTTCTTAAAATTTTAAATGGCCGCCATTTTTAAACAAAATGGCGGATGAAGCTGGCCAACGAACTCGGTCGAGACATTGGTCTGTACTATATATAAACGAAGTTACATCCAAATCGGTTCATAAATACGCCTTTTATCGCGTTACAAAATTCAGGACGTTTCGAAATGTCAGCTTCGCTAGAAATTCAAAATGCTATAACTCAGCCATTTTTTAAGATATAGACAAAACAAAAACTGCTACGGAGTTTTTGTATAAAGGTCAAATACATAAGAAAAAAATATTTTTCCATTTTCAATTTTTTGGTACCACATTTTAAATTTTAAATTTTTTTTTAAATTTTTAAATGGCCGCCATTTTGAAACAAAATGGCGGATGAAGCTGGCCAACGAACTCGGTCGAGACATTGGTATGTACTATGTACACACCGAATTACATCCAAATCGGTTCATAAATACGAGAGTTACAGTGTGACATAGGTCAGATATATATATATATCAATTTTGAACGGAGGGTGGTTTCGGGGTCTGGGGGTCATGATCGATGAAAATATACCAAAATTTTTTGAAATCGCTTTCCTCCGAACGGCTGCAATAGGTAGCTTTTTGTAAAGAAAGCTACCTAAAAAAGGGATGGTAAGGATGGAACGGTAATGAAAATTACCACCTATTTTTAGGCAAATCATGTTAAGATTAAGTGATAACCACAATGCTCATTGATTTTTAAAAGCAATTATATTAGATTAAAAAAAAAAATTATCTCGAAAAGTGCAGAAATAAATCTTGGGGATGGTAAGACTACCAATTAAAACACGATGCTTGAAATTGATATTTAAACGCTGCACGGTGAGACGTTTCGACGATCTAGGTGGACAAAATTATTTCGTTGAAGTTTAATTAGTTTTTTCTGTTTTTTTTTTCAGTGCATCAGTAATAAAATACTCAAAGAGTGATAAATATTTGATTATTTAACAATGCCTTAAAATAAAAATACAGGGTGCCCACTAATGTCCGTTCCCATCCTCTTAACTGCCGAACGACTGGATCAATATTCATAAACATGGTGTCTAGGTATAGTAAAGAGGCTATGCGCTACTAGATGAGACCGCTTACCGCGCCACCTGGTGCAAAATGTCAGCATTAGCGTTCCTATCGCGAAAACGGTTCGAAATATGGGATAAAAGTGAATGATAAATTTGTAGAGCATCATCGATTTAGTTCGAAAGGACACCTAATGAACATTAATGCTAAATGAATCTCGTTCTGAGCATGAATCTCGTTTTCGAGATAGGAATACTAACTCAGCTGTTTTGCACCAGGTGACGCTGGAAGCGGTCATCGGGTAGAGCAAAGTCACTTTACTATACCTAGACACCACTTTTATGAGTATAGCTGCAACAGTTCGGCAATTAAGAGCGTTGGAAGGACTTTAGTGGGCACCCTGAATAATGCATTACAAATATTACGTTAAACATATTTATTTTACAATTAAGTAAAAACCAATTTAATGCACACATGTAGGTTAACATTCATTTCTTTTTTCTATTTTGTCTACTTAGAATTTCTCGAGACATTTGCGTAGTCATCCTGAAAAATAAAATTTCTAAATGAAATCATATTAAGTTTGTGGTGCACTGTAAAACACATAAATGCTATCAAAGCTATTTTCGGTTGAAAAGATGCTGTTGTGTGAATAAATAACCTATGTAAATTTTATTCAATTTGAAATAAATTTTCTACATATAGACGGTAATGTATTCGAAATTTTTATGTGCCCCTGTAAAAGAAATAGAACTGCTAAGCACTTTGTTTTCAATTAAAAAAATTCTATTGTGTACCTGAATAACCTATAGTAATGTTGTAGAAATTTAATTAAAATTTCTGTTTTTTAGTAACAATCTTTCTGCGATATTTTTTGTGGTCCTGTAAAAAATGCATAATTTCTACGTTCATAAAATTATAATTTAATAGAATTGTCATCGGAAAAACACATGTAGGCAATGTTTCAGCTCAATCAGATAATTGAAATGGGTTTAAAATTGTCTTGCAAGATTTGAACTAATCTTTTATGTGGTCCTGTAAAAAAAGCGTAACTGCTACGTTTCATAAATTCTAATAATATCGCATTGTCATCAGAATAACATATCCTGAGCAAAATTGCAGATCAATCAAATTATTGAAATTGGTTTAAAATTAACTCGCAAGTTTTAAGCTAAATTTTTGTGAAGCCCTGTAGAAACAGCATTCTAAACAAACTTCTACGTTCTATAAATCATAATAATATTGTATTGTCATTCAAATTACACTACACATGCATTCATTGTTTCGGGTCAATAGGATAATTAAAAGTGATTTAAATTTGACTTGCAAGATTTGAACTAAATATGCATACATGCACTGGAAGTTAATATGATGCTTGTTTATTAATAAAAACTTAGTGATCTGCAGCTATTTGCAGTAGTTGGTTCAATTTTTCAATACTTTAGAAATGGTACTTTGATTTAAAAAAAATGCTTATTGCTGAATAATACTGAATAATTTGTTAAAAGACAAGATGAAATTTATAAACAACATCAAGGATCATCCAGAATTTCAGCCTTTGGAAAAAGTGGCGTTAAAGCGGGTTTAATATCGCTTATTTTCAAACAAAAATGGGTTAAATCTGACCTTTACAAAGCTGTGACTTTAGATCAGCAAACTCGTGCTTTCAAATAAAACAGAATAGTCACGGCCTGCTTTCAAACTTCGAGGAAGCTAGTGCAACTTTTGAAACTCTCTCAAACCAACTGCGCAAATGGCTACTTTACGGTCACAATTAATCGACATCTCCGATTTTTTACGCCAAAACTAGTACGGATCTCGAAAATACAGACATTCAGCTACCAGTACACGCGGTTTTTATCAAATTCCGAGATAATCGGAAAAATGGATTTTGTCCACTTAGATAATCAAAACGCCCCGCTGTGCGCCGGTCGGATTAGAAGCTTTCTTCTGTTCTCGTAGTAATAACCTCGTGTCAGATGGGGACACAAATAGTTGAAATATGCACATTTGGCTGGGGTCGAGAACTGCGTTTTGTGGCTTTGAGCTCGGCTAGTGATCTTGAAAAGCGATGAACAGCCTGTTCCGCTTTTGCCGGCCTCTAGGCAGGATGCCGGTCTTGTTCGGTACCTAAGGGGGCAGGCACATGGTGACCCCTCTAGGCGTAATGGCGTATTGGATGGTGATAGATTAAAACACGGATGTCTGAGTGGCCCTCTAAGCGAGGTACCATTTGTGCGAGTCACTTTTAGTACCTGAGGGATTAGTCGCGTCCCTTCGAGGTTTAACGCTAGCGACATAATTGCAGGTTTCCTGAAATACGAATTACTTGTCGATCTGACGAGGTCGGTCTGACGATATCGTTTGTTCAGTGGTTGACGTTTTTGCGCTGGCTTTGCCTTGTCTGGCCACGTGGATGGACAGTCTGGTTTAGCCACGTGTGTTGCGGTGCCACCCCTGGTGCAGAAATTTCTTAGAGTATCGGATTCGTCATAACAGTCCGCAGGGCGAAAATTATCAGATCGTAGCACAAACTTTGCGAAGTTCTTTGTTGTGGTTAGCCCTTGTGTGTCCCTTGCTCAGCTGCTTCGACTAGCGGATTGTTGTCTTAGCAACTGGGCGTCACATGGTGCTTGAGGGACGGGGGATCGTTCCGCGATCTCCTCTGAAGGACCGCATGGAGCCGTTCGGCTCCGGATTGGGAAGAAAATATTAAAAATCTGCCTCATCTGCAGATTTTATTAATACAGGAATGTTCAGATACTTATGCACGGTGTGATGTCTGGAAACGTTTAGATAATTTTCCTTTGCTTTCTCTGGCGCCTCTTGACACGTGATACGTGGGTACGCGGAGAGAGAGGGGGGAGAGAGAGGGGGGAGACTTTTTATTCAGAGTGTGAAAGGTAGAAGTGTTGTGTAATCCGGCATGTGAGCGGGCGCGGCTATTTTTGATGAGAAACCAAAATGATTGTAATAAAAACGGAAGTATTATAATTTGAGTTTGTGAAATAATTTAGCAATATATAGAAGTGTTGTTGTGGAGTGAAATGTGAAGGTGTTGTGCAGCAATGTGAAAAATATAATTCTTTGTATATAATGTATCGTCAAATGTTTTGTCTTCCATGTTTTTGTATATTCTTATAAATAAACTATAATTTAGTGTTGTGAAGAAAACTAGTGATAAATTAAACGAAGGATTACACACCCGTGATGTTTGGCGAATTTCGAGCGTATACGACACACGGCATGTTTGCGAAAAACATACTCCCAAAATAAATATGAAGTATTTATTAATCTTGCACTATCCGTTGTGTTAATGAAATCTGCCAATAGGACAGTTATTTAATATACTTTTTATAAGCTTTTTCAAGTTCCTGCTCCTATTTTTATGCTAAAATTATGCTGCATAATCATTCACGATATTTGACTTATTGTAATAAATCTACATTTTTGAGCAAACAGCAGGCTATTTTCTAACTAGCCTAAAAACTTCATAGGCTCTTTATAATAAGCCTAAAATTATCAAGGTAATTGAGAAACAAATAGTCATATTGGAATTAGCCTAAAGCTCCATAGACTCTTTAGAATATAAGCCTGAAAGTATCAAGCTAATTCAGAAACAAATATATTGGAATTAGCCTAAAGCTCCATAGGTTCTTTAGAATAAGCTTGAAAAATATCAAGCTGATTTAAAAAAGGGACATGATTTTCCAATTAGTCTGGCTCTTTGGTTAGCATGGTTTCTCAATAAACCTACGACATTGACATCACGTAATGAAACATTTTTAATTTGAAGAGTATAATATTTTAGTGACATGTTTCTTTCTTTATTTCTTAACTAAAATTAAGAATATTATAGGTACGAGTATGCAGATTTTTTTTTTTTTTTTTTTTTTTTAAACTGAAAAATACAGTCATTTACCAAGAAACATTATTGAACAAAACTGAAAACAATATTGGAAAAAGCATATGGGGCATTCGCACAATCTTTTGATTTTTAAGTCCCTGAATAATAATTTTTATTTTAGTACATATTCTTGTGAGTTTTTCTTTTATTTCATATATTGGAGAACATCCCATTGCATGGCTGCATAACAATATTAACGAGATAAATAAGTTTTGGACGATGTTGGGAGTCCAAATATCCAGGAAACTCCTATGCTGTCCCGTGTGTCTGATGCTGATTTTTAAGTTAGGATCTGTATAAAATTGTTTCAATAAAAGTAATTTGATATAATTTTTTCCGAAACTGGCATTATTGTTTTATATAAAAATGTAGCAAAAAATTAATCTGCACACATTTTTACGGTTTTTATTGTTATTTTTGAACTCTGTCCCTAGATTTTAGATTCCTCACCATCCCTCTTGCTAAACTTATACAGAAAATCACTTCAGATGCGGCCACAGAATTTTTTTCAAGTTTTTTCTCATGGAGAAGTATGCTAGAGAAAGAATGTCTAAAATTCTTTGACAGGAAATTTACGGCGTAACTTAAATCAGCGCACAGTGGGACGTTTTGATGATTTAGGTGGACAAAATCCATTTTCCAGATTATCTCGGAATTTGACAAAACCGCGTATACTGGTAGCTGAATGTCTCCATTTTCGAGATCCGTACTAGTTTTGGCGTAAAAAATCAGAGGTATCGATTAATTGTGACCGTAAAGTAGCCATTTGCGCGGTTGGTTTGAAGGAGTTTCAAAAGTTGCACTAGCTTCCTCTAAGTTTGAAAGCACGTCATGAATATTCTGTTTTATTTGACAGCACGAGTTTGTTAATCTAATGTCACACCTTTGTCAAGGTCAGATTTAACCCATTTTTGTTTGAAAATAAGCGATATTAAACCCGCTTTTCCGCTTTTTTGAAGGGGTAAAAGTCTGAATGATCCTTGATGTTGTTTACAAATTTCATCTTGACTTTTAACAAATTATTCAGCAATAAACATTTTTTTAAAATCAAAGTGCCATTCTTAAAGTATTGAAAAGTTAAACAAACTCCTGCAGATAGCTGCAGATAACTGCAGATCAGTTAGTTTTTATAAATAAACAAGCATCATATTAACTTCCAGTGCATGCATGTATGTTTAGTTCAAATCTTGAAAGTCAAATTTAAATCACTTTTAATTATTCTATTGAGCCAAAACAATAAATAAATGTATAATTTGAATGACAATACAATATTATTATGATTTAAAACACGTAGAAGTTTGTTTAGAATACTGTTTCTACAGGGATTCACAAAAATTTAGAGTAAAACTTGCAAGTTAATTTTAAACCAATTTCAATAATTTGATTGAGCTGCAATTTTCCTCAGAATATGTAATTCTGATGACAATGCAATATTATTATAATTTATGGAACATAGCAGTTACGCTTTTTTTACAGGACCACATAAAATATTAGTTCAAATCTTGCAAGACAATTTTAAACCCCTTTCAGTTATCTGATTGAGCTAAAACTTTGCGCATATGTGTTTTCCCGATGACAATTCTATCTATATATATACTAATATTATAAAGAGGTAAAAATTGTTTATTTGTAGGAGGTAAGCTCTGGAACTACTGAACCGATTCCAAAAGTAGTGGTATCAAAATGATGATGTTAGGCCAACTTAGAACATAGGCTATATCTTATGTCCGCGCCACTGGCCAAAAGGAGGTGCAGGAGCAAAAAACGTTCTAAAAATGCGATTTTTGTGTTACTGAAGGGCCTAGAAACATGAAATTCGGAATGGTAGTTACTTATAAGATACTAATGATTTCTAAGGACATTTCTTAAAAGAATCGAAATTAGAAAGGGGTAAAAATGCGCGAAAACCGTTCTAAAAAACGTTCTAAATGGCGATTTTTACGCAATTTCAGGAAGTACCAAACCGATTAAAAAAATAATGGTGTCAAAATGATGGTAACAACCCTTGCTCCAACATAGGCTACATTTTATGTCGGTGCCACTACCCCTAAAGGGTGTGCAGGAGCAAGAAAACGTTCGAAATTGCGATTTTTGTGTTACTAAAGGGTCCAGATACATGGAATTTGGCATGGTAGTTACTTATTAGAAATAAATTATCTCTAAGAACATTTCTTAAAAAACTCGAAATTTAAAAGGGGTGAAAATGCGCAAAAAGCGTTCCAAAAACCGTTCTAAATGGCGATTTTTACGGAATTTCAAGAAGTACCAAACCGATTTCAAAAATAATGGTGTCAATTTGATGTTGATAATCCTTGCTCCAATATAGACTACATTTTATGTCGGTGCCACTACCCCTAAAGGGGGTGCAGGAGCAAAAAAAACGTGCGAAGTTGCGATTTTTGTGTTACTGAAGGGATACACAGAATTGGAATTGGTAGTTATTTATAAGATATAAATGATCTCTAAGAACATTTCTTAAAAAATTCGAAATTTAAAAAGGGTGAAAATGAGCGGAAAGCTTTCTAAAAAACTTTCTAAATTGCGATTTCTACGCAATCTCAGGAAGTACCAAACCGATTTATAAAATAATGACATGAAAACGATGGTGATAGCCCTCGCTCCACCATAGGCTGTATTTCATCTCGATGCCACTATACCAAAGGGGGTGAAGGAGCAAAAAACGATCTAAATTGCGTTTTTGGTAATACTGCAGGGGCTAGCAACTTGAAACTAGGCATGGTAGTTACTTATAAGATATAAATTATCTCTAAGAACATTTTCTAAATAATTCGAAAATTAAAAGTGGTTAAAATGGACGAAACACTTTTCAAAAAACGCTCTAAATTGCGATTTGTACGCAATCTCAGAAAGTACCCAACCCATTTTAAAAAAATTGATGATGACAGCCCTTGGAAATTGATGATGACAGCCCTTGTTCCAATATAGGATGTATTTCATGTCGGCGTCACTACCACCTTGCGGTTGCATTTTAAAAAACTTTCTAAATTGTGATTTTTGTGATACTGAAGGGGCTAGCAACTTGAAATTTGGCATGGTAATTACTTAAGAGATGTAAATGCTCTCTGAGAAGAGTTCCTTAAAAATTTGAAATTTAAAAAGGGTGAAAATAAACGAAAAGCATTCTAAAAACGTTCTAAATGGCGATTTCTACGCAATCTCAGGAAATATAAACCGATTTCAGAAGTAATGGTTTCAAATTGATGGTGACAGTCCCTGCTCCAACATAGCCTATATTTTACGTTGTTGTCAGTACCACCTGGGGATTACAGGAACAAAAAATGTTCTAAATAGCGTTTTTTGTATTACTGAGGGTGGCCTAACATTTTAAATTTGGAATGGTAATTTCTTCAAAGAGGCAAATGCTTTCTAAGAATTGTCGAAAGAAAATTCCAAATTTAAAAGGATGAAGTGAGCGAAAAGCGTTCTATAAGCGTTCTAAATTACGATTTTTATGCAATCGTATGAAATACGAAACCGATTTCAAACATAATGGTTGCCAGTTTATGGTAATAGAACCTGCTCAAACCTAAGCTATATTTTATGTAGAGGGTTGCAGGAGCAAAAAACTTTTTAAATTGCGATTTCTGCGGTACTGGAGAGGCTAGAAACTTTAAATATAGCACGGTAGTTACTTTAAAAATATAAATGTCCTATAAGAACAGTCTAAAATAAATTCGAAATTAAAAAGGGTTGAAGCGACGGGAAGATGCGAAAAGCATTCTAAAAGAGTCCTAAATTTCGATTTTTATGGAATCTCAGGAAATAATAAACTGATTACAGAACTTACGTGTTGCGAATCAAGAGTGATGTTCCCTGATCCTATTCGGGCTATATTTTATGCCGGTGTCATTACAACCTGGTTGGCAGGAATAACAAGAAAGTCTTTAAAAACATCTAAATTCCGTTTTCTATAGAATATTAGGAAATACCAACCGGTTTCAAGGTTAATCTTGGCAAACTAATGGTGACAGTCTCTGTTTCATCATTTTTCGAAACAACTTACTTCAACTCTGTTTCGGCCTTTTATGTTGGTGCCACTAAAACCAGAGAGGTGGTAGACTGTTAAACAAGGAGCTTGGAATTTGACATGATGGTTAATTTTAAGATGTAAATGTGTTAAGATGGTTTCTAAAAAATTAAAAACTCCAAATGAATACTGAAATGAGCGTATGAAATTAACATAAAAGTTTCAAAATACTTTCTAAATTATCATTTAATTGGAATTAGTTTTAGTTCTTCTTATCAATTAAAATCTCATTTCTGTCTATTGCACTTTTATAACGAAGTTTAGTCAAACTGTGGCTTAATTTGTAATTTTTGAATTATTTCAAAATATTTTCTTCTAGTAAAAATAGTCATGCAAATATCACTTGGTATATTTCACCTATTACGAGAGCAAAGCCGCGGGGTTTGCTAGTTAAATTATAATTTGGTAAACGTAGAAATTATGTATTTTTTACAGGGCGACAAAAAAAAATCGCGGAAAGATTATTGCTAAAAAACAGAAATTTTAATTAAATTTCTACAAAATTACTATAGGTTATTGAGATACACAATAGCATTTTTTAAATTGAAAACAAAGTGCTTAGCAGGGTTTTTATTTTACAGGGATACATAAAAAAATTCGAATACATTACCGTCTATATGTAGAAAATTTATTTCAAATTGAATAAAATTTATATAGGTTATCTATTCACACAACAGCAGGGACACATAAAAAATTCGGATACATTACCGTCTATATGTAGAAAATTTATTTCAAATTGAATAAAATTTGTGTAGATTATCTATTCACACAACAGCATTTTTTTCAACAGAAAATAATTTAGGTAGCATTTATATGTTTTACAGGGTAACACAAAACATTTTTTTTTTTTAAATATGAATTTATTTAAAAAATTTTATTTTTTAGGATGACTACACAAATTTCTAGAGCAAGTCTGAGTAGACAAAAATAAAGTAAGAAATTAATTTTAACTTACATGTGTGAATTAAATTGTTTTTTACTTAATAGTAAAATAAATACGTTTAACGCATTCTTTGTAATTCATTACATTTTTATTTTGAAACATTATTGTTAAATAAACCAATTATTTCTCACTATCGGAGTTGCTTTATTAGAGATACATTCGAAAAATTAGCAAAACTAATTAAACTTCAACGAAATAATTTTATCCAACTAGATCTGTACTCCACAGATCTGTGTACCACTGTGCTCCACAGGAAAAAGCAAGGTGTGCTTTTCGGCTTGGAGATTGTAAATATTTAACAACTGTTCAATGTAAATTCAAAACACAGTACAAAAAGAAGGCATCGACAAGAAAATGCATCGATCCTGGGCGTTGGATTGGACCTGGAGGCCCAACGCCATAACCAACCTGTTCTCCTGATATCACACCTTGTGAATTTTTTTCTCTGAGGGTTCATTAAGAATAGTTTTTACAAGACATAGGTAATATCGATACGTGAGCTTAAACAATGCATTAGCGAATGCCTTAAAATTTTTTCGATGTGTATTTTTTGTTTCAGCATTAAAAGTAAGTTCTTATTTCTTGTATTTTGCTTCAATACAACGTCGAAGTTGTATATTTCATTTGAGGATACGCAGTGTTGGGTTTTTTTGATTACATGCAAATAAAAGTATACTTGTTCAATCTTATATTTACAATTCGTTTTTATAATTATTTATCTATGATGTATGCTTGTTTACATTAATTTTGTTATCGTTTAGGACTTATATTCAACGATGAAGGACGATACTCTCATCTTTCTCATCGATTCTCCATCTTATTTTGATGACTGGAATGTGTTCTTCGATGTTTTATATTGTTCAAATAGCACGTACGATTCGACAAGAGTTGTAACATTTAAAAGATTCGGATACGACGACTGCGTTTCTACTAATGCTCAGATCACCATTCTTAAGAAAAAAAGTGTGCTAGAACTGGATCAAATGATGAGAATATATGACTATATGCCAATATATGACTACATGGAGTAAATATACGTTACAATAATGCCACTATTACGTTGTTGGGATGCCGTTGAAACTCTTTTGATCTAGATTGTGCAACATCTGTCAACATCCTATGCAGCTATGTGTATCATGTAGAGTGATTTAGCTGCGAATCGTCAGGTAATGTAATGTTGTAAAAAATCCGTAATTAACTAGTGTATATGAGAAAAATATACAACATTTTGAGGTGATAAAAACAAAACAAAATATCCATAATGAATTTATCTATAGATATTGGGTGAATCCAAAAATTCGAACCTATTTCATAGATGGCAGAAACTTGCAATTTTGACTGTGCTGATGTTTCTTTTATAATCATATTATTAACGGACCGTTATCTACATGTGTCATGACTCGTGAGTGAACATAACGTTAAAAAAAGAGTTTTTCAAATTAATTTGTGTGCAAGCTTAACCCTTTATACTAAAGCAGTTTTTGTGAATTTTTGAAACTATATTAGAAGATTTACATAATCATTTAATAAATTTTAGAAGGATTTTAGAAGTATTGAAGGATTCATTAAATTTAAATTTATAGGGATTTTGTACAATATTTACAACACCACTCCATTCTTTTATTTTAAATATTTTTCTTAGTATTTTGTAGAATTAGGAAATGTACAAATATAATGTTCTTACAATAGAAATAGAGAAATATTTCTGAATTGAAAAATCCCACCCCCCTCCCTCAACGCCAAGAAAGCTGAAAAGATGCAAAGGCAAAAGAAATCATTCTTTTAAAAATATTTTTTGTTTTGTGTGACCCATATGCTTTCGGAACAAGATAAAGTAATGCATCTATAATTCATTCTAAACTATATTACAACTAGTCGATGTAGTAAATGAATTTTATAACAAGTTATTTTAATGGTACTTATAAGTACCGTCAGTAGATAAATGGTTAATATTCAAATAGAAAATGAAGAGTTACATTTTCGTCATGTTACGTTATAATTAGTTTTAAAAAAGAGTGAGTGTTGGACGTGCTACAAAAAATATACAAGACGCTTATTTGGATCTTGCTCTCGCTATTAGGACAGTTAGAAAGGGGTTTTGTCGGTTTTGATCTAAACGATAAAATTCGCTCTGGGCGATTTTCTGGCATTGATAATGATCTAATCCGTGATTTAGTGAATGATAATCCACGGTTTACAACTGAAGAGATTAGTGAGAGACTAAATGTTTACAATTCGACTGCATTTCACACGTTTAAAACAACTTGGGTACACTTCGAATCTCGATGCATCGGAAATCGGGCACGAAATTTTCCCCAATACATATATTTCAAATGAACAAAATACATATAGAGAAATTTTAGATAAATATAATTGCTATTTTTCATACCATTTACACTTTCGTAAAAAAAAAAAAAAAAAAATGCAAAGCTATAGTCTTCTAGAATATTTGTCGAAATTGTAGACTAATTTCGACATTTTTATTGTTAAGCACTGTGCGTTTCAAAAACAATGCATTAACCTTTATTCGCAAACAGTTTACAATCGAAACATAAAAATAGTATTATACTCGGAATAATGTCTTCTTTTCGAATATTATGAGCAAAATTTTTGAAATATTCTAAGTATTCGAAATTGTACGAATGTTCATTTTTCACACTATAAAACTACTTTTGATACATTTTGTGGGTTCCTTGGATCAAATCTGCCTCAAAAGCATACAGTCTATGCACTTTTTCTTAAATTTTCATAGAAATAAAAAAATAAAAGTGTTAGGGGTTTATGTATAAATGTAGTAAAAATAAATTAAGCTCTTAAAAGTATTTGAACCACTCAATTATTAACTGGAAAATTTTGTTAAGATATCTAAGATTTGATTAAAGTCTTTCATCAGTAAGGGAAACAAAGGCGAATTTATAGGAGATGACATAAATTAAACTTACGGGTGAAAGCATGTGTGACAAAAAATTAAATACGTAGGTGGATGTTTGAGTCAGATAAAAATGGCATATTTAGCTGGAACTCAAATGGCCTCATAGACTGGAAATTTAACAACAAGAAGTTATACAATAGCTGAATTTTGCTGAAGGCATGGTTTACTAGATATGAGAAATCTACACTTGATGAGGCTAGTTCAGTTCCTGCTGAAAATACCATTTTAATCTGACTCAGACACGCCCCTCCGTTTTTAACACTTTAAGATCTAAGCCCAAGTTGCCGTTTTCGCGGAAGCGAACTAAGTCTGAGAGTCTCTTGAGGTCAACTTTCAACTCTCTAAGCTACAAAAGTACCGACTGTATACGTTCGCGGTGTTTTCAGATATTATCTAGGAACCTTTTACTTTTGAAAAAATATATAGGTGGAAGAACTAAACAGAAGTCAGTGGTACAGATGTCATATTCGCCCCATATTGGCGCGATTTTTTTCTGTCGCCAATATCATATAGGCAACAGGTACTTAACTTGCGCCAAAGTGTCGTTATTTTGCTTGATGTGGTAACCCGGATTATGTTGTTTATGCTGTTGATGCTTTCGCCAAATTGGCAACCGAAAAAAAGCGCGCCAATATGGGGCGAATATGACATCTGTACCAAGTCAGTATATGAAAATATTTAGAATCAGAGATGAACTCGAACTTATTGTGATGCTTGTGGTGTTGCTCTTTGTGCAAATTCGTGATTTGAAATGTACCACACAAAAGCAAATTTTACCAAATAATGTTTATATAAAAATAAAACCTACTTTCAGATATTTGTACAACATTTGGGTAAGTTTACATTTAAGTCTGTGTAAAATTTTATGTTAAAAAAAGATGAAGTTAAAAAAAAAAGAATTTAAATACGTATCGTCCAAGCATTTTTTAAAAAATCATGAAAAGTGCCAAATACCCTCAGTCCAGAAGGAGATACGCGGTTGAAATGTCTGGGGAAACGTGTTAGGGGTTTATATATAAATGTAGAAAAAATAAATGAAGTTCTTAAAGGTATTAGAACCATTCAATCATTTACCGAAAAAATTTGTAAATATATCTAAGATTTGATTAAAGTCTTTCATCAGTAAGGGAAACAATCTATCACACACTAAAATGTGACAAATGTAGAGAATTTGGAGTTATTTTTCTATCCGTATGTAATGCATAAATAATAGCTTAGGACAATTAAAACATTACATAATTACGTGCATTGCAAAGAAGAAACAAATCTATTGTACTAGCGAGAGTCGTGTGACTGTCATAAACAGTCCTGCTTTGCCCGTTATACATGTTTGTAAAGTTTCCTGCAGAGTTTGTGTAGAGAAAATGCTGTACATATATAACGTTATCAACTTTTGGTGATTTTGGATTCTCTCCCCCGCCCCCCCCCTACTGATATCATAAATTATCATCCCACAAACACCTCCATACCATACCTAATGATATTGTTATCAATGTCTAAAAATTATTTAGATTTTTGCAATTTTTTTTCTTTTGTTTGCGGTAATATACAGATATGGTTATACATTTATTACTCGGATACTTTATTGATCCAAATGAAGAAAATTCAATAAAATGTAACTATTATAGTGGAGACTAGGGAGGGTTGACCATACGGGAGGCTTGACCCACCCATCAGTTTTCATATTTAAAAGACTTTCAGAGTTTTATCATTAAGTGGCAACCAAAGCTCCTGGAATGCTCAAACAACAGTCTTTGTTTCATACAGATAATCGAAATAGATGTGGAAAAAATCAATTGTGAGAAGTTTTCAAGCTAAAAGTTGTGTTTTTTAGAATTATTTTGTAAGATTTTTTTCAGATAAAATATATCGTAGATATTTAAGCAAGTAGATTTTAAGTAATGCAGAAATATGGAGCTTTCATTCCAGGCATAAAGACTGTTGAGTAAGTTAGGCTTATCATAACAATGTGCTATTCACTAGAAAAGGACTATGTGGGGAGGCTTGACCCAGTCAATGTGAGGGAGGGTTGACCAGATGAAATCTTTTTATTATACACTATGCATAATGAAAGGTTAATGGTTATATATAAAAAAAGAATGTAAATTTGTTCTGTATAGCCACTGTAAAATAGGGTGATGGAAAAGAAAATGTTTAGATTAAAAAAAGGCGTGAATAAATTGCTATAGTATCCACTACAAGAAGAAATTTAATGAAATATAAATTGGAGAGTTGATAGGAACTTTTTCCATTTACATATTACAAAAATAGGTAAATAGAAATAGTGTAAAAGACTAGAAAGGACTAAAAAGTATGAAAGCAGCAGTCTTAACAATTTCAGGGGCAGTGGAATGCTTATGAAACCACTTAATATTAATTCCGAAACGCCACAATGTCACCAGAATTCTGCTAAAATCTTTTCCATTTAATATGTATGTGTAATATATCTTTTTTTTAAATTTCCAAATAAATTTGTTCGTAAATTCTGGTGCCAGTCATTTATTTCAACATTTTAGTACTGCAAGTACTTTGCCACTGGAAGGGATAAAGAAGATAATGATCAGTTAAGTGAACATGCGGCTGCAAAATAACATAGCATTGATCGAAAAACTTTTGGGAGGTATGTAGACAAATTTCAACAGCATGAATACAGTGAGATGAAGCCAAACTATGTGACAATTAGAGTTGCCAGGTCGAGTGTCACAAAAAATAGGAAAGGTAGAAAAAAAAAGCGGAGCAGTGGCTCTTAAATCCGGACATATTAATACATGAAACCCTGTGAAAACGGAGTCTGTCTCTAACGGAATACTGTCTTAAATGTTAAAATTTCATTTTCCCTGCTGTACAATTCTACTTGCTCACACAAAATTCTGTTTAAAACAAAATTTTTTTCCTCAGACTTGCGATTGCGTCTAAACAGGTTTGTTTAAGTACCATATTTTTTATAATAATTAAAACATGTAGCATAAAGTTATTTTGCTTTTTTTAAATTGATTTTATTTCTCTTCACAAATATTTCAATATAAAACAAAGTGGGTCAAGCCTCCCATATAGTGGGTCAACCCTCTCATATGTTGGGAGCCTTGACCCATTATTTTCTCATGATTAAAATCGATCATTTTTCAAATTTCTTATATAGTAAGTACACTTATGTAGCTATTTTATTTTTATAACTGATTGTATATCAAATAAATTGATATACAAATTTTATTCTACGTTCAATATTTAAAAAATAAAAAATCATTTTGTAAAAAGTGGGCCAACCCTCCCTAGTCTCCCCTATATGAAATAACTTTATATCAAATAGCACATAAAAGAAATAGCTACTATTTAAAGGTAGTTAATAACAGGCTTTTGTTACATAATGCATTCAACCGTAAAAATGTCTTCTTGTTCTTGCCCCCGCTTGGTGTTTGTGTGTGTGTGTGGGGGGGGGACAAGCAAAACTTATCAACAAAACAGATGGACAACATTCTTTCTCTTTTCTTTAATAGTAAACACAAGTATCATTTCAAACGTATTTCGGACCTAGTTCCTCCAACTGCTGTGCTTGCAAAAATTCGCACCCTATTTCACAGATGGCAGAAACTTTCAATTTTGACTGTGCTTATGTTTCTTGTATAACCATATTATTAACTGACAGTTGTCTACATGGGTCGTGAGTTAACATAAAGTTTAAAAAATGTTTTTCAAATTAATTTGTGTACAAGGTTAATAATCAAAATGGGAAATGAAAAGGTACATTTTCGTCATGTTATGTTATAATGAGTTTAAATTGGAGTGAGTGTTGGGCATGCTACAAAAAATATTCGTTTATTTAGATTGTGCTCCCGCTCTTAGGATAGTTAGAAAGTGGTTTTGTCGATTTCGAAATGGTGATTTCAATCTAAACGATAAAATTCGCTATGGGCAACCTCCTGGCATTGATAATGACTTAATCTGTGATTTAGTGAATAATAATCCACGGGTCACTACTAAAGATATTAGTGAGAGAATAAATGTTTACAATTCGACTGCATTTAACCATTTAAAACACATTGGGTACACTTCGAATCTCGATGCATCGGAAATCGGGCACGATATTTTTCTATCACCCAATATATGCATAGATATATGACAGAAGAATGGGAATGCCAAACATTAGGGTATTCCCACATCTTGGTACTAAATAATTTTATTATCATTATCAATAATTTTATTATTATTAAAATCATCAATGATTTTAATAATAACTTTGTATTTTCATAAAATTAGATAATAGACTAAAAAGAAGATAAGAGGCTATATTGATGTAACGAACAAATTACAAATAAAAAGAGTAAATTTTGGTTGGATAAAAAATGATAACCGTATCAAAAGACAAATCTCCCTGACCCTAGAGATATCTTACGATATCATGTGCCAGATCTCCCCCCCCCCCTCATCCCCTAAAGTGATAAGGTTATATATGCACATCCCCTTAGCTGTGATAATGTGTATTTCGCTGAAGAAATGGTATAACAGGGTACCTGATGATCTCATCAAACTGGTGAGTAAAGCCAGTACATTCAATTTCTAAATGCCATCTTGGTTGTGTATGAGCTTTTGATATTGAAGTTCAATGTATATTTTTTGTATATCAATGTATATCAATTGATCATGGTGCTAAATCGAATTAATGGAAGGATGTGTTAAATTCCGCTGTATTAATGTGTATTCCGCTGAAGAAATGAGATAACAGTGTACAGGGCCGGCGCAATGAACCGCAAAGCATTGGCAATTTCCAATGTATACTGCAATACTTAACTAATAAAATATATTTTTAAATTGCATATATCATAGAATAACACGTAATATAGATAATATAATGTAAGAAAAATATCACTATTTTCACATTTAATGTGCATAATTATTTTTAGTTTCACAAAATCTTCTATCCTTTACGGTATTTCAAATAATATACATTTTTTTGCTCACGGTAACTTTCAGGATCATCAAATCTATCCATTTCCCGACAATTTAATCATCTTTGCCTGTAAGAAATAAAGCTAATACTTACTTATTTTCTCACAAGGAAATCTTCAAAAACAAATGTACAGGATAAATATTATTATTTTATACAGATAAAATGTTATTTCGAATTGTATAAAAAGACTCGGTTTCTCTAACAAGACACCAGTTGGCGCGGGGCCTTGGGAAATTGCTCCGTTTGCCCAATGGTTGCGCTGGCCCTAACAGTGTACCTGATGATCTCTTCAAACTGGTGAGTAAATCCCGTGATTCAATGTCTAAATGTCATCTTGGTTGTGTATGAGCTTTTCATGTTGAAGTTCAATGTATATGTTTTGTATATCAATGTATGTATATCAATTTTGATCATGGTGCTAAAACGAATTAATGATCTCTTCAAACTGGTGCATAAATCCTGTGATTCAATGTCTAAATGTCATCTTGGTTGTATATGAGCTTTTCATGTTGAAGTTTAGTGTATATATTTTGTATATCAATGTATGTATATCAATTGATCATGGTACTAAAGCGAATTAATGGAGTGATGTGTTAAATTCCTGTGATTAATGTTGACTAAAATGCCATTTTTCTTAATTGAAAGTCATATGTAAATAAAGATGTATATTAAATTGGATTGAATTGTTCTATCTTGTCTACTGTTTGTTAGAGTTGTGGTAGGATAGTACACTGATATTCAGAATGATATGAACACCGAGTTTTTCCAACATAAAAAGGAAAAAAAATGCTACAAAAGAAAAGGGCTATACATATACATATACAAAGTTATCAACATTTTTCTAGTTTTGAACCACCCTTATGATATGATATGTTGTCATTCGTCGAGCCCCCCCACCCCCGATGATATCGTTATCAATGTATAAAAATTCTTTTATTTTTAGATTTTTTTTCTTTCTTTTTATACGCTTGCAGCTATATACACATACCGTATATTTCCGTGTATTAGCCGAGAAATTTTGGACATTCTTTTTTTAAATCGAAAGTCCGGGCGCCGGCTTATACACGAGTCTAAGAAAATTTTCAAATTTGATATTCTAAGGATGGTAAATATAACAGGATGGAAAATTATAAAATACATAAATATTACCTACAGATTGCCTACAAGTTTCTAAAAATACTTTAATACTCCATTCTTTTATGATGAAGCAAGTCACCAATCATCTTTTACTATCCAAGTCATTATTAGAATTTTCAAGCAACTCCTTAAAATTGCTTTCTCTCACTCGTACATCAGGATAAATATCGTCAGAATCTAGTTCATCATTATCCCGATCTTCTTCAAAAATGGCATCATCCTCAGTTCCATCCTTCACATTATTGATGCAACATTTTTTGAATCATCGGGTGATCATTTCTTATGGTGATTCAAGGCAAATTTCTTTCACCAATTCAGAGATAGCAACGATGTGAACTTTTTAGGTGCGTTCGTAATTATATAAATACGTAGCATTTATAGTCGTCGTTCGGTCCGTTTGTCCGTCTGTCCACATATAACAGAGCGAAAACTACCCTACCGAATGGTCTGAAATTTTAAATATATAATTGTTGCAAAATTTTGTCGAGTCATTTCAAATTTTACGAAAATCGGATGTATAGTTTAATTACAGGGACAGTCAAAAGTTTTCCTTTACACTACGACCAACGGGAATAAATTATTGCAAGTGCATTTTAATGATGATGCCTTTGGAACAGATTGAAATGGATATGTACTTATGAAGTGCACTAAAATATACATTAAGGACAATATGCAGTGCAAAAAATACTTATAAAACTAGTTATAGTACAAACGCACCTCATTTGCCACATTTGACGTGCATTTTCCAACTTGTTTAAATTACCGCCATATGTCGCAGATGACATCCATTCAGTTCACTTCAAACAGGGACTGTGTTAATGAATCATTAAAAAAACGTCCGAATGTTGATGAATAGAAGTAAGGTCACCTAGGAGATATCAATAATTTCGAAGAACGCATTTTTTTTCTATTAGCTATGCTAAGTTTTCGTTCACTGAACTTTTCTTCACGTTTGTTTAACATCGGCTTATATACGGGTTTCTGATTTTGGACGATTTTTCACTGACAATTCGAATATTCTGCTTATACAGGGAAATATACGGTATATTTATTAGTCGAATTCTTCACGGATTCAAGAAGTCAATAAAATATAAATACATGAAATAAATTCATATCAAATAAAATCTAAAAAAGTTAGTTACTGAAAAGTTTTAATAATAGCTTGTTACCTAATGTATTCAAAATGTACCTAATGTTTCCTAAATGTACAGTCGTGGAAAAAAAAAAGTAAACATCCCCTACTAACTCCTCATCAAATTATCGTAGACGAAAGTTACCGGTACTGAACGATTGGAAATAAAGTCTACTTTTAAATGATGTATATAAAATTTTCTTAGGGGGCCATCTACATATTAAAACGAATCCAAACTTCATTTTTTTTCAATGGCAATACCCAATTTTAACAAGATATTTCAAATCTTTGGTTCAAACTATGCCTAGACAACAAATTTCAAGTCATTTGAATGATAAGTTTTTGAATTATAAGCATTCAAAATTTAGTGCTTGTAATGTTAAATTGCATTTTCATATGATGATCACCCCCCCCCCCCCCGATGATATCGTTATCAATGTATAAAAATTCTTTTATTTTTAGATTTTTTTTCTTTCTTTTTATATGCTTGCAGCTATATACACATACCGTATATTTCCGTGTATTAGCCGAGAAATTTTGGACATTCTTTTTTTAAATCGAAAGTCCAGGGGCCGGCTTATACACGAGTCGAAGAAAATTTTCAAATTTGATATTCTAAGGATGGTAAATATAACAGGATGGAAAATTATAAAAGACATAAACATTACCTACAGATTGCCTACAAGTTTCTAAAAATACTTTAATACTCCATTCTTTTATGATGAAGCAAGTCACCAATCATCTTTTACTATCCAAGTCATTATTAGAATTTTCAAGCAACTCCTTAAAATTGCTTTCTCTCACTCGTACATCAGGATAAATATCGTCAGAATCTAGTTCATCATTATCCCGATCTTCTTTAAAAATGGCATCATCCTCAGTTCCATCCTTCACATTATTGATGCAACATTTTTTGAATCATCGGGTGATCATTTCTTATGGTAATTCAAGGCAAATTTCTTTCACTAATTCAGAGATAGTAACGATGTGAACTTTTTAGGTGCGTTCGTAATTATACAAATACGTAGCACCTATAGTCGTCGTTCGGTCCGTTTGTCCGTCTGTCCACATATAACAGAGCAAAAACTACCGAACCGAATGGTCTAAAATTTTAAATATATAATTGTTGCAAAATTTTGTCGAGTCATTTCAAATTTTACGAAAATCGGATGTATAGTTTAATTACAGGGTCAGTCAAAAGTTTTCCTTTACACTACGACCAATGGGAATAAATTATTGCAAGTGCATTTTAATGATGATGCCTTTGGAACAGATTGAAATGGATATGTACTTATGAAGTGCACTAAAATATACATTAAGGACAATATGCAGTGCAAAAAATACTTATAAAACTAGTTATAGTACAAACGCACCTCATTTGCCACATTTGACGTGCATTTTCCAACTTCTTTAAATTACCGCCATTTGTCGCAGATGACATCCATTCAGTTCACTTCGGACAGGGCCTGTGTTAATGACTCATTAAAAAAACATCCGAATGTTGATGAATAGAAGTAAGGTAACCTAGGAGATATCAATAATTTCGGAGAACGCATTTTTTTTTTTTTAATTAGCTATGCTAAGTTTTCGTTCGCTGAATTTTTCCTCACGTTTGTTTATCATCGGCTTATATACGGGTTTCTGATTTTGGACGATTTTTCACTGACAATTCGAATATTCTGCTTATACAGGGAAATATACGGTATATTTATTAGTCGAATTCTTCACGGAATCAAGAAGTCAATAAAATATAAGTACATGAAACAAATTTATATCAAATAAAATCTAAAAAAGTTAGTTACTGAAAAGTTTTAATAATAGCTTGTTACCTAATGTATTCAAAATGTACCTAATGTTTTCTAAATGTACAGTCGTGGAAAAAAAAAAGTAAACACCCCCTACTAACTCCTCATCAAATTATCGTAGACGAAAGTTACCGGTACTGAACGATTGGAAATAAAGTCTACTTTTAAATGATGTATATAAAATTTTCTTAGGGGGCCATCTACATATTTAAAACGAATCCAAACTTCATTTTTTTCAATGGCAATACCCAATTTTAACAAGATATTTCAAATCTTTGGTTCAAACTATGCCTAGACACCAAATTTCAAGTCATTTGAATGATAAGTTTTTGAATTATAAGCATTCAAAATTTAGTGCTTGTAATGTTAAATTGCATTTTCATATTTTTATTTATATCTCCTGGAATTATACTCCTAATGTGCTAATTTTTTTTGTAGAAATAATACTAATATACCCAAACATAAATACGCTGAATTTGCGATTTTTATAATTTTATGATATGAATTATGAATTACGAAATTAATATTCGAAAAAATTATGAATTACAACCTACAATTTTTTTGATGGATTTAGATTTATTAAGTCCTGCTTTATAGAAATCCAAATTTTCCCATTTTTCTTCCAAGTAGTTTTCAAATTATGCTTAAAAGACGGCAAAATGATGGTTTATGGGGCCGTCTATGATAGAAGTGAGTAGATATTTTGAAATTTATTCTGCTATCCTGTAATCTAACAGGCTTCATTGACTCCTAGAGTGGCGCTTCAGGTGCCTTGATCAAGAAGGGTGCTCTCTCGATTAACAATCAAGTACGGAACTTCAATTTGGATACAGCCCTTAAAATACGCTCGTTTTAAAGTAAATAATTTCTCGGAAACTTATGGTACGAATTGCATAAAAATTTGTTTTTAGGCTAACTGAGGGGTGTAGAGTTCATTTATGCTGTCAGAATTGTGTACTTCTATTGAAAAAAACAAAGTTATGGTTCATTTTAATGTGTAGATGGCCCCCTAAGCAAAATTTATATACATCATTTAAAAGTAGACTTTATTTACAATCGTTCGGTACCAGTAACTTTCTTCTACGAAAATTTGTTGAGGAGTTAGTAGGGGTGTTTACATTTTTTTTTCCACGACTGTACCTAATGCTCGTTACCTAATGTATTCATGCCCCGGGAAGTTAAAAGCAGAACTTATCAACAGAACAGTGGACAGCATTATTTGTTTTTCTTTAATGGTACAAGTATCATTTCCTACATATTATGCCCCTGATTTCTTTAACAGCGAAATATATGCGCATATGTCAGAAGAACAGGAATGCCAAACGTTAGGTTATTCCAAATTTTAAATGAAAGGATTTTATAAACACTTAATGGCTTTAATAATAGTTTTGTGTTTTCCTAAAAACATATACAAACTAGTACGTTGTGGCCACCACAAAACTTTCTTCTATATAAATCACGTCAATTAAATCATTTAGATAGTACAAGAAATTACATCCATTTAGCACCAATTCACATCGAAGTATATCTGAATTTGAAGTTTGATGAAAATTCGTGCATTACTTCTGAAGATAGAGCTATAGCGGAATTTCTGAAAAATGTAGCATAGCAGCGCCACCTGTTGAGCGATTTACACCAAAACATAAACCGCACTAATTGATATCAAGGTATACCGGAATCTGAAGTTTGATGAAAATTCGTGCATTAGTTATTGAGATAGAGCTATGATGGAAATTCTGAAAAATGCAGCATAGCAGCGCCACCTGTTGAGCGATTTCTACCAAAACATAAACAGCACTAATTCATATCAAGGTATAACTGAATCTGAAGTTTGATGAAAATCCAAGCATTAGTTCTTGAGATAGAGCTATTGCAGAAATTTCAAAAAATGCAGCATAGCAGCGCCACCTGTTAAGCGATTTAAACCAAAACTTAGAAAACGTCAATTCATGTCAAGGACTAGATCACCCTAACCTAGGCACCAACCAGAATCTGGCATAGGTGTTAAAAACCTAGGCAGGAAATTCCCTTCCATGACTCAGCCAAAGCCACAACCAGGGCAACAGACCCAGAAAACAAGCAGGTATTTACCAAAGAAAAATTAAATATAATACATAATAAAAAAAGTAAGTGCCCCGACACTTACAAAGAAAAACATAATGGTATACAGAAATTTAGGACATTTACAATTTTTGACATATGTCTGCAGCTCTTAAAACAAGGCAAACAGGATTTATAGACAATTTTTTTTTTTACAATATTGCAATTGTCTTTAAAATAAATTCCTAATCATATATAAAAACTAAAAATATATCCAAGCTTGAATTTAACAGATCAAATATCAGCAATTCTGATACAACTTTGTAGTTTTTAAAATGTTCAAAAACCATAAAAGCCAGTCCACGAAGTTCATAAAGTCATATAATGTTCAGAATTTATACCTTATGAATGAAAAATTTTTATTTAAATCATTATAGATTCTACACAATGTTCTATAGTTAGATCTCGTCAGAAGAACACATCTTAAGTTCCACTCAAGTGTTCTATTGCGTATCATAGGAAAACAGTCCCTTGAAACACGACAACTCTGAAATAAGTAATGAGGCGTATCACCACGTTTTCCACATGTACATCTGTCGTTCTGACGTTTACCAATTTTATGTAAATACGCCGGAAACGCTCCGTGGCCACTGATAAAGTATACTACGATTTGAGAATCACACAAAAAATCTAGGCTAACGTCCGGCAAAACTTTGTATGTGTCTCGACCTTTGACTGAATAAGACCAACGAGTCTGCCATTCTTTCATATTTTTCGTACGAAAATGGGATTTTAATACGCAGATAGGTATCGAAAGCTTTTCTTCTGAATCAAAAGTGTTATTTAAAATAACAGACTTTGCCAGTTCGTCGGCACGTTCGTTTCCCGCAATTCCTACATGCGATTTTATCCATCCAATATGCACCATCTTATTCCTCAGAAGACGAAGACTAGTAAAAAGTTCAAATAATATATCGTTGCTGGGAAAAAGTCTGCGAAGAGCAGACACTGAAGACAAACTATCTGTGTAAATATAAAGCTGACGATAAGAAACTACATTGAACCATCTAATTGCCTCGAGGATGGCGTAGAGCTCCGCTTGAAAAACGGTATTATACTCACATAATCGTATTCTCTTAGTAAAAATTTCCACATTTTGAAAATATACTACAAATGCTGCCGCCACTCCCCCAGGCATCCTAGAACCATCTGTATAGGCAATCGGAAAGTTTCTGTTAGGAACATACTTAATAACAGGTGCAATAAAGTTGATGTTATGCTTATCGTAAAAATTTGGATAGTTATATGTTGGCAGATTTTTCGAAACATCTTCGGAGTGTATCCGGTTGCCATCAATTTCCAATGAAATATCACCATGAATTATGTTGTGTAAATGGCTAGAATTATTAAGCTCAATATCCATTGGCAATACTCCCGCTAAGACGCACAGCGCCTCCGTCGAGGTTGATCGATAACTTCTAATTAATGTCAATAGACAAATCCTCTGACACGACGAAAGTCTTCTTAAACCGTGAATTTTCAAATCTTTATACCATACTTCGTGGCCATAGGATATTTGTCTTTTAAGCACCGTCTCATACCAGATCTTTAGAAGCTGCACCGACACTCCGATGTCTCGAGTTCTCACCTTTCTTACATTGCAAGTGAAGGAAATAAGTTTACACCTTACCATATCAAGGTGATCCAACTAATTAAATGTACTATCCAATAGAAATCCTAGATATGTAATGTTATCCTTCACTGGAATTGATGTGCCTTGACATTTAAAAATCGGTTTTCTCTTCTTCATAGTGTTTTTTCCAAAAAGCATAGACTCTGTTTTAGTCAAATTTAAATGTAAATTAAGCTCTTGGCACATATTCGAAAAAACATTGATTGAGATATTAATTTTGTTTTCTAAAGCCGCTCTGGTGTTGGCACCTTCCACTACCACGGAATCATCTGCATAGGATATCAAATCAAGTTGATGTTCGCTGCTTCTTTTAATTAAACGATCTGCTACCAAAGTCCAAATCAAGGGGCCCAGACATGATCCTTGCGGACAACCCTTAAACAGTCTAAACCATCTTATACCACGTATAAATTTAAAACCAATTAATCTTATCGATATATAATTTTTTAAAACGTTCTTTAGGTATTCATATAATGGAAGATTATTTATTATTTCCGCTGCTATATTCCAATCTAAAACATCGAATGCACCTGCTATGTCGAAGGAAACTGCTGCACAGTATTTAAAATCTTTCAGAGCAATAACAATTTTCTTTTTAAGCGTATCCATTGCTGTCACCGTGCCTCTCCCTTCCCTGAAGCCGTGTTGTCTATCATCTAAGTAATAAGTAGCCTCCAGCATAGTTAAGATTCTTGTCTTGATCATACGCTCATATATCTTTGCAATTATAGGCAATAAGGTAATGGGTCTATATGACTTATAATGTCCTTCAGGTCTATTTCTTTTTCTAAAGAAGATTACTACCCCCTTTTTCCAACGACTTGGGAAATGCGCAAAACGTAGACAGGTATTAAACAGCTGTAACATAAAAACTGTAAATCTTTTACATAAATTCTTGATGATCAAGGCATCCACTTCATCATATCCCGGGGCCTTATTATTATGTTGCTGCTTCAGTGCAAAGGCTAATTCTTTCCTTGTAAACTTATTATAATCAGGGTCGGTTTGATAATCTTTAGTGCTCGTAAAAGAGTGAACATGGTCAGGTACATCCTCTATACCAAAGTGCTCTGTCATCAGATTATGTGCTACCTCATCATAAGAATCAAAAACGTTTGAATTTTCAAGCGTTGAGAAAGCCATATCTTCGTATCTAAACTTCTTCCCTGATACAAATTTGAAAAGGTTACCGTAAACTTCATCTGTTTTCGAACAATATTCTAACCAACCCTTTCTCTTCGCTTTTCTTACCTCTCTTTTATACTGTTTTCTAATACTGACATATGATTCTCTATAATGTACGTTCTCCAAGTTGCCTCTATATCTCTTATAACATGCTGACACTTTATTTCTCAACACTCTGAGATCCGGAGTATACCAAGAGACTGATGGCTTATGAGAAAGTTCGCCTTTTTTAAAAACTCTGTCCATGCAATAATGCAAGTAATCGCTAAATCCATCAATCCACTCTTCTAGTGACGTCTGATCACGTACTCGATCAAGTGTAGAAGACATTTCTTCATATTTCTTAACAAACTCCTTATTAAATCTTGCCATCGACTTGTTCTTTGTCTTATAACGCTCATGTGTACGACGTATCGGAACAAGACATAATTCAAACACTATGTAACGGTGATCCGAATACGAGAAAATTGAATCATCAACTTTCCAGTTCTTCAAATGTGGTAAAATATCTACGCCCAACAGGGTGAGATCAGGTCTTCCTAAATGATCGCCCTGGACATATGTATGCGGAGCTGTGACGTCATTAGCAATTCTTAAATCAGAAGACATAATATAGTCTGCAAATATTTCAGTTCTTTCATTTTCTCTGGCATAACCAAGCATCTTTAATGGAACATTAAAGTCACCTCCAATGACAATGTGTGTCGCTTGTTGATAGTACACCATCCAGGGTGACATGTCATTATCCAAATTTCCAGAGGGCGGAGCATACACAGACCCCAAAATAACTGGACCACTCTCCAAAGTTACAGTTATAAAAACTGAGTTACTTGTCTCAAAGCCTTTCACTATTGCATAAACCTTATCAGTGCATAAAATACAAGCAGAGAAGGAAGCCGAAGGAAAGCACAGCCAGCCCGGAGGAAGACCAGCAAAAAGACCATTATATGTATAAGGATCCTGACATAAAAAGAAATTAGCACCACTACTCTCCGCATATGATGCCAAAGCATCATTTGCATCCGAGCAGTGATGCAAATTGATCTGAACAATCACCAGACTATCTGCGCCACCACCCACAACATCCCCATCCACTGTTATAACCGCTTGGAAAGAAGTTCAGCACGATATTCTTGGTAGCAAGGGCATTCCATGCTATCAGCTCTATGAGAATTATCCGTATCATCATCCCGTCCAATACAATTAATGCAACTTTCTTCAGTTTTTGTACAATCTTTTAATCCATGATCACCTGCACACTTGGGACATTTTTCACTATCTGCACATTTTTGACTAACATGACCGTAAGCCTGACACCTATAACACCGAACTATAGGGACGAAACGAACAATTCTATATCTATCCAAGTCAATACACACTCTCTTCCTCTCCAACAAAAAATCTGCTCCTTCCATATCTACATCTACGATCCAATTCTCCATTCCACGACGTGTCGGGTAATGGCGAACCACCTCCACATCCGAAGATGTAGGAAGTCCACCATCAGTCAACACATTAGCCAGAGAAGTCCTTAACAAGGGCTTCACAAGTCCTTAACAAGGACTTCATGTCAAGGACTAACTGAATCTGAAGTTTGGTGAAAATCCGTGTATTAGTTCTGGAGATTGAGCTGTTGTGGAAATTGTGAAATTGTTGGATATCAGCGCCACCGGTTGAGCAATTTACACCAAAAACTAATCAGCATCAATTTATATCAGGGACTAACCGAATATAAATTTTTATTAAATTCCGTGCATTAGTTCTTGAGATAGAGTGCCCACAATATTTGTGTCACACGCAGACAGACTCACAGACCCACAGACAGACATTTTGTAAAAACATGTTTTTCGCAATCTCTGACCCCTAAAACGTCTAAATCATTCGAAAACCAAAAGTCGAAAATTTTCACGAATCCAATACTTTCTTCTTGTAAAGATAGAAGGAAGTAATAATAATAACAATAATAAAGGTAACAAACAGGCTATTTGAATGTAACGAAAAAGTTATTGAAAAAAGAAAAGTTTGGTTAGATAAAAAAATGATAACTTTATCAAAAATCTGCATTATTTCTTGAGTTATAATTATTTATGGACGGTGAGTATAATTGAAGGTCCGTAGATATTGGAACTTTAAAACGCGTTTTCTCAGATTAGAAAATTTGGAGTTTGTGCGCACTGTTATTTTCAAACTATGTCAGCTATACAGCTTTAAAAAATTAAACAAATATGCGTTTCTTTATAGACTACATGCTAAAACCAAAAAAATTCATATATTGCAGTTAATATTTTTTTTTGCACTTGAAAAACTTGAAAAAAATTATGATTTTTTAAATTTTTTTTTATTTTGTGCTACAATTAATAATAATAAAAATTTTTTTTTGTAATATAATAAAGCACAAGATACACAATATATATTAAAACACACATACACACATAAATAACGCCTGAATTCAACTGTTAAAGGTATATATAAATATTATACAGACATACATACAATAAATACAATAAACCCAATTAGTGCGAAAAATTAGCCAGAGCCAGCAATCGAACCATACGCTGTGGTCCCAGGTTCGTTTCCTGGCTAATTTTTCACTCCAGTTGGGTTTATTGTATTTATTGTATGTATGTCTGTATAATATTTATATGTACCTTTAAATCTTTTTGTGTATATTTTGGTTTTAGTTTAGAAGTAGTCGTGTTATGATTCTATTTTGTTAAAAAAAAAATCTGTATGCGTAATTTAGAGTTTTATCATGCGCGCGGCACTTAATTATTTTAATTCACGCATTAGTAAGATGAATATTTAAATTTAAAATTTAAATATTAATTTTGTATAGACAACATTTATTTTTCTGAATAATATAGTTAAGAATATATACTTTAGGCAAAAAAGGGAAAAAAAAGATCTTAATTGGATATTATTTGTATTTTGGTACTTTGAAAAAGGCGATGTTTTTTGATCGTTTCAAGAAACTTAAAGGTCCTCTGCCCCCTTAATTACTTAAAAAATTTTTTGGGACATTTTCGTTTTCGGCCGAAAGTAAGAAGATTACCGAAATTTGGTTTCGGTCTTAAAAACCTGTTTCGGTCGATCCTTAGTTTAAGATAAAGTGACCAAATGTCCCCTTTTTTAGAGAACAGAGCTAATATTTGAAACCATTTTTTTCAATTTTGAAAAATTGAAATTAAGATACACTATATGGCCAATGATGACCGGTCACTTGTGATTTTAGACGTTTTGTTAAATATCTAAAAGAATACATGAGGAATTATCCTGAAACTCCAGGTGTGTAAACAGAATAGTATAAGTCATATATTTACGTGAAGATTTTTTCCCGAAATCCCATAGGAAACTGTCAACAAATTGAAAAAGAACGAATATCTTTTGGATAACCCTGTAAAAACTAATGTAGCAAAAATGTTCAAACTATAAAATATAATTAAGAGGCATATTGTCATAAACTGTGTTCATTTTTATGAAGACAGCATGTATACTCGAAGAGAAATTGATGTTTTTATAAAAACAGTCCCAAATTTCGCCAAGTTTTTTACTTATAATTTACAGAGGTTTTAATATAAAAAAATGTTCTTTTCAGAAACTATAAAAAACAACATTGTACACAATACCCTGTAATCATAATTAAAAAATAAAGAAAATTGGATGAAAAATGAGCAGGTTTACTAAATAACGTTTCACTGCGCATGCGTGAACGCTATCAAAATACAATGTGCATAATGTATTAGCTAGATGCGTAGAGCAACTTTTGTGAAAGTCTCAAATTCATAGCTTGAAAATTCTGAAAATTATCGTCGATAGAATAAGCTCGAAATCCGTTGTTCCCCAAAAGAAGCAAAAAGATGAAGCGCTGTATCCAAATACGGTACACTGTTAAAAATTTGTAGCATTCTGGCAGGTCATATGACCGTTTTTTCCGAAAACGGTTACACAACCGTAATTTTAACACTATTCTGACCATATCATTGGCCATTTTATGGTCAGAATATAGTTAAATTATGGGTATGAAACCGTTTTTTCAAAAAACGGTCGAATGACCTGCCAGAATGCTGCAAAATTTTTAACAGTGAAGTAAGCGCAATATCGTGTATTAGAAATACTGTATAACATATACTAGATTTGGATACAACCCTTCATCTTTTTGCCTCCTTTTAAGAACAACGGATTTCAAGCTTATTCTATCGACGATCACTTTCAGAATTTTCAAGCTACACTGTTAAAAATTTGCAGCATTCTGGCAGGTCATTTGACCGTTTTTTCCGAAAACGGTCACACAACCATAATTTAACACTATTCTGACCATATTATTGGCCATTTTATGGTCAGAATATAGTTAAATTATGGTTATGAAACCGTTTTTTCAAAAAACGGTCGAATGACTTGCCAGAATGCTGCAAAATGTTTAACAGTGTACACTGTCATTCGACCGCAAGTCATTCGACCGTTTTTTGAAAAAACGGTTTCATAACCATAATTTAACTATATTCTGACCATAAAATGACCAATAATATGGTCAGAATAGTGTTAAAATTACGGTTGTGTAACCGTTTTCGGAAAAAACGGTCAAATGACCTGCCAGAATGCTGCAAATTTTACTGGGTAAATTTAATACTGGGGGAGGGGTGGGGGGGGGGTCTTTTGATATCGTTATCATTTTTGATCCAACCAAAATTTTCTTTTTTGGTCTGTTATTATTATTTTTTTTTAGTATTATGTTTTCTATTTTTAAGAAAATACAAAGTTAATATTAAAATCACTAAATGATTATAAAATCATTTCACTCCAAAATAGGGAATATCGCACCGTTCTCCATTCCTGTTCTTCTGCTATATGCGCATATAATTCGTTATTAGAGAAACTAAGTTCGAAAAGTTACTTGTTATTTTTACTAGTAAAAAATGGCGACGAATATTGTCTTGCCTATCTGTTTTGTTTATAAGAAGTTCTGTTTGCTCCCGGGCAGGGCGCCAGTTCAAGAAGACAATATTACTGTTCAATGCATTATGTAATATAAACTTTTTATTAAAGGGTCTCAGGAATCTTAACCCCTTGGGTGACGAGCGAACGGTATACGTGCCGCGTAAGGTGCTTAGAATCGGTGATTATTCTCCCCAGTAAATTTTTCCTTATTTAATCCGAGCATTTTCCCGATTCAATTAGGCAGAATTTTCTGTTTTGAAAAGCTGGTGATAAAAGATTAAAAATTCTAAAAAAGATACTCGTCCCAAAAGGGTTAAAATTGGAAAAAATGAAAAAAAAAAGCATATTTTTAACATTTAATGTCTTAAAAAGAACATGATTTTAAAACAAGATTTTTCAGAGGTATGGAAGATATAAGCATGTTCTTTCATTTCATGTATTTAAAAAATGGTAAGATGCAGAATTAGCATTGACAGGGGGTCCCAAACTGACAGGTATTTGACGAGCAGAACATTCGTATAACAACTTACGCGCAGGATTATACAAAATAAATATTGCAAGTAGAATGAAATTTTTGGTGTCTACTTATATTTCAAATTGTAATAATGACACTGAATTTCAATAAATTTGTATTTAAATCATTTTTATATTTTTAATACAAAGTTATATTTAGCTGATGGAAAATTTTGAAAATTTCAAAAGTATAATCACCTAAAAAAATATTTTTGAACAATAAAAAGGAAATTTTAGGTTCAGTTTATACAGATTAACATCAAACATATGTTTTGAAAATTTCATGAAAAAATATTCAGCAGTTTTTTTGAAATATCGTGGGCGTTATGCTCAAAAACGTCATTTGGAAAAAAAATGACTTCAAACTTTCGAAAACACCGCTTCAGCTATTGAGCGGGCAAAATTCTAAAAGCTTTAAGTTCTGTTCTAATGGGAATTTTAAGGAAACATTTATTTCAAAATGTTCAGAAAAGATAGTAATTTAATACCTAACAAAAAAATAAAATTTTGAAAATTTTGAAGGTTTAAGAGTCCTGAGACCCCTTAAATACTCTTAAATAGTATTTCTTTAAAGTGTTATTTGAAATAAAGTCATCTACCCTTTTTAGGTGCGTTCGTAATTATATAAATACGTAGCACCTATAGTCGTCGTTCAGTCCGTCCGTCTGTCCGCATGTAACAGAGCAAAAACTACCCAACCGAATGGTCTGAAATTTCAAATATATGATTGTTGCAAAATTTTGTCGAGCCATTTCAAATTTTATGAAAATCGGATGTATAGTTTAATTACAGGGACAGTCAAAAGTTTTTCCTTACATTACGGCCAATGGGAAAAATTATTGCAAGTGCATTTTAATGATATTAGAGCCTTCCGAATGATCTAAAATTTTAAAGATATAACTGTTGCAAAATTTTGTCGAGCCCTTTCAAATTTTAGAAAAATCGGATGTATAGTTTAATTACAGGGACAGTCAAAAGTTTTTCTTTACATTACGGCCAATGGGAAAAATTATTGCAAGTGCATTTTAATGATATTACAGCCTTCCGAATGGTCTGAAATTTTAAAGATATAATTGTTGCAAAATTTTGTTGAGCTATTTCAAATTTTAGGAAAATCGGATGTATAGTTTAATTACAGGGACAGTCAGAAGTGTTCCGTTACATTACGGGGAATGGGAAAAAAATATTGGAAGTTCATTTTAATGATGTATCAGACTATGCGCTTTATAAAGTGCAAAAAATTATACATTCAGTACAATATGGGGTGCAAAAAATAATTATAAAACTAGTTATAGTACGAACGCACCTCATTTGCCACGTTTGACGAGCAATTTCCAACTTGTTTAAATCTGTGCGCGTATCTATGTAACGTCAAAAACTCGGAAACCACAGGGCGCAGGGCTACGAAATTTGGCACACGTGAACGCATGAACGATTGAGTCCAAACATTTCAAAAAATTTAAATAGATTTTTTTTTTAATTTTTGACGAATTTTTGCCTCTTTTATGTTTAACCCGTAATCGCGCGAGTTCTAACCAATGTGAGATATACATATTACGTACGCCATGCTGCAATACTAAGAAGCTGAAGCGGGTATTACGATAGTTCTTTTACTTCGCATACAAATAATTAGAGATACACATATTACGAACGCCACGCTGCAATATTCAGAAGCTCTAGCGGGTATTACGATAATTCTTTTACCTCACATGCAAATAATTAGAGATTATTTAATTGCACTTAATTATTACCTTAAAAAAATTAAAGTAATACATTTTATCACAAACATCAAATAAACTATTTATTATATTTATTTCCTTATTCCAAATATATCATTTTATCGTCTGCTGCCATAGAAACATGATAAATTAAATTTCATTAAAAAAATGCATAGTAGTAGAAAAATATTTTCCTAAATCGAATAGTTATGTTTGATTTTGGTTTTGGAATTAAATTCATGAACTCCCGTGCGTAGAACGGGTTAAAAAGCTAGTGATAGTGATATTTTATTAACTCCTTCTCTGGATTTAAATCAGTAAAACATGCGAATAATAAATGTATAACCATATCTGCATATCATCGCAAACATAAACTCTCAAAAATACTTTCTTCAATTCGCTAAATTATTCCTGGCAGCACTGTTACCGGTATATATCCGATAATTTAAGAAATTTCTGTAATTTGTTTCCGTTCTACACTGTTAAAAATTTGCAGCATTCTGGCAGGTCATTTGACCGTTTTTTCCGAAAACGGTTACACAACCGTGAATTCAACACTATTCTGACCATATTATTGCCCATTTTATGGCCAGAATACAGTTAAATTATGGTTATGAAACGGTTTTTTCAAAAAACGGTCGAATGACCTGCCAGAATGCTGCAAAATTTTTAACAGTGTAGGACGGAAAATTTCCGTAATCTGAAAAAGGAGTTTTTTAAAAAATACCTCTCACGTTCTTCCGTGAATCCACTGGGTTTTGAACCGTTTTGAATCGAGTATCTTAAAGGGGCTCAGGGTTTGATCGATACCGAAAAGCATGTAAACAGAGCTCTCGCTTCAAGTCCATATAAAAACAAAAGTATTCAATGTAACTAATTTAAACTTCCTGATATTTTAGAGGTATATTTGTAGTCTTATAAAATTATAAAATGAAGTACTTCAACGTAATGAAATAAAACATATAGCAAAATTTATATAACACAATTTTCGAAAAAAAAATTTAGATGTCACATTACCATCCGTAAGATATCTTAACGTTGAATTGACATAAGAACCTAATTTTGCTTTAAAATGATCAGGAAACTTTACTCTATACAATGACTTAAGGATACAACTATCACTCAAAGGAAACCTTATTAAAAAACTTTCAAATTTAAAAATTTTTAAAACCCTAAAAAATGCATTTTCTTTTCATTAAAAATACCCAAAATAATAAACTATCTAAAATATATTAATTCATTCTATAGATAATGATGTTATATGCATGAAAAAAAAATTTAAGTCATTCCATCAAATAGGTTTTTTTTTTAATCTTACGGATAGTCGTCAAAAATCACGTTTTGAGAAAACGCGACTTAAAGTTGCAATTAAATGGATACGGCTTTGAAAGTGATTGTTACATAAATGCTTATAACTCCGTTAAAAATGCATATATTTTTATGCGATGTTTTGCACTGTGTTCAGAATTAATCGAATAATCAAAATATATACTAAAAAAATCGACTTTTTAAAAGTTTTTAAGCCCTGGGCCTCCTAAACACTATTATTCTGATTGGTAAACAAATCATGTGAGTCGTAATTTCCAACTGGGCGAAAAATGTCCGGGAAGGATTTGGACATTTTCGGTCCAGTTAGAAAATTACGACTCGTATGATTTATTTACCAATTAGAATAATTGTGTTAAAATTAATCTAGTGTAATTACGTATCCAATGCTTACTTGAGTTCCATTACCTGTAATTTATTCTGTTGAACTGATTCCTATATCAGACCAGATGCTGTTATCAATAAGGTTAGCTGGGTGATTTAGGTCCTCCAGATTTGACCGGATAGCTTAAGGCTGTTCTTAACTGCTCTGCTCAACAAGCGCAAAAGGTTTAGACACATTTAAAAATTCATTTTTTAACGGAAAGGTATAGAATTGGAAAGCCTGGCCATGAAAGCGATTTGGAATTTAACTGTTTTTTCCATTTTTTGATCAATCAATTACCTATCGAGTTATAAGCGACTTTGATCTCGTGACAAACACGTTTTTCACCCGGTCCTGAGTGTTCTTTCTTCCTTCGCGCGGAAATTCGGTTCAAAACGCCAATTTTGACACTATTTTCGGAAAAATCTATTGCGTTTGCAAAAAAAATGGAAAAAATAGCTCAATGACATAGTTTCTGAACAACAACACCAGCTAGTTTCATGCATTTTCGAACAAAAATAAATTAAAACTTATGTCAGAAAGTTGCCCTTTTGGATTTGAGAACACTCCCTGCCGGTGAAGGTACTCGCGAGCTAATGCTAATCCTATGGGGGAGGGATTTTTCTAATATCTCGTTTGCATTTCGACTTTTTAAATATATATATATATATATATATATATATTGCATTGGATAGCCGAGGTCGGTCTCTACATCACACCTTTTTTACATTCTCGATTTTGGTTGCAGATATTTTAGAATGACACTTTCATTTTCAGAACCGGTTTTGAAAGTGAAAGTAACTTTATAAAAAATATCTGCGCCCAAAATCGAAAAAGTAAAAAAAGTGCGATGTAGAGATGGACCTCGGCTATCGAATGCAAAAAAAAAAATAATAAAATAAAATAAATAAATAAATAAATAAAAAAATAAAAATAAAATAAAATAAAAAATAAATAAAAATGTCGAAATTCAAACAAGATATTAGATAAATCCCCCGCCCCCCCCATAGGATTAGCATTAGCTCGTGATCATGAGTGTCTTCGCCGGCAGGGACAGGAGCCTTATTTAGCAGAGCATTGGCAGCTTCAGCTAAAAGATCCCTGGTTCGTATCCTGCCCGGACATTTTTCGCCCAGTTGGAAAATTACGAATGATAAACATCTTCATGTATAACACGCATGAAAAAATTAACAACATTAACATTAAAATTAATACTGTTTTGTTACTCGTGTATGTATAAATTCAATTATGTAGCTGAAAATGTTTCATTGAGAATTTATAGCATCCTAAAAACAGATATTCTGGTTTGAGAAAATTAATTAATACAATATAAAAACTACTCGGAAACTTTTTCAAAAATCGGTGGCAGCAAAAGAAGTTTTGTTTTTATAAATGTTTCTTTGGATCTCGAAAATATATAGGTTTCTGAGACTTATAAACATAAAGAACATTTTTTGGAATCATGGGTAACTCGGAAAAGGTTACTGTACGTTTTCCTTTGTGATTATACTAGATTTTTTTTAGAAAAATATATATTTGTCTTTTTTTATATAGTGAATGTACATAACGCTAGTCTGCAAAATTTGGGTTGTGCCATGTTTTTTAGCTTTTGATAATGGATTCTTATGTATTTTGTAACGCTGATACGGAAAATGACCTCCCTTTTTCACCATCACGTCCAATTTTGTCACAAATCGCAAATTCGCAAGTTGAAAAGTAAAAAAAAAAAAAAAAAAAAAATCAAATATCTCATACTATAAAATAGATATGATGGTTGTGTTTTTTAGCTTTTGATAATTGATTTTTATGTATTTCGAATCTCTAAATTCGAAAATTATCTTCTTCTTTTTATTTTTTTTTACCGTCACGTTAGTATTTTTCGCAAATCGCACACTTTAAACATTTAAAAAAGTCCAAATATTGCGAAAATCTGATAGTATAAAATATATTTTATACTATCAGATTGTAAAACTTTTTTTCATAATAAATTGTTCATCTTTTGGCAATTTTTACCATTTTTTTACAATGCATTTTTACTGCTAAACATGTAAAGTGTTGTGTATTTAAAATCGTTAAAATTTTATTCCATGATTGGAAGTTTCTTTAAACCGCTCATGCTCTGCCTTGGTTTTTCTTTTTATATTCTCTATCAGGTTCATCTCGGTGTCCTCTTTTATTATTTTGGCAGTTGATAAGGCTGGAAATTTGTCGCAGATATATTAAAAACAGTTACCTTCTTTTGGTAAGACTTTCACAAATTGCTTTGACAGATTGTCACTATTTTTTGACTTGTTCCTTTGAAATTTACGATTTGCAAAAATCCTGATGTGATGGTTAACAAGTAATATAACAATTTTGTTTTTAAAGTCAATTCTTACTTAGGTCATCAAAGACAAAATTAATATAATCCTTTAAGCTAATATTAGTTTTTGTTGCATTAAAATATCTCAATTTGTTGATTTTCTATAAGCAAGTAGGTTTACAATGGAAGTCTATGGGAATTTGGCGAAATATTCGAGATATCGCCAAGTTGGCGTCACTTTTGGCGACTCATTTTGGTCGTCAAATTTGGCGATATATCACCAAGTTGTCGACAAACTTGGCGGTATTTGGCGACAGAACAGGGTCCCCCCTATGGTAGCCCCCCCCCCTATAGATATGGAGATGCGTTAAATGCTTCAATATTCAATGGCCGCCATTTTGTCTCCCATGTAAAACTAAAATTAATTAATTAAAATTTAATTAATGAATTAATATTTGAAAAAACTATATTAACATCGAGTGTCATCCACTTCAAGTTTATAAAAATGTATTTGAACTTGATAGGATGGATATAAGCATTTTACTAACGATTGAAAATTTGAACAAGATAAATAAATAAATAAATAAATAAATAAATAAATATAGGGAGAGTGTGAACTAACAGTAGGAATTGAAAAATGAAGATCATTTTCGGATGCAGTACTAAAAAATACATAAAAATCAGTTACCAAAAGCAAAAAAAAACATAACCATCGCAAGCTTGTGTAATTAAAGTAAATCGCATTAAACATTATTTGGTAGCGCTATATTTAATATAGTTATGCGAGGAATTTCTAACGTACAAAATGATATAATGCAAACATATTTAATTTTTGTTCTATTTTCTTCCGTATTTGTTGCATTTTCCTTTTCCAGATCCTGAAAATAGAAATAAGAAAAATTAGAAAAAAAACAAACAAACAAACAAACAAAATATCAGCAGAAAAACATAATTTTAAATCTGAAAATGAAATATCAAGCTTGATGATACATCATTATAAGACAAGAATTTACTTTAATCAATGCAACCAGTTAGAGGAAAATACAAATCTTTGAAGCACAACCCAGTTTTAAAAATAATATTTAGTACTTGTATCAATAAGTACCATTATAATCAGCTCTTCTTTTTAGTATAAGAAAAAGCTATTTTTATTAATGTTTGTGGATATAATATTCTTAGCATAACAAAAAGGAAAGAGAACATAAAAGAAATATCCAGCCGCAGTCTTTTTTGTTTAATCTTCATATTTTGTTGCATATAATAGGCATTATAAAACATAATAGACATATAACATACATTTAAAACCTTACTAACAACAGGTATAATCTTGAACATCTCTAATCATAATAATTTTTATGACGCATCTGTGTAACCCAAATTCGTCTGTATCTCTCTTAAAGAATGTTAGGAGGCGAGATCAATAGGATTTGCAATTTTACTAATTTAGCGGGGTTTTGTTTTATTCAGATATCTACCGCTATTTCCGATTAGTAATTTTCGCTTTAATTAATATGTTATTAAATCCTTCTATATATAAAAAAAAGTAACGCTTTGGAAATGGACCAATGAAAATCTGCGTAGATACCGTGAAACGTATCTGATTGGTCAGGCTTTCTGACGCTATAAGGAGGGTTACCAAGGGAGGGGTCCGGCTCTGTCGCCAAACATCGCCAAGTTTGTCACCAACTTGACAATATATCGCCAAATTTGGCGACCAAAATTAATCACCAAAAGTGACGCCAACTTGGCGCCATTTCCAGTATTTCGCCAAATTTCCATAGACTCCCATTGAAATCCAATAGGGTTTACTTGCTTGCAGAAAATCAACAAATTGAGATATTTCAATGCAACAAAAACTAATATTAGCTTATGAATAGAGCTTAATTGAACTATTTATATTATTTTTAAGCACAGACACTAACTATTTACAATATGCGTAACACTATATATATAATTTTTATTTAATTCGTAATTATTCAAATAAATTATAAATTTTACATTTTTTTAATGATTTTATATTTAATAATACTTTTAAGTATGAAACTCTGTAACCTAAAAGGATTACCTGCTTGGAGATAAGGAAATAAAATCTTCAGGATTTAGGAGGAGCGCGTTCATATCATGTGGAATCTAGAAATTGAATGCATAGGAAATGAGGAATCACGAAGCGATCCAGAATGGAAACGCGAAATAATTTCTTCTGGTGTTGGCTAGAAAATAGGATATTCTTCGCGATACCGAACGGAATCGCGAAGCGGTTATTCGGGGGGCTGGTGAGCGTAGCGAGAAGGGGAGCAGAGCCCTCCTAGTAAAGTAAATAATAGTTTTCAAAAACAGTGTTTTTATCTGAATAAAAATAATTCACAAAATTGGCAACACTTGAGAAGAGAGAAGGAATTCTCATCTTGATCAATGAATTCGCGTCTTAAGCGAGCTTTTTTTTCTCAACAGACCAAAAATTTACAGCGTATTAAGCGGGATCGCGTAATAACCTTTCGTGTTACTGCTCTGCTCAACAAGCGCAAAATGTTTTGACATATTTACAAATTCATTTTTTAACGGAAAGATATGAAATTGGAAAGCCTGGTCGTGGAAGCGATTTGGAATTGAATTGTTTTTTCCATTTTTTGATCAATCCATTACCTATTGAGTTATAAGCGAATTCGTTCACGTGAGAAACACGTTTTTCGCCCGCTCTTGGGTGCTCTTTCTCTCTTCGTGCGGAAATTCGGTTCAAAACGCCTACTTTGACAGTATTTTCTGAAAGATCTATTGCGTTTGCAAAAAAAAAAAAAAAAAAAAAAATAGCTCAATTACATAGTTTCTGCACTGTAAAAAATAGTGGAAACGTTTACTATTCTAAGAGGAACATTTCTGATAGTATCGGATATGTGAGAGCTATTTCTATTTTCCGAAACAACCGGGAAGGTTCCTGGGTGCTTCAGTTTACTTTTCGTGAAACAGCGAAAGCGCGTGTACGCATGCGCTCCAAGTATTTCACCACTATTTCTTCTTACGCTGAAACCGGACCGGAAGCAATCGCCTAAAGTGAAAGTCAACTCGAGTGTATGAGATGGCTGCATAGGGAACTCTACGATTTACCACGTGTATTTGAATTTGAATTCGCTTTTATTTTGAAAAAAAAAAATATTATAGCACTTTTGTTATATTTTGTGGGTAATTTTTTATTGCGTTTTAAAATTATGCAAGAAATGTACCTTGGATATTATCAATGGACTTTTTCAGAGCTTTGGAAATTTAGTATTATTGAACACGGAACGATCGTAATTCTGGGTAAGTGTTTTTTTTAATCATCTACAGTATTACGTTTACTTACTATTATTTATTATTACTTACTTCTTTATTAGTTTTCTTTGTTGCAATACACGAAAAGAAATTAATAACCTATTTATTTTTTAATGTATCAGACTTTGTCTGTCTGTTTTTTTAATTATAATATATATACATGTGTGCATGCAAATAAGATAATATAGTTAAACTTGATGTTCTACTGATTGCGGTATCGTATTCTCCTTTTCACAGCGGGTTCTTAACAAATTATTAAATGCGTTATAACTTAAAAGAAAATTTACGTATTACATTTTAATCAAACAAGTTGAAGGTTCATTGTCATTTTACTTCTTTATTATTGATTGTTTTTATGTAAAAATACAGTATTGTGAGTAAAAAATAACAGTAAACTATTCTTAGAATTATAGAATTTATTTTTATAAATCATTATAGTAAAAAAAAATGATTCATTTGTTTTGCTGTTTCCTAAAAAAGCTTTCAAATATTCATTTTTTATATTCATCCTTTTTCTTCTCAAATTTTGATAGAAAAATAAGAAGAATCGTTTTAAGATCATTAACTTGTTTAGTACTTAGGTTCAGATATGTAAATCCCCCCCCCCCCCCCAAACACACACTTTTTTTGTTGTTGTTGTTAATGCTTCGAAAAAATTAACCATTGCATTTTTTGCGATTTGAATTTTACTTTTTCATCTAAATGTTCTTGCTTGAAAAGAAAAATGCTTTCTTCTGATTTTGCAAGACTGAATTGTGGAAAAAAAAAAAAAAGATACTACTGTTGTTATTTAACTTATGCACTTTACAGTAAACAAAATTGAAAATTTCTAAATTATTAACCATCAGCTTATTTTATGAAATATAGTACACAAAATTTCTTGCTTTAAGTTATAAGGCATTTAAATTCATTAATGTTATGCTGTGAAAAGCACAATACGATATTGAATCAACAATAACATAAATTGCAATCATATCTTATTTACATGCACTAATAATAATAAAATGTTATGTATTAAAATGTCTGTGCAACAAAGAAACGCTAATAAAGAACTAAAATAATAAGTAAAAATAATGCTATAAATGATTAAAAAATAAATAAAACGCTTTTCGAAAGAATTCATCATTCCATTTTCAATAATAATACAGTTCAGGAACTTCAATGTTACATGTTAATCCGCATGGTTAAAAAAATATCACTGCAAAATGTTAAAACGCAATAAATTTTATCTAAATTATGAAAAAGGTATAATAATATTGATTTTTTTTTTTTTTTTCAGAATAAATCCAAGCAGATATACATATATATATATATATATAAAAAAAAAAAAAAAAAAAAAAAAAAACAGAAAAAAAATCATTCAGAAATGAACTTCCATATAAGACTCTTTCATAAAAATTCATTTAATAAAACTGGCTTCTTCACAAAATCCATTTTACTAAACTAAGCCCCTTTCACAAAATAATCTTCAATAATTGAATGTTTTTTAAATACTAGTGCTAAATTCAACTTGAGTAAATGATTAAAATTCATATAAAAAAGCTCAAATAAATGTACTAAAATTACTTGCAGGTGCATTGCACATAATATAAAATTATTTAAAATACATTAGAAATATCTTAAAAATACATTAAAAATTTTAATGTATTTTTGAGATTTTCTAATGTATTTTAAATGATTTTATATTATATGTATGCACCTGCAAGTAATTTTAGTAAAGTTATTTGTGCTTTTTTATGTAAATTTTAAAATAATCCTCGTCTTCAGAAAGGTTCCATATACATTCAGAAACCTTTCCGATTCGTAATAAAAGGTTTCCTATACATTCAGAAACATTTCTTAGTCTTCAGAAAGATTTCATATATATTCAGAAACCTTTCCGATCCGTAATGAAAGGTTTCCGATATATTCAGAAACCTGTCATTGCGAATCGGAAATGTTCCATATTATAACCGAAACAGTTTTCTGGTCGAATCTGAAACCTTTCCGTTAGTATCGTGCAGCACAGGTCTCCGTTACTTTCGGAAACGTTTCTGAAAATTTTTTACAGTGTGAACAACAACACCAGCTAGTTTCATGCATTTTCGAACAAAAATAAATCATAACTTATGTCAGAAAGTTGCCCTTTTGGATGTGAGAACACCCTTAAGCGTGACATTTTTGCATTAGCCTTATGAATGATATTCAAGGGATCGGAAAAAACCCACGTATTAACCGTGTGCGTCTTAACCGGATTCAACTGTATTTACTCAGATGTTAGAAACATTATTTTAAGCATATACAGTGTGAGTCAAAATAACGTGGCCAAAATGAAAGGGCAAAGAAGGCATACAAAACGAATAAAAAATCACATAGGAACATGGGGTCGCAAATGCCATCCAGAGACGCTAGAGGACGTTTCCATGAAAACATGAGCTGAGCTAATTGATATATCTACATTTGAGCAGTGGATGCCTTGCGAGTAACATGGCTGGTTACGAAACACCTGTTTCATCGCAGGAATACCGAGTAGGAAGAATTTTTGCGGCAGCAGGAATTTTTGCGGCAGTGTTCGAGATACACCTGATATGTTTGAGAAGGTACGCCTGTCCATGCATCGGCGATGTAATGCGTGTCTCTAGTGTTAGAAAGTGAAAGTTATTTACTGAAATTGCAAGACATTGTGAAATAATTAAATCAGTGTTTATCATCCAGATTGCATTTGAGAGACGAAATCGGTTTATTTGATTGAAAGTGAAAAACCCATTTCTCCCTCTAGCACGTTCAAGGAAGGTTTTTTCCCCACATCTGTTATATGTAAGAAAACTTACACAATTTGATGCAATAAAAGGACAGATGGACTAATAACATTCTTATTTTAATCAGTCTCTAATGTTAAGCCCTAAGCTGAACACGCAGAATATACGTCTGCCCCTTAAACAATATAAATTAAATATGTAAGACTAAATACAAACTTTTTAAATGCAATTTTTATTTAATCATCTTATTTTTCATTAAATTAGAAGTAATTCAGTGCCAACCACACCAGTGTACCTGTGCATTTTTCTTCAAACCACAATTGGATTTTTGTGTTTCATTAGCCTCTCATGGATTATATATTTTCCTTTTGGATTACGCGATACGATCAACGCTGGACAATCAAAGTAGGAGCCATTTCATGCCATTATTTAACTCTCTTTTTTTGTGAAAATGCTGTATGAAGAAAACTGTTGTCTATAAACTAATTCGCGAAGAGAAGCAACGTTTTTAAACTGCCGTGCATAATTTAAACATCTACGCGTCTGGCAAAAACTTTGAGCATCTCCTGTAGTACACTGTTAAAAAATTTGTGACATGTTGAACCAATTGTTGCTACTCCAGTAGCTGCAAGCTGCAACCATAAGATGGTGAAATCTTGAATCAACATTTGGAGCTAAGGTTCAACCGGAGCTCCAAATCTTGGAATGAGATTTCACCAGCTTATGGTTGTAGCTACTGCAGCACCAAAAGTAGGTTCAACCTACTACAACTTTTTTAACAGTGTAGTATTGGTCGTAAATGTGTATCATGTATGGGAATACAGTATAAATTAAATGAGGTAGAATGATTTTTGCTTATTCTTCTTGTATTACATATAATTTGCAAACCCCGCTCTAGCGGCCCCGGATGATGTTTGCGACCGTATGTTCCTGCGCGATTTTTGATTCTTTTTATATGCCTACGCTTTGTCCTTACATTTTGGCCACGTTATTTTGAATCACCCTCAGCTTAAAATGATGTTTCTAACATCTGAGTAAATATTTTCAAATCGGAGTTGTTGGGTTACTAAGGGTGAATATAATAAATTGTAAAAGAACCTAAAATTACATAACTGAAATCATGTATTCTAAAATCCCCATAAGTAAAATTCTAATGAAGTCGTTTCAATTTGCTTAGATCATGTTTTCATGAAAACGCCTTCTAGCGGCCCTGCATAGCGTTTGCGACCCTATGTTCCTACGTGAATTTTGACTCTTTTTGTAGGCCTACTTTGCCCTTTCATTTATGCCACGTATTTTTCAATCACCCTGTATATATATATAATACAAAAATATTGATTAAAAGGTGCTCTTTTACTATCTGCAACAAACAGAAAATTTCATATTTCTCATAATAATTGTCAATTTCCTAATAAGAAATTTTAAAGTATACAAGCTTAACTCTGTAAAAAATCTATTTTTGGACGTTCCCAGCCTTCTTATTTTACATAATTTAAGAAGTTAATTTTAACAATAACGACGTAAAACTGCACACAAATAATAAATAAAACTTTGTTTCCAAAAATTAACTTAGTATCGTCGTTTGTTGAAATTTCTATGCAGAAATTCACTTATATTAACTGCTGTGTTGGAAGATAGCAGCAATAAATAAAATTGTCTTTCAAAACTCTTTGTATAAGTAACTTTTCTGTATGTTGTAGGTATGCAGCACACTCTCAGAAATACTTTCTTCAATTCACGGAAATATTCCTGCCACCACTGCTGCCGGTATATATCCGAGAATTGAAGAAATTTCCGTTCTAGGACAGAAAATTTCCGTAATCTGTAAAAAAGGAAGTTAAAAAAAAATAAAAATACGTCTCTCTTTCTTCCGTGGATCCACTTGGTTTTGAACCTGGGACTGCACTGTTCGAATCGAGCATCCTAACTACTCGGCCAGCGGCCAGGGTGAATTTAAAATTAAGATATGGATTTTCTTCAAATAAGGGATTGGCAAGGATTGTTAAATTTCTTGATCAGAAAGCTCGGAAATTTAAACTTAATTGCAGAGATATTTCGTCGTTATGAAATAATGGTTGATGTTTTAACACTTACAGAATAATTGAGGATAAAAATTATTGCATAATAGACATATTTTTAATAAGACATAATTTGATTGTTATATGTAAAATATGAATATTGTATTTTGAATTAAATTCGAGAAATTTTTTTTTTAAATAAAGTCGATTTTTTTTTAAACTTGATTGAACTACTATATACTTTTTAAATGTATTCGTTTTGAATATATTTTGCACGCGAATACATTTTTAATACTCTAAAAAATAAATTACAAATAAGTTTAAATGAATGAGAAAATAGCTACTTTATTAAATTCGAAAGCATTACTTTTTGCTTGTTTGTTTTAGGTAAATTAGAAATTTTAATTTACTGGATTTTCGGTTTTCCATTTTAAAAATAAATTCAAACTTTGGTATTAAGGGAGCCAATATTCCGTGAAGGGGAATAAAAGGGGGCCGTGAAAGGAATAAATGGAATTTTCCCGTCTTTTTCAGACTTCCGGGAAGAATTAACGGAAAAAAGCATGTTTTTTACAAGTACGGAAATTATTTATTTATTTAAAATTGACGAATAATTTATTGTATAAAGACGAATTTTTCTGACAGCGTACAGTGATATAAAGGGATGAGGGCCAAACAACTAAATTTTCAAATATAGCAATTAAGGCTGTTCTTAACTGCACTGCTCAACAAGCGCTAAACGTTTTGACACATTTACAAATTCATTTTTTAACGGAAAAGTATGAAATTGGAAAGCCTGAACAGGGAAGCGATTTGGAATCGAACTGTTTTTTTTCATTTTTTGATCAATCAATTACCTATTGAGTTAGCTATTTGAATCACGTGACAAACACGTTTTTTGCCCGCTCTTGAGTGCTCTCTTTCTTCCTTCGCGCGGAAATTCGGTTCAAAACGCCCACTTTGACATTATTTTCTGAAAGATCTATTGCGTTGGAAAAAAAAAATGAAAAAAAAAACAGCTCAATGACATAGTTTCTGAGCAACAACACCAGCTAGTTTCATGCATTTTCGAACAAAAATAAATTAAAACTTATGTCAGAAAGTATCCCTTTTAGATTTGAGAACACCCTTAAGCCAGCTTAAAAATCAATTGTTTTTGACAATTAACTTAAGCGCCAATCTAATTATATAAAACCCAAGTGTAGCAAAGTGTAGGTAACCGTTCCGGGGTGAACCCATCCATCTATATATTTAAAACACAACAAGGCGACACGACAAGGCTTATTTTTAGTCATCTGCTCTGAGCTTTTTACAGAACCGATTTTGGTAATTATTATTTTAAATGAAAACTGTTCATTTGTAGATGCACTCTCACTAGCTATTTTTAAAATATATTCCCATTTTTATATTTTAATTTTAATTTTAAAAGTTTTCTATGAATTTTTTTCCATATGGTGGAAATCGAATTACTCCCATTGTTGCAGATAACTGAAAAATATTGAAAAATATTCAGACACGTGCCTTTTTGGACATATTCTTTCATTTGCAAGTTATTTTCGGTAAAAAAAAAAAAAAAAAAAAAAAAAAAAAAAATATGCACGTATACTTTAAGCTCAGTTTAGTTTTTGCACGTGCAAGCGAATACAAATTCATATTTATTGCGACATACGAGAATATTGTCTATTGAGTTTATTTTATCTTTATACATTATTACTTTATTAGTTTTATTAGTTTTTCATTGCAATTAAATAGAAAAATATTTTTATTTGAATATACTGTGGTAAAGCATAAAAGTACGTATATAAAGTATGTTCGAGAAGTTTGCGCCGGTGATGTTATGTTTAGCTTACTTTTACATAAAAAACAAGTTGGAAATTGCTCGTCAAACGTGGCAAATGAGGTGCGTTCGTACGATAACTAGTTTTATAGTTATTTTTTGCACCCCATATTGTACCGAATTTATATTTTTTTGCACTTCATAAGTGCATAGTCTGTAACATCATTAAAATGCACTTGCAATAATTTTTTCCCATTCCCTGTAATGTAGCGGAACACTTTTGACTGTCTCTGTAATTAAACTATAGATCCGATTTTCATAAAATTTGAAATAGCTCAACAAAATTTTGCAACAATTATATATCTAAAATTTCAGACCATTTGGAAGGCTGTAACATCCTTAAAATGCAATTGCAATAATTTTTCCCATTGGCCGTAATGTAAAGAAAACTTTTGGCTGTCCCTGTAATTAAACTATACATCCGACTTTCATAAAATTTGGAATGGCTCGACAAACTTTTGCATCAATCATATATTTAAAATTTCAGACCATTCGGTTGGGTAGTTTTTGCTCTGTTATATACAGACAGACAGACAGACGGTCAGACAGACAGACGGACAGACAGACGGACTGAACGACGACTATAGGTGCTACGTATTTATATAATTACGAACGCACCTAAAAACGACAGTTAGATTGAAATTTTTATGATGGACTTTATTTAACGTCTTTCAATTTTTCAGTGTGAACTTTTGAAGTATTGTATTTGTAAAAATTTCAAAGAGTACGGACGGACAACAAGAACTATTTTGTTTTTTTAAACTATGAAATGACCATGCGTGAGAAAACAACTTTTACCAATAAAAATCAAATTTTTCACGATTAAAGGAGACCAAACTTGTCGAAAGAGGCCGTTAGTTAAACAAATAAGGAGCAACTAAAAACTATAGCAGTGGAAACAAGTTGGAAATTGCTCGTCAAACGTGGCAAATGAGGTGCGTTCGTACTATAACTAGTTTTATAATTATTTTTTGCACCCCATATTGTACTGAATGTGTATTTATTTGCAATTGATAAGTGCATAGTCTGTAACATCATTAAAATGCACTTGCAATAATTTTTTCCCATTCCCCTTAATGTAACGGAAAACTTTTGACTGTCCCTGTAATTAAGCTATACATCCGATTTTCATGAAATTTGAAATGGCTCGACAAAATTTTGCAGCAATTATATATTTAAAATTTCAGCCCATTCGGAAAGCTGTAACATCATTAAAATGCACTTGCAATAATTTTTCCCATTGGCTTTAATGTAAAGAAAAACTTTTGACTGTCCCTGTAATTAAACTATACATCCGATTTTCATAAAATTTGAAATGGCTCGACAAAATGTCGCAATAATTATATGTTTAAAATTTGAGACCATTCGGAAAGCTTTAACATCATTAAAATGCACGTGCAATAATTTTTCCCATTGGCCGTAATGTAAAGAAAAACTTTTGACTGTCCCTGTAATTTAACTATACATCCGATTTTCATCAAATTTGAAATGGCTCGACAAAATTTTACTACAATCATATATTTAAAATTTCAGACCATTCGGTTGGGTAGTTTTTGCTCTATTATATGCGGACGGACGGACGGACAGACGGACGGACAGACAGACGGACAGACAGACGGACTGAACGACGACTATAGGTGCTACGTATTTATATAATTACGAACGCACATAAAAACTAAAGAGAAAAATTTATATGATTGTGTCAATATGACGTAATTTTCACAGATTTTTCTTTTCTTAATTCTAAAGATTAGAATAAGAGACTTTATTGACCGTTGAACTATTTCTGAAATTGAATATTGAGTTAAAAAAAAAATTATCATCATTTGTATTTGTAGAAATCATTTGTCATTTTTAAAATGTACTCTTCTACAATACAAACCTTTCAATAATACAATCTACATGCTGTTTTTTTTATTTTTTTTTTTTGTATGAAGATTTATAAAAATGAAACGCAGATGAACATTCCGTCATATTTGAGGGGGTTAGTCATAAAAATATACTAGTTTGACTGTAATTTTTCTTCACAGAATATTGATAAAGAAGGAACACTGAAAAAAATGGGTTCTTAAAATTGAGTAAAAAGTACTCATTTTTAAATATGTCACATACTCAAAATAGCTCCGATCCAAATGTACTAAAAATTGAGAAACACATGTACTCATTTTTGAATCCATGGATGTGTTCAGATATGAGCCGTTATGTACTCATTTTTGAACTTATGTATGTATTCAAATATGAAGTGTTTGTGTACTCATTTTTGGTCTCATGTATGTATTCAAATAAGAACTTGAAACTAAATGCTCTCAGTTAAATATTCAATACATTTATATATATATATATATATACAATCTGCTGTACCTTCAATAAATATTACATTATGCGCAATATTTTAAAATAATGCAAAAGTGTTTGAAAACAACGCTTCTGTTAAAAATATGAATTGAAACAAGATGGCGTCCAAGATGGCCGATTAGTAACACGTGCGAAACCAAAATGAGATACTGGGCTAAAAGTCACACATTTTATAAAGCACTTTCAAATCTAAAATAACTTAAATGAAAAAAAAAAATATTTTTTTCTTGTCAACCTCCCCCCCCCCTCCCTCCCCCCGAGACACTTTACTACAGATTAAAGTAAAAATGTTCTAACATTTATTTCCTGCTCAAAATTATCAACAAGAAACATTTAATTGATTATTTACTAAGGGAAAATAGCAAAATTATTATCAAGATAAAGATACGCTAAACAATTACTTTTATGACAAAGGCATTGTTTCCAAGCACTTTTAAATCATTTTAAAATATTGTGCATAATTTAATATTTACAATAATACAATATACAGACAATACAATATACAATATACAGAAGGTACAGGTGATTACATTAAACAAAAAATAAAAGTATTAAATATTTAACAGAGAGCACTTACTTTCAAAGTTGTCGTCGAAATATTGAAAATCTCATTTTTCTAATTTGTGTTTTCACGATCAAATCCATCTCACTTAGCACGCCGACCAGACCGAATTTACAAAGCACTGATAAACAACAACAACACAATGTAACCTTACGCATTGTAAAGAAGACACGGGATATAGTTCCGATAGAGAGGAATAAAAATGTAATATTATACCTCGGATTTCCACGGTATATTACATTGTTTTCAGATTAAAGAACATCTTTAAAGCCGCCATGAATTATATAAACCACTACAAAGTACAAAATTATCGTTTCGTCTGGGTTTGATAACATGTGATGCATCAAAATTGAAGAAAGCATAGGTTCATTTTTGATCCAAACATACTCAATTCAATATGAGTACACCGATTTACTCATTTTTGAGTACTTCATTTTTTTCACTGAATTAAGTCATAGAAATTAATTAGATTCGAGATTTCAGGGGAAATAAAATATTTTCTTGAAAAATAATTCATGAGCGTTTTTTTAATTGAAACATTCATGCAGAATTAAAAAGTATTTGCGAAATGTTTTATATTATTTTAAAGAGAATTATTTTGCTATACAAGATAATGTGTTTTGATTTCTTAATTTTAGTGATTTATGTATTTTCAGATCATTAAAATGGACTGTCAAGTTAACAAAATTAAGAATTTTCGACACCATTTACTTTTTTGCACTTAATAGAGATCTTAATGCCGCCATGGCTGCAAAATACACCCAAAAATCATTTTTGATACAAAATACAAAGTACATTTGGTTTAAAAGACCAAAATACAAAATACTTTTCAAATAAAAAAAATGTAAATACAAAATACGCGTATTTAAAAAACAAAATGCTTTTAAAAATTAGATTCCACTAAGTCAACACAGAGGACTTTTCCAGAACTATTTAAGTTTTTATAACTATAATTTTTGAAAGTGAAGAAAATAAAAGAAGAAAATAAATCAATCTATGAGAGAAGAATTACATATATAGTAAACAAAGAATATGTAGGGATAAAATTCAAAATTCTATATAGAAATATAAAATTTTTACCAGATATACTTCTTTTTCATTTAACTCGTTGACTATCAACGGTATACATGTGTACTACTTGTGGTATCCAAAGGTGACAATTTTTCTATTATTTTTCTTACCGCTATTTATAACCAGTAGTCTAAATAGCAACTCTTCTACTAGAAACACATGATGAAGATTGTTATATAGAAATAGTGGTGGAAAAATAAGTAAAAAAATCCAACAACCGCCGGTAGAACAGTCATGAGCCAACCATTGTAAACAATTGTGTTTGATATTCTAAGATTTAAAGCAGAAAAATTGTGTATTAAAAAAAAAAAAAACCTCTTGCGACTGTTGTTGATTTGCGATTTAAACACGGCAGTTTTAAATCTGATAAAATGCATTTTGAGTATTTGAAAATACAAAATATTTGGAAAAAGCATTACAAAATACATTATGAGTTTAAAACGCAAAATAGAAAAAAAATGCATAAAAAATATTTCAAGTACATGTATTTTCGATACTGCCAAATTCTGACTGCTCGTGAGGTATGTACTGTGAATGGGGAAGGGGTAGTGCTTTATACTCCGTTCAGACCGGATATTTAAGATATTCCACTCCGCCGAACTCACTGAGTGAGTTCTACAAATTCTCTTAGTGAATTCAAACTTTCTACGGCTATATACTGCCACTACAGCTCACTTTTATTCGCTGAATAAGGCCGCTTTAACTCTTTGGTTGTTGAGGTTAGTTTTAACTTATGCGTATGCATACACTTTACATTTGCCCAGATCTCAATACACAGCGACGTTTCATAAGTTATCTTAAATGAGTTTTACGGTGTGAATAGACGCTCTAATTCCGTGATGTACCACCTCCAGAATGACAGTTTAAGTAAACTTAAATATCTTATCTGTACGGGGTATAATACCTCGATCAGACAGGATGTTTAAGATATCTCAGACCGCTGACCTGATGCAGAAAAGTTCCACAAACTCTCTCAATGAGCTCGAACATTCTATGGCTAAATACTGCCACTATCAATCACTTTGATTGTCTGTGGAGGCTCGCTTAAACTAATTGGCTGTTGAGGCTGGTTTTAACTTATGCGCATGCACACACTTTGCATTTGTTTAGATCTGACACGCAGTGGCGTTCAATGAGTGATCGTAGATGAGTTTTAAGGTGCTCTAATTCCGGGGTGAACCACCTACAAAATGGTGGTCTAAGATATCTTAAATATCCGATCTGAACGAGGTATTAAGGCATTATCGCACTTCAAGACTGGGAAGTTTGACCTCAAGAATGGATCACACACTGTTCGACCATTTGAGATTGTGCAGATCAATTGAATATCTTCTTCACGAAAATGAACGTCAAACGGTCGAAGTAGAAAAATCGTGATCAAAAAACTGTATGGAACTACCTTCATACAATGGTTCAAAATATGAGAAAACGTTCATAAATTATTCACCAACTCAATATATTATTTAATCCATATAGAATACAATCGCTTGTTTACAAACAGCTTAAGACATCGTCAAAAATGAATTTTTCGATCGGATATTTATTTTAAAGAATATTAAATATTTTTACCTCTGAAACCATTGCCTGTTGTAGATGACAAATCCATGTTTTTATATATCCATCTCAAATGATGCGGGACCGAAGTGTATAAAAATGGTAGCTTTTTATCGCAGCTCTTTCCAAAGGACGATACACCAAGTATGTAAAATCTATCTTCTTGTTCATAGAACATAGGTCCGCCAGAATCGCCCTAAAAGCATAAAATAAATAGATAATTCAGTGAACACTAGAAAAATAAAATTGGCTTGATACTGGTTAAATTTTGCTATAGTTGAGATAATTTTGGCTAAATTGGGATGTAAAGATATAAAATTGGCTTAGAATATAATATTTCCACAGAAATATTTTCAATGATGTAATACTGCTCTTTCAACGATATAGTGCACTGTAAAATCTAAGAAAATATAATAAAGCGATTGTCCATGCTACCGAAAAGCGTTCTTTATCTTTAGAAACCCCAGAAATCAATATATTTTTGATATTTAAAGAAGGATTTATAAAAATAAAGTTTATTTTGCTGCCAATTATTTTCGGAAACTTTTCCGAGTAGTTTTTACAGTGTACTAGCTGAAGTAACCCGGCGTTGCCCGGAATTTCAAGAATGTTTGTTTAGAAAAACCAATTACAAAATTTAACATACAACATAAAACAAACAGTAAAAAATAACAGTCGAAGTGTTGTACATATGAATCAAATGAAAACCCACTATAAAATGTATAAATTTATATAACAGATGCAAAATAATACAGCTATAAATGAACTTACACCTATTCATCATTGGAGCAATAATGTTAAAATACGCCAATATTTCCATAATCGAGTTTTTATCATGATTCAATACATTTTTTCACACTTATATGACGTTATATATTCACCACGTCCTTTATATTTCCAATATGACGTAATATTCCATTTTTTTTATTCGTCAAATTAATTAAATATAATTTTTCACATGGAAATCATAAAACAGAAAATTTATGACGTAATATTCTCCTTTTATTTAATTCGTCAAACTATTTATTTTATTTTCATTTGTCACGTGGAAATCTTGCACTAGAAAAATTATGATGTAATAATCCCTTTTTTTTAAATTCGTCAAACCATTTATTTCATTTTTTTCACATGGAAATCTTACAATAGGAAAGTAATTATGATAAGAATTTTATTGTGGATTTTTAATTGTTGGCAACAGCTATAGCGAAAAATGTTTAAATTTGATTGGAAATTGCTGTAAAATTTGTGTTTTTTTATTAAGTAAAAATGAACTATAAGTTCTTCCGATTCCGGATTACTTTGCCTCGGCCGTGTTTTAATACACATGTACGTAACATTTTAATATTCTGGCTTCCAAATTGTGGATTTGCATATATACAAATAGAATTACAGACAAACATGATAAGTTAACAGCATTAACCTTAACATTAAAGTTAATATTATTTTGTTACTCTTGCATCTATAAATTTAATTATGCATCTGAAAATGTTTAATTGAGAACAGATAGCATCCTAAAAACCGATATTCCGGCTTGAGAAAATCGATTAATCTAATATATAAAAATGAAAATTTGTCTGTCTGTCTGTCTGTAATGCTATACAAATCCGCAGTTTGAAAGACAGAATTGTTAAATGTTATGTGCAGCATGTTTATTAAAACACGTCCGAGGCAACTAAAGCAATCCGGAATCGAAATAATTTATAGTTAACTTTTAATTAATAAAAAACCACCAACTTAACAGCAATTTAGTATCAAATTTAAACATTTTTCGTTATAACAGCTGCCACCAATTAAAAATTCACAATAAAATCCTTTTTTTTTTAAATTTTCAATCCGTAATCGCGCGAGTTCTTTAACCAATGTGAGATATACATATTACGCACGCCACACTGCAATACTAAAAAGCTGTAGCGAGTATTACGATAATTCTTTTACCTCACATGCAAATAATTAGAGATATACATACAGGGTGTCCAGCGAATAAGACCCTGATTTCAAAATTAAATATCTCAAAAACAAAGATCAACAGAATTATGCGGTAAACGGTTTGTTTATTAGCTAAGCTGTAAAAATGTTATACAGAAGTTTCAAAATTTAGTTGCAAAAACCGATAACAGATGGCGCTGTAATCGTACTCAGAAGTGCTTCGTACTCAGAAGCAATGGCGTCTCATTCCTAGATGGCTCCCTGCGTAAAAACGAATATTGGGAAAGTCCATTTTTTCATTGGGGTGATGTGCAGAAGTGGAGACATCTGGTCACAGAGTTATTGCATCAGCTTTAATTTTAGAAAATTTTAATTAATAGAATTTTCAATAAATAGTTTGGAAATCATTATAAGAATTTTTTAAATATTTTATTAAATTCAATCTTTAATGCCATATAATTATTTAAATCAAAATGCATATAATTAGAAAAATAATTTTGTACTTTTTATTTATTTTTTATATTTTTAAATCACGACATAATATTTTGGTATTATTGTTTATACCTGAATTATTATAAATAAAAAAGTAATTTTTCACTTTTAATTTATTTTTAAATCACGGCATAATACTTTGGTTTTAGCACAACACATATATTTCTGTTCTCTGTAAACAAAGTTTTAGAGGCAGAAATTATGCATTAAATTATTTCTTTTTTAAAAGGAATTGATGATAAGTCAAATCAAAAGTATTTTGGATGCTGCATTCCTTTCGATCACTTCAGATCCTATCGCTAGAAGCTGCACCATACTTCTGTGCTCAATGATAAAAAAAATGAAAACGAGTTTTTAAAATTAAAATTATTTTTTAACTTAATGAAATTTTTAAAAATAGAAACTTTGTATTTTTTCATTCAAACTATTCTCTACAATTAAAAAAAAATGATTTATGAATCATTATTATAAATGCTCAATGATTTTTAAAAAAGGGGTTTCTTTTAACTTAATTAAGCTTTAAAACCAGAAACTTTGGATTTTTTTATTCAAACTTTTTTCACAGTTTAAATAAATATTAAAAAGTAAAGAGTTCCATTTTTTTTCAAATCCTCCTCTACTTGGATTCGATTCCACGAGGGGTTGTATCAAATATCTGTTGATTAGTGCCAAGATAGCGTACACAATATTGCATGTACTACTATATTTGGATACAACCCCTCATCTTTTTGTTTCCTTTTGGGAACAACGGATTTCGAGATTATTCTATCAACGATAATTTTCAGAATTTTCAAGCTATGATTTTGAGACTTTCACAAAAGTTGCTTTATATACTTAGCTAATACATTATGCATATTATATTTTGATTGCAATCGCGCATGCGCAGTGAAACATTCTTTAGTAAATCTGCTCATTTTTCGTGCAATTTTTATTATTTTTTATTTCTGATTGCAGTGTGTTATGTACAATGTTGTTTGTCATATTTTATGTAAAGAACTTTTCTTTATATTAAGAACTCTGGAAATTAAAAGCACAAAACTTGGCGAAATTTGGGACTGTTCTTATAAAAACCTTAATTTCTCTACGAGTATACATGATATCCTCATAAAAATGAACACAGTATATTACAATAAGCCACTTGTTAATAACCTCGAGTTTGAACGCTTTTGATACATTAGTTTTTACAGGGTTATCCAAAAGATATTCGTTCTTTTTCAATTTGTTGACTGTCCCCTATGGGGTTTCGGGAAAAAAATCTTCGCGGAAATATATTACCCATACTATACTGTTTACACAACTGCAGTTTCAGGTTAATTCTTCATGTATTTTTCTAGATATTTAACAAAACGTCTAAAATCGCAAGTGACAGGTCACCTTTTGCCATACAGTGTATAAATACTTTATGTGATGGACCAAAGTAACCCCACCCCGCAAGAACCAAAGTAGCACTAGTTGACGGTACAGAAAATTAACTTACACAAATGCTGAACTATTTTCATTGTTTTAAATGAAAATGGGTTATTTATTCTTGGCTAATGGGGACTGATTTGATGGATATAGGTTAAAAAAATTCAGGTTTGAAAATTATTTTAAAAGCCGCACTAAATGAACAAATTGAGATACAGTTTTCAAACAAATTGCATTTCAAAGTAATTTTTCCCCCTATATAACGGTGTAAAAATCGAAAATGTGTGGTGTTTGGAAGTTTAAAATATTGCAGTAGAGAAAATATAAAAACCGAAGTTTCAACGTGAAGTGTTGCCAGTCGTAAAATGACGTCAGCAGTATGAACGGACACGTTTGTCCTTTATAATAGGCTAGCCACCCTGGGCGACCAGTTTGGTCTCCCTTAAAATTTATGTTTGGGAAAGCATGCTAAGCATTGTACCATGTTACTTTTATTCATAATTTAATTTACTGGGATTCTATTAAATATAATTAATATAATCCCTTAAGCTAATATTAGTTTTTGTTGCACTAAAAATCTCAAATTGTTGATTTTCTGTAAGCAAGTAAACCCCATAGTTTTACTTTGGAAGTCTATGGGAATTTGGCGAAATATTAGAGATATCGCCAAGTTGACGATAAACTTGGCGACAGAACAGGGTCCACCCCTATGGTAACCCCCTTATAGGTATGGAGATGCATTAAATGGGGTTCAATAACCGATCAGATGCGTTTCATTCCTGCGTTGCCATTAACCAATTAACAAATAATTGCGATTTCTGTGTCATGTACGATAGCGTAATATACAGGGTGCAATATGTTATCTATCGCCGACCTTTAATTTCTCAACCGTTGGCCGTAGACATATAGTTCCAGTTACAAAAATGTTTCAAATGAGGTAAATATTCATGTTGTGGCATTATTTAAAGTAAAAAATCAATTTTATAAAAATTACGAAATCTAACTTTTTATACGGTCCTCCATTCCCTATAGTTATGTTTAGTAAAAGTTTACACATATCATAACAGATATAACACAAAAAGTTTGATATCTGTGCTACAAAAATTGACAGAGTTATTAAATTTCAAAGTTTGAGATTTTTTTCACAAGATTTTGTCTTTTAATGAGGGATCAGTTAAAAGATGAATTAAAGTAATTCGAGATCAAAATCAGGGTACAATGTTTTTTTTATGGCAAAACCACATTTAGCAGGTATTGCCAAATTGGGGTATCACCAAATAGGCTTATTTCATTTAAAATATTGAGCTGACTTTTAGGGGTCGTATACAAAGCGAAGAAGGAAATATTAAAATTAAACAGAAAAATAAATATCAATTTATTATGATATCAGAAAACGATTTACTATAAAAAATGAATACATCAAACACCGGAATCTACTAGAGATACTGTTCAAAGTGTTAATTAACACTTTTATGGGTCGAACAACATTTAAATGTCAAAGTAGGTAGAATCGACATCCGTGAAATGAAACATACTCACTAAGGACTAGATAAACAGCAGCGGAATGCAAACGACAAGGGTCAGCTAGGTGGGGAGGCCTACCAAATGGCTTTAGCACTCACAAGCCCCACCCAGCGGTTTCCATCTACTACCGCCGTCACCACACACACACACACACACACACACACACAAAAAAAAAAATAATAAATAAAAGGCCCGAAGGGACTTACAGGAAAGCCAATTGAGAATATTAAGATTAAATACAATATAAGTACAATATATACACGATGGAAAGCTCAATTTTTACTGGGCGTTTACGAGAGAAATTTAGATATTTGTAATTAATAAGATCATGAGATAATAGATAATAGGATTTTTAAACTTGTTGGAGCGGCAAAAGCTCAATTACTCTGCAAAGCTGGGCGTTCTGCAAAAATACAATAAAAGCTACGTATATGTATACTAAATTAGAAAGAGATTCATAATTTTAAAAATAATGTAGAATATAAAAAATAGGTAAAATAGTGAATAATTATGATGAATATTATATAATTATATACACACACAAAAGTTCAAAAGTCTGTTGTTCTTGCAACAGTTCAATTATAGTTCAATCGTGTTGTTTGTGGCTAAGAGTTTATTTTGAATTGGTGGTATCTGTCTATTTGTTAAGATACGTTCTCATCATCATCTATAAATGGCAAAACATTTTGAAACAAATAATGGTTGTTTTCTAAAACTTTCATACATTCAATTATCTTTTGACAAAATGATGGATTTGACAAAACCACTGAGACAAAGAAATTTTTGAAGATTTTCTTATATGGTAATATGATGTAAGGGTACAGTTAAAGATATAATGCAATGATGTAGCTCGCTGACCGCATACACATAATGGAGAAGGAACCCTGTCAAATTTATAAAGATATGATGAAAATGGGCCGTGGTTAGTGGCAAACAGAAAAAGATTTCTATGCAGCAGGATTCTCTTTTCCGAGACTTTTGAGGCTAAAGCGTATGTGTACCGTCCTGTGGTACCATAGTCCCAGCGAGTCTGCCATTGTTCGTGTAGAGATGATTTTAGAAGCTTCTTCAAGTAAGAAGGAGGGTTGGGAAAGAATTTGTATTTGGCATGTGATGTGGCTTTGGTTGCTTCTTTTGCCAAAGAATCTGCATGCTCATTCCCCACATTACCCACATGTCCACGGACCCATTTAAAGAAGATCGTTTTTCTTGTTTCTTGGAGTAGTTTGATAATTTGTACTGCGATGAGATTTTTTGAAAAAACATCTTCTATTGCTAAGAGACTTGAGAGACTGTCCAAGTGTATTAATACTTCTTTATGAGGGGAGTTCCTAATCCACAGCACAGCCTCTTCTATGGCCAGGAGTTCTGCCTGAAAAACAGTATTTTCTTTACTTAACTTAGTTTGATCCTCGTGGATTAACTCTCCTCTCTGATACACACAGAAGGCATATGCCGTTGCATCTTCCATCTTGGAACCATCCGTATAAATGTTTATTTCTACATGTGGAGTATTTTCTGGATCTATTTGAAAGAAATATTCTTTAAATGGTTCAACTTGATCTGACTTCATTTTTGGTTGGTAAAATATTGGTTCTTGATTTCCTGTCGGGATTCCAAGACGTAAGACTCTTCCTGTTGTTGCTATATATTCAAGTTGAAGTGCCAAGGGCGGAATACCTGTTAAAACACAAAGGGCATCCACCGAAGTTTTTCTGTAGGCACGTGAAACTAATAACAGGCATTGGTATTGTATTGATGAGATCAGACGAAGCCCATGGGCTTTGCTTATCCGATGAAACCGAGTTGCTGCAGCATACGTGATTTTCTTCTCCAATATACTATTGTACCAAATCTTCAGAATTAATTTGTTTACCCCTCCGTAAGCTGAGGCAAACTTCAATAGGTCTTGCGAAAGTTGTGTAATTTCCTGCCTTTTCTTTCGTAAATGGGGGAGAAACGACAACGCACTATCCAGAACGATACCTAAGTATTCTAAAGTTGGCTCACTTTTTAATGAATGGTTGTCAATTTTGAGTGTTGGAGCTCTTTTCAAAAATTTTGGTCTTCTAAGGTGGAGAACTTTACATTTATTGTAAGATATTTTCATGTTGTGATTTGACATCCACCTACTAATATAATCTAAGATGTCATTTCCTAATTTTTTCTAATTCTCGCCTTGTTTTGCCATTTAATATAATTAAAATGTCATCTGCATAAGCTATTATTATGTAACCTAACGATTTTAAATGGCGTAAGAGAGCGTTTAGGAAGATTCTCCATAGGAAGGGCCCAAAGCATGAACCTTGTGGGCACCCCTTCCTAAACCAATGAATTTCTTGTGCTAGCCAATTTGGTTTCGCTCCTCTGTGAGATAAAAAGGATTTCAGGATATTAACATATGGCTCCTCCAACCCCCAAAATTCCAGTTCTTGGATTGTTGCGTCCCAAGGTAAGTTGTCAAAAGCATTTTGGATGTCTAATGATATTAATGAAATGTAGTTGTTTTCTTGTTGAAGTAAGTCAATTGTTGAGAGAACTTCTTGTATCGCTGATTCAGCCGATTTACCCTCTAAGAATCCGTGTTGAGAACTCTGTAGAACTGTTGAATTTCAAAAATGATAATTTATTCGTTTTAATAATAATTTTTTAAAAATTTTCCTCAGAATTGGGAGTAGAGTTATTGGTCTGTATGACTGAGCAGATTGTGGGTCCTTACCTGCCTTTAGAAAAAAGACTAGTTCTCCAATTTTCCAACTTTTTGGGAAGTAATTTAAGTTTAATAGAGTATTGTAAAGATTCAGTAATAGAGATGAATGTGAGTGGTAAATATTTCGTACAATCAGATGGTCAACATTATCAGGACCTGGTGCTTTATTCCGATTGAACGAGAAGATGGCAGCTTTTAGTTCTTGGAGTATAAATGGATTAACTGGCTGGGTTGAGCGCGGATGAATTTGATGCGGTTGCAAGTCCGAAGGACCAAATATTGAATTGGCAATTTCTGCATAAAAAGATTGTCTTGAGTGGGTTGCTGTAGTGGAATCAGAAAGAGCGTAGACTTCCTGTCTGTAAAAATCTCTAAATGCCGTCTTTTTTAGTTTCCCAAAGGGGTCTTTGGTATTTGAGCAAAAAGAACTCCACGCTGTTTTCTTTGCTTCCAGAATTTTCTTTTTATAGAGTGCGCTATACTTTTTTAATTTGATCATGTCTTCCTCTGATGCAGACAAAAGTTTTGTTTTCCTATAAAGTGCTTTAACAAAGCTTCTCATTTTCCTAAGTTCCGCTGTCCACCAAGAAACTGTTGGTTTAAATGTGGAGTTTTTTTTCTTTAAAGTATGGTCACAGGTTTGTGTTATTATATTTATAAAGTTGTCGTACTCTTTTTCGAATGCCCCCGTCGTTTTTATATCCTGGAAAGTTATATTATTTTCTTGCAATGATTTAGATAATTTTCTATTGAATTTTTTGAATGAGACATTCTTTGTCCGATATCTACGCTGTGGAAGCTTCGTGGTTTGGATATCCATATACAAGGTTATCAGCCTGTGGTCACCGTAGTGCATATCATCCTCAACAGTCCATAAGGAAACTTTTGGGAACACCAGCCGAGCTATAACGAGCATGAAAATTGGGATTATACAAATTAAAATAGTACCGTAGCGCCACACATTCGGGGTAAAACACGAGCCATCTAGCAGTGGATATGCTAGTCAGCGCTGAGATCATGATGGCAAGCTACGTATGCATGCAGAATGCCGAAATGATACTTATTTATGGCAAATGTCAAAGGAATGCCAGAGAGGCTGCGAGTGTTTATTCAGAATGTTTCCCTAAGGATCTACATCCAACGCATGAAAATGTAACTGATGCATTGCACCATCTTAGAGAGACCGGCTCTGTTTCACTACGACCCAGAAAAAGTAGACAGGCAGGGTGTAATACTCGAGTGACACCGGAGGAGTTGCTGGCATTCGCCCTTTTAATTCCACAACTGAGCTCGGCGGAAATAAGCGAAGCATGTCGTCAGCATGTCTGGCATTTCTTACATGCACATGATGCGCATCCATACCATCCGAAACTGGTATTGATGCATTGATGCTGGGTGACCACGCACGACGATTTGTTTATTGTAATTTCATGCTCAACCCTTAGAGGAAAATCCATCGTTCCTTTGCGACTTTCTGTGGACAGATGAGTCAATGTTTATACGGGGTGGCATTCTGAACGTGCACATAGTGCGTTGTGCGTTACTGGTCTCTGGAATATCTCCACATCGCCTGCACAATACGACACGTGTGGTGCAGTATATGGGGAACACAGATTGTTGGAACCATCTTCTACAATGGGACCTTAACGGGCGATCGTTACATAAATATCAAACGTTCGGGCGTATCTGGACATCAGATCCTTGGAAATGGTAGTCCGATGGAGTGGCTACCGCGTTCGCTGGACTTGACTCCCATGGACATCTACCTCGGGGGTTACATCAAGGCATAGGTCTATGTGACGGAGACAAGTTCTCTGGTTTATCTGAAGCAGCGCATCATCCTTGATTGTCGCACAGTTCGCACACTTGCTGCGCTCTATTGTGTCCAGTACCCAGTACTGTCACGCATTCAGTTGTGCATTGCCATCAATGAAGAACACTTTGAGCAGTATTTCTAGCAGATTCCATCGTTTCATGTATTTATTTTTTTTATAGTAGACCGTTTACTGATATCATAATAAATTTATATTTATTTTTCTGTTTCATTTCAGTATTTCATTCTTCGCTTTGTATGCGACCCCTAAAAGTCAGATCAAATTTTTAAATGAAATAGCCCTCTTTGGTGATACACCAATTTGGCGATACCGGCTAAAAGTGATTTCGCAGTAAAAAGGGCATTACACCCTGATTTTGACCTCGAAATACTTTAATTCATCTTTTAACTGATCCGTCATTGAAAGACAAAATCATGTGCAAAAATCTCAAACTTTGAAATTTAATTACTCTGTCAATTTTTGTGGTAAAGATGTAAAACTTTTTGTGGTATATGTTATAATATGTGTAAACTTTTACTAAATATAACTACAGGGACTGGGAGACCGTATAAAAAGTTAGATTTCATAATTTTTATAAAACTGATTTTTTACTTTAAATAATGCCACACCATGAATATTTACCTCATTTGAAACGTTTTTGTAATTGGAGCTATACCTCTAAGACCAACGGTTGAGAAATTAAAGGTCGGCGATAGATAACATATTGCACCCTGTATATATATATAGATAGTCGAAGATTTAGGGCATAGTTAATAGAAGCTTTATTTTAGTACTGTATGCATCGATATATCCTATGAAGATACTCACGTAGCATGCGACCTGCCCTTGTCTCACGCTTTTCAGGCAATAGAAATTTCTTTCCAAACGGCGAGGAAATGGACATTTTTCAAATCTTTCCTCAGTGACTTTGGACTGTCTTAACTTACCGAGAGCATCTGCAATAAAAGCAAATTCGTGCGTTATTGAGCAGGTAATCCTACAAGATTTCAGAGTAACAATAACTATAAAAGTAAACATATTTCTTTAAATACGCTCTTTTTTAACCAAAACAAATATGTGCATTGTAAAATAAAAATAAGAATAGTATTTTTTAAAACACTCTTTTATAAACATCCAATCTTTACCTTAAAAATCACGCCTAATTTCCAGGCTATAATTAATGTTTTTTCTCCAAAAATTTTTGTTAAAATTCATTAAGGGTGTATTCGAAAAAATATTTTTCCACCCTCAACAGCTCGAAATTTTCTGAGACATTTTCAGACTCATTTTTAAAAGTAAAAACATGAAACTTGCTGGGGTGATTTCTGAAGACATGTTTAACATGCCGTGTGATTTCATTTTCAGCTCAATTAATTAGAATTTGATTTTTAAACAATTATTTTCTCAGTATGACCATTTTTTTCATTCCCAGATCGCCCGCTTCGGAAAATTCGGTTCAAAACGCCAACTTTGACAGCGTTTTTTACAGTATTTTCTGCATTTATCAAAAAATTAAGAAGCACGGCACATTATATAGTTTCTAAATAAGAGAATTTCCCAGTTTGATGCGTTTGAGAGCAAAAGTGAATTTTAAAATGAATCAGAAAATAAGCAGTTTGGATCGGAATACACCCTTAATTTGGCATGACCGCCGACGTCGATTATGGAAAATAAAAAGCTTTTCTAAAAGCTTAATAGAAAGCGCGAGCTAGTGAATTTAATTTTTGCCCTGATTCTTTTTTAAGACAATATATGACAGAAAATATAATCTCGTGGATTTGATTCGAGGGTTTTGACTAACTTTCTGTGAGTTTTGAATTGAATTTAATTCAAACCTCAGTATCTTCTTATCACTTAATTTTTTATATTGTTAATTTACGTAATATTAGTTTTGGTATTATTAATTATATATATATATTTCTTTTTGATACATACATATATATATATATATATATATATATATATATAATAATAAAAATTTTTGCCCTTTTATCTTAGTTGAACTATTCCAAATTATTATAATATCTACTTTTTTTACCTAGCTTTAATAATATCTTAAATATCTTTTTTTTCCATGCTTTAAATCCAGCGTATTCTTTTATTATTTATTATTCTAAAAACCTTAATCCGTTCGTAGCCATACTTCTTATAAAACCCACTAAATTACTTTATTTCATTTTATTCTGAAACTAAATTCTTTTTTTTTTTCGAATCTATTTAACATCTTTTGCTCTATTTTGTTCCATATCCCATGAGGCCTTGTAAGCATCCTGTTTTCTCAATAAAGCTACCGCGGGAGTTATTAAGTCTCTGTCAACACGTCACGTTTTCCCCCACCCCCTGCCCTGGAGTTATCCAATCGCTGGCATAGCCTTCCCTCTCCTCCCCCCTTCCACTTAGCTGGATTGGCCTTGCTTTGGCGTTTGTATGCTTACGCTTGTGTATTTCGCAAATATTTAACCTTTTACATTCACTTGGAGAGCTAGATTTTTACGATTATTGTATTGCTGAAAAAACCCGTTGTCACCTGCAGAGCTATTTTTTCCTGTATTTTCGTCAAGCTGTTCTAATGTTTAACATCTATCGGTTTATATTTACGACGTAACAACGACCCGACCATGGGTAGTGCAATTAGTAGTGGAATTAGTACATTTTATGATCATCTAATAAGTAAATGATGAATTTAACGGTTTCAGTTGTTATTTCTGGGGAAACTACCAAGGGATGTAGGCCTATCTTCCACTCCGAACATGATTTCATGACTGCAAAACTTTCTGAGTTGGAGACATATCACGAGTGTACGATTGCTGCTTAATACCGATATGTTTCTATCTTGTTATTGAAAGCATATCATATATATATAATTTTTTTTTAATTTAATTACGTATTATTTTATATATTTGTATTTTGTATTAGTTTTTATTAAATTGCTTCAGTATTCTCCTGTTCTATTAATTTTACTAATCTATTAATTGTAATTTTTCTGATAATTGCTTCTATTCATTTTTATCCTCCTTATCATCCCTGATGGTCTGTGTCCTTCTCTTTGGGTAATGTTCTTGTGTGATTGGCTGATGCCTTCTGCTTTCCTACTGGCTGTTTCCTACTCATGTTTCCTTATTGGCTATTTCTGCAGCTTTCCCCCTTCTCTTACACGTTCTCTGTCAGTCTTGCTGCTGTTTTCAAAGTAGTAGGACGCGTTCTCTGTGCTTGATGAAGAAAGATGATTTATTTCGAAAAGCTTTGCGCATATGTTAAAATTTGTATGGTGCTTTAAGGAGTTTTCTCTTTCCTACCATTGGACAAAAGCTTATTTAATTATTTAATGTGAGTTTAATTCACTTTTTGAAAAGCGAGTGTTAGTTGAGTTGAACTAAAAAAAATCCGCAAGTTTGAGTTAAAATAACAACTCAAACCAATTCTTTTATTTTCCAACAATTTCTTGAAAATGGTTCTTACTGACAAAAACACATAGTTCCCTCACAGTAGTGGAACTCCAGTGTCGAATTCTGAGAAAACATGTGTGGTAAACTTCTGTATGGTTATGTGTTTATACTGTCTCACAGTCAATCTCTATAACAATTTGTTCCCCACCTCACCTTCACTACTCTAAGCTCTCAAATAATATTTAACAAGAAGCATTTGTTTGTAATCGATAATACCAATGAAATCCGGGAAAAATTTTTTTCATTCTTTCCTAACAAAATGCTTGTGATTTCCGAAATTTTATTTAGGATTTTAAACCCTTTTTTCAAGAGACTTAATCTTTCACACTGACATTCGTGTTATCCAAATTTAGTAAGAAAGAAAAAGAAAAACGTAGTGGAAAAACATATACGTGTGTGCAGAGCGGCGTTGAAAATAAGCGCTGTAAATAAAACGGATATTAAAACAAACGTAAGGGAAAAGAATATTCATTGCCATTCCAAATTTCCTTAACATTTTTGTGAAAAAAATTATGTATTATGTAATATATTATTTGCAGTGAAAACGGTACTTCTTTGTTATAGTGAACTCCGAGAATGAATCGCCAAGTGATAGACATATATCGCCTGTGAAAAATTTCAAAACATTCGAACATAAAATCAATGAAGGAGGTGCTTTCTGAATTCTTTTCTTGAAATATTTAATGAATATTTACAGATACATGATTCTATACATATTTACAATAAGTATTATCAAATATTTAATCTGGTTTTTCGAAAAAGGGAGGCTTAGCCTCATCAACAAACTGTAAAAAAATTACAGCGATCATGCTTTTTGAAATCAAAACATCTCTTCCTATCGTTCCAGCAAATAATACCGAAGTCGCATTCTAAGGTAGGATGCACGCGCATTGCGCGTCCTTCGTTGCCATGGGGAGCAGAGAAAAAGTTTCTCTTCACACTCCCCACCTGAACTCTTAAAGAGTTCACAAATCAAAATTCCATCATAAAATCATAAAAATTCAATTTTTCGTATCAGTGGTTCAGTAATCTAATACAATTTTTAAAATTCGAATACAAAATACTAAATATAAGAATTCAAACAATATCTAATTAATCACTTAATTAGTCAAATTCAAAATATCAATAAATTCTAAATAAAACACTTTAAATTCAGACAAAGTAAAAATAATGACAGTTAAATAACAGACACATTTTTTTTTTTAATTAGATCATATACTTACTTATACCAAAATTCAAAAAGATTCTATATATAAATAAGACTAAAAATTAAAAAAGAGAAAGAAAATATTTAGAGTCCTAAATGCAGAAAAAACAAACTAAATAAATGTCTATAAAAGTTTATGAATGTTTATAAAAAGTCTGCAAAAAGTCATTTGTTGTCATTTTGTATTTCAAAGGGATTCAAGTGCTGGATGGATCTTTTTAAGATTCCACTCGCTGTTTTTATTTCGTATGAACGAATATTGCCATCTCTTCCAGGAATGGCAGTCTGAATCTTACCAAGTTTCCAAAGAAACTTATTTTTTGTGTCATCTTGAATCAAAACAACATCGCCCACTTTCAGTGGCGTATGGGCATTAGGATTTTTCAAGGAATGGGCTGTTTTCAAATCCATCAAATATTGTTTTTTCCATTTGGTTCACAATTGTTTCAATAGTAAAGATTGATATTTTTTTCTTTTCAGGAGTGTTGATCTCTTTGAACAACCTTCAATTATTTCAAAAAAAATTAATAAGAAATGAAAGTTCTTATCCAAAATTTAAAAAGTGCATTGGAGTAAGAGGTTCTGGTTCATCGTTGTCGCTATATACATACGTCAGTGGTCGCGTATTCAAAACTGCTTCCACTTCTGCCAACAGAATCGCTAATTCATCATAACTTAAGAGTGCTCTACCAATTACTTTTCTCAAACAGTCTTTGACTGACTTTACTAGTCGCTCATAGAAGACTCCCCACCATGCAGCTCTTTCTATAATATTCTTCCATATAATTCTCTCTTTTGTAATAAAATTTAAAAATACTTTGTCTGTCAGTATGTTGTATAAAATTTCGAGTTCACCTTTGGCCTTTTTGAAGGTTTTTGCGTTGTCAGAATAAATAATTTTGGGATTTCCTCGTCTAGCTGTGAATCTTCTGAATGCCATCAAAAAAGAATTTGTTGTCATATCAGATGCAAGTTCCAGGTGAATGTCTCTAGTCACACCGCAAGTAAACAGGACAATGTAAGATTTTTGCGTTTCTTTAAAATTTCTGATATAGATCGAACCGGCGAAGTCTAAACCGCAGATTGCGAATGGCGGTGCTTCACTAGCTCTGTCTTTTGGTAATAGTGCGGTGATCTGATCTGCTGGTTTGGAGAAATATTTTTTATTTATTATACAATTCTTGATAACACTCTTGCGCAACTGACGACCTTTAGGTATCCAAAAACGATATCTAATTTTTGCGAAAGTACTGGCTGTCCCTCCATGTATAATTTTCTCGTGTTTTTGACGAACTATTAGAGTAGTTAACCAAGAATGTTTGGGGAGAATTATTGGGTTTTTCTCTTCTGCGGGCAGGTTAGAAAATTCGAGCCTTCCGCCCAACCTCATCAACCAGTTTTTGTCAATAAAGGGCATGAAATTTGATAAGGATGACGTCTTATCCACTGATTTACTATTTTTTAGAGATTCTATTTCTTCCTTATAAAATTGTTTTTGTTCAGATTGTATTAAAAAATTTTCAGCTTCGAGTAATTCTTCGGTTGTTACTACGTCTTGCACTTCAAATAACACATTTTACAACACTTTTTGTCACCAATTTAACAACGCATTAATGTGTTATGAATTAGAAAACTTCATATACAAAACATTTTTTGTGTTGTGATTGTGTTCTTAATATGTTGCAAAAGTGTTGCTTTCTATAAATGTGTTTTAATATGTTGCAAAAGTGTTGCTATCTAAAAATTTGTTCTAAAAATTGGGTTGTTAATTGTGTTGAAATAGTGTTGTAAATAGTGTTGTGCTGCACAACACTTTGTCACCAAATTAACAACACATTGCAAATACCACACAATTTAGAACACAATAAAACAACACATGTAAAACACTTTAAAAAAATTTTTTACATAGTGCCTTTTAAATAACACACACACACAAAGTTAAAACATACTATTTATTAAACATTTATAACACAATTTTAAAAATGAATGTTTTGAAATGTTTTCACTGTAAAAAAAATCTGTAGTTCTACAGATGTAAACTTACATGCTTACTAAGCTTTCATCTGTAACTGTACAAAAAAAGCTGTCAATCTACAAAACTAGTTTTTGTAAAGCTACAGAAATCTGTAGCTTTAGAAATGAATCTGTTTAAATTAGAGTAATCTTACTAAAATTTTATCTGTAACCCTGGTTGCAGTTACATGAAAAGTTCTAGGCATCCCAGTTTCCTAAAAAATTCTTAGTAACCTTACAGATTTTTTGATTTTCGGTGCAAAAGTGTATCTGTTACATGAAGTTTTGTTGTTGCCGTTACATAAAAAGTTCTAGGAATCCCAATTTCCTAGAAAAACTTTAGTAACTTTACAGATTTTTTTTTTTTTTTTTTTTACAGTGTTGAAAACACATTTTCTCATTTTGTAATTTTTTCTTTTTATTTGGCACAACACATTCACAATACAATCGAAAATGATTTAGTTAGAAGTGTTAATTATTATGATCAGTTAGTGGTGCAAAAGTGTTTCATGGATTTGCAGCGTGGTTTAAATGGATATGATATTAATATTCAATTTACCTGTGCTTCCATTATATGAGCCAAATCCACTGATAGTCATCTTTGCCCCTATGGGAAGATCAAAGTCGGGTGGAGGAAGACATATTGGATTTGCAAATTTACTACAGATTATTTTTTCCTTGAGTTTTATCAAACCTATGTCATGCTTCCACACTGATGGTTTAAATCGAGTATGAGGAATAATCTTTTGTACTGGCGGACCAACTCTGAGCTTATCAGTAGATGTCAAAAGACCAATTCCTATATCTTCTGGTTGGTAATATATCAGGGGTCTTGTTTGAGGTTCCATAACTTTGTGCTCGTTAAGATTTCTAGAAAAAGAAAACAAAAGATATACAGGGTGATTCAGAACTAACTACAGTGAAATACGTTTAACACGAAAACGCTTAACATGAAAAATCGGTTAACACGAAATGATATAGCGGTCCGGACAGTACACTATGCAATTTAATACATTTTGCTTCTTTTAACACGAAACAAAAATCGTTTAACACGAAAAAATTCGATTTCGATCTTGTTATTTTTAGTTGAAACTGGTAAATTTTGTGCCAAAACCACTGAATTTTGGGTGAAAATCAGTGAATCTCGTGTTTTTTTGCAAATTAGCTTATGTTTTATGAGCACAGTGGTTGAGAAATCGGTGCGAAAACAAATTGCTATTTCGCTTCAAATGGAGATAAAACTGCTTAATGTAGTTGTTAAAAAAGAAGGACGAAAACAGAAACCTGCAAAGAGTTTGGCATTGCCAAATCTAGTTCATTAACAATTATAAAAACAGGATCCCATTATTTTAATGTTTGAGCGCAGTATGTTTAAGCCAGAGAAAAAACTTATGAGAACGGCTAAGCACGAAGATTTAGAGACAGCTTTGCTTATTTGATTCAAACAAGCTATAGATCTCAGAATGCTGAAAAAGACACTTCAAAAAAAGATATATGATTTTTTCACCAAAAAATTACATTTTTTTACTTGCTTTTTATCCTAATGGATGCAACGTACAAGTAGTTTAACAGGAAATCGCAATAAAATTTCACGACGTTGAAAATATTTGTGAGTTTTGTTCTTTTTCTTTACGAATCTTTTAACGCGAAATTCTGTTAACACGGAAAAAAAAATTCGGTCCCCTCAATTTCGTGTTAAACGTATTACACTGTATATGTCAAAACTGTAAAGGCAGGTAGAGGAGACCTAAATAAGCAGATTTCGTATAGGAATGTGAGTGCAGAAATGCAGCGTTGAGACAATAGAGGGCGCTGTTGAGTTCAGTGGTTAAAAGCACTTCACTGGCCTGAATAATCATAATCCGCACGGATTTCGAGCAACAGGCGTTGTTACACGAATGCGGAGCTTGCTGACATGCCTTTTATGTATGGTGCTGCGTAAGGAAATGCAGCGTCTGCTCATAGGATGTACATGGAACGATTCCCGGGTAGGAATCTGCTAGATCGCCGATTTGAGCGTTTTCAGGGGGGAGTTGTGCGCGAATAGATCGTTTTATGCTTCGAAGCGTGATACGGGCGCTGGAAGTTATCGCAGAATTCTTGCTGTGAAAGAAGCAGTATTACGCACAGTAGAGTATAGTCCTTCATCAGGCTCGCGAGCTGTTAGACGTGCAGTGTGCGTGAGCCATTTCCTTGTACAGCCCCATACATAAAAGGCATGTCGACAAGCTCCGTATTGGTGTAATGATGCATGTTGCTCGAAATCCGTGCAGGGAATGGCGATTCAAATCAGCGAAGCGCTTTCATCCGTCGAACTCAACAGCACTCTCTACTGCCACAACGCTGCATTTCCGCACACACATTCCTATACAAAATCTGCTTATTTAGGTCCGCTCTACCTGCCTATCCATTTTTGACATATAGTTATGAACCACCCTGTATAGTTACTAGCTGATCTCGCGCAAGCATCTGCGCTCTAGAAATACATGCATACTAGAATAAACGAACTTCGGCGTTATATGTATAAATACTATGCATAAAAAACTTTACGTAGGGCTGGGTATTTTGGAAGACAAAAATGCATACATATCATACGATATGGACGCCATTTAGAAATATGAAAACCAAGGCATTTTTTCAGCATCATGCATATGAAAATATTTGCATGCACACGGATTTTTTATGGTGAGAAAAAAAAAAAAAAAAAAAAAAAAAACATAATTTTTTAAAACAATTTATTCATTTTATATTAATAAGAATTCAGAAACAGAGAAAAAAAAGGGAAACAAAAAAATTCTCAGAAAAAAAAAAATAATAATAACGTCCACGCTTGTGGACGCTGGTGTGTTAAGGGTAATTTATGACTGAAATGATTTCTTATAAAATAAAAAGCTAACAGTAAATTTCTTTCTTACATTTCTATAAATTATTACAAATTAATGTATTTATTATATCTGGTATTATTTGTATAAAATATTAACAATTTGTTCAAGTAATCCAACAACACGGACTTCCAAAAAAATTACCGTCAACCGGCGCTACTTTGGTCCTTGCCCACTTTGGTTCATCCCATAAAAAAAGTTTTTATTCCTTGTATTGAACAAACAATACAAGATAATTTGGAGTTTTTGCCCTTGAAAAATATTTTAAACCCTACTATAGGGTATTTGAATAGTTTGGGGGTCATTTAAATTATTTTAGTGGCAACATTGGATGTGTTTGTAAGCAACTGTTTTCGTATGTAAATTTTAACTTTCCAAACTTTCTATAGTGAAACAACCTGGATAAGAGGTACAAATAAGGTAAGTGTCAAAATATTACCTTTAGTAACCTGTAACCCATGTGTGATCATAGTTTTCCCTTTAACTTTTTATTTTGAGAGGAAATGGTTGCGTTTTCATAAAGCTAACATGAAAACTTAGTATTTCGGGGCTACTTTGTGCCATGCCTTTTTTGGTCCGAAAATAGCCCAATTACTTAGAAATGCCTTTTGTATAACCGAATCGCTTAAAACAGGTTTTAAGTAACATTTTTTTCAAATGTTACTGTAGCAAAATGTTACATTAATTTTTTTTTGTTCCAGTTGCTGAGGATAACATGACAAAAGCTGTTTCTCGTTTCTTTAATATTAACAATAGGTTTATTGCGTTTAAATGTTTAAAAGAACATTTGTTTATCGAGTTTGCAGTGTTAATTTATTAGCAAATGCTATTGCAAGGGAGTTTCAATAAAAATGTGTTCATTTACATATGAAATATATTCATTTTATATGAAACTAAGTGAATGGACCAAAGAAGCCGCCAACAGAGGCTACTTTGTTCCAAAACTTTAAAAATAGTTAAAAAATAGAAAAATAAAACATTTCCTCTTTAAAACCATACAGTTTGCTTCAATGTTTCATGTTTATTGGTTACAACTCCATATCGACATTGAAAAATAACATATAATATTTTTTAATAATGGAAATGTGAGTGGAATCAGGAGAAAGTGACCCAAAGTACTTTGACGGTACTTCACGCTTTGTTTATATCTCTAACTGTACATCGGAAATAACATTATCAGTGCTGCCAAACCATAAGTTTTTTACTTGTCTTGTTGAGGGATTGTGTAGTGAATAAGTTATTATCAAATTTTTGTTCTTTTTATTATTGACAGTAACGGCCCATGGTGGGAAGAGGTTAAAATTAAAAAAACTCTATACATATTATATTGAAAATACCTACACTATTCATAATTATAAAATTATTATTATTATTTTTTTTTAATTTAAAGATTTGAAAACTTTTTTGTGTAAGTAATTGTAAATGTCAGAGCTTGGAGATACTACAGTAACTGAATCGAAGGACCTAACTCGTGAAAGATCCACATACCCATGGCTTAAAACTGAAGCAATTTTTTTTTCAAAAGTTTGACCCTTGGATTTATTTGTAGTCATTGAAAAAGCTAATCGGATAGGAAAGTACACTGGTTATCAAAAATTAAGGAAAAGTCACAAAAGCCAATTTTTAAATACGGGAATACTCAAAAGGAAGTAATATAATTCGAATAATTACTATTCCTGCAGAACAGCTGGTCCATATAACATCTCATTCAGGTCACACATGGTCACAAGTGTCACAGTCACTACGGCGAAACGAAAAATAGGAAATTCCATACGTCTCTTTTATGAGTCTCATATGACGACTATATGTGACGCCACTGACAGGTCACTGTGACAGCTGCTTTGTGGCGAGTCACCAGGTGACTTTACAATGTCATTTCATTGAGACTCTCGTGTGACTCTCATCTGGAGAGTCAATTTCAAAGTCATTGTGAACGTTGCATTATGCTAAATCACCAAATAATGCCAAATTAAAGTCACATGGTGACTTTTCACCACTTTTCACAGTGGTGACTTTACAGTAGGATTGACCAGTACAGTAGGGTATACCATTTGACAAAGTCATGTCACAGAAAGTCACCATGTGACTTTAATGTGACATTATTTGGTGATTTATCATAATGCAACGTGCACAATGACTTTGAAATTGAATCTCCAGATGAGAGTCTCAATGAAACCACATGGCAAAGTCACCTGGTGACTCGTCACAAAGCAGCAGTAACAGTGACCTGTCAGTGGAGTCACATATAGTAGTCATTTGAGACTCATAAAAGAGACGTATGGAATTTCCTATTTTTTGTTTCTCCGTAGTGACTGTGATTCTTGTGACCATGTATGACCTGAATGAGATGTTATATGGACTAGCTGTTCTGCAGAGATAGTAATTATTCAAATTATTTTACTTCCTTTTGAGAATTCGCGTATTTAAAAATTAGCATTTTGTGACTTTTCCTTAATTTTTGATAACCAGTGTATATACGCTTGAACGTAAAATTTATATTACTGTCTGATGGAAGGTATGACAAAAGTTTCAGTAATATTGAAATCATTTTTTTAATAACATTATTCTGCAAGTTACTAATTATATGTCCTTGTACCATTTAGATGATACGAAATTTTTTAGTAACATTATGATAGCTCCTGGCTTTAATTTTAGTTTATCATGTGGCATTCCAATAGGTGTTAGACTGTTTTAAAATTCTTCAATATATTCAAGTACAGTGCGTGTAAAAACTTTAAGGACAGCAAAAAATTGTAAAAATTTTGATAAATTGAAAATGCGACAAGTGAAATGGTAATTGAATGTTGATCATAATGTGGAAATCTTATTTATATAAAATTCAAGTCTCTGTGTGTCCCTCACAATTCCGGTTGGACCGCCTCATTGACCGGACATGTCAGGGTTAGGCTTCCTATGGAGAAATCGGTACCAGCTTCAACAATGAGTAATTGTTGGAAAGTACTAATGGCAGGGTTGGCAAAATAGAGACAAATTTTGACCAACGTGGCAAAATAGCGCCAAATTTGGCACTATTTCGCCAAATTTGGCGACAAAAATAAGTTGCCATATATGAAGCCAATTTGGCGATAGCTATCTAATTTGGCGAATTTCCCATTGAAAACCCATTAATCTTTCATAATCGAGCTCACCGCTATTTAATTTAAATTCCTGGCGTTGAAGGTTTTTTTCAAAATATATGGGTCAAAATTTAAGGTGTAATACACGAAAATGTACGTCTTCACATCTTCATCCCGAAGCTACTAATAAAATAACGGCCACTAAACGGCGCTGTGCTATCTGAGCTCCTAACTGCCCAATTTTAATGTGCTTTACATAGCCGGATACGGAAATTAAATTCTCGTTATTTTTTCAGTATAGGAGGCCTTGGGTAACTATACCATCAAGCCATTAAAGGAAATAAAAATTTTAGGGATAATATTCCAGAGTACTTTAAAATGGGACAAGCACATAACTAGCATAAAAAACAAAATTTTACAGCTAACCTCATCCATTAAACGGGTCTTCTCGACTACTTGGGGGGTGGACAGAGGCTATCTTAGAACCTGGTACATAGCAGTACTAGAAAAAATTATAGATTATGGTTGGGAGGTGAGGTTTGGAGACCTCAGGATAAAAGATAAACGCGCTCTCCAATCCATCCAAAGAACTTGTCTCACGTCAATAACCAAAACATATAAAAATGTTGCAACACATACGTTACAGGTCCTATTAGGAATACCACCAATCTTAATAACACTGGAATATAAAAATCTAAAATACAATATTTTACACAATAAAAACTTATTACTTAAAGAACCCAAACCAATATGTAAAGATGATATAGAAAATAAAATCCTAAAATATGAAATAAATCCGGAAATTCATTTAAATAACTTAATAGTTACAGACAAAATTATCACAAAAACTAATCTTATTTCGATTTACACAGATGGTTCTAAGGTGGACTCTGGCACAGCATATGCAATGGTAGCCTACAATCATAACATTAAAATTTATAAAAAAACAGTCAAACTGAGAGCAGAAAATTCAATCTTTCAGGCGGAGCTGCACGCAATAATTTCGGCAATTAATTGGGCCATTAACTCCCCTTATACAAAATTCCAAATATTAAGTGACAGTCAATCTACTATTAAAGCCTTAGACAATTTATTTCCAACTAACCCTTCAATTTATTACATCCATAATTTAATTAAACAAAATCAAAATAAAATTTTTTACATTACTTGGATAAAAGGCCACATTGGCATAGCGGGTAATGAACTGGCGGATGAGCTGGCGAATGATGCCGCCCAGTACTGCGACCTACCAGTGGATCGAGGAGTTAAATTGCCTCGGTCCTATCTTATAAAATGTATTCGAACCCAATTACTGGACAGGTGGCAGTACAACTGGGATCACTCAGGGGGTGGCAGATATACGCACGGGCTGGTACCAAAAGTTCAGAACCAAATAATTTCAAAAGATAAAGTATCTATTTACTTTTTAACAGGCCGCGGCAGCTTCCCGTCTTTCCTTTTATAATATCGGCAAAAAAGATGACGACCTTTGTAAATGTGGTGGTCGAGGAGACCCGATGCATTACATTTTCGGCAACTGCAAATTCATGAAGTTTAAATTTCACAGAACAGAAACGACAATCCTTCAGGACATCCTAAAAATAATTAATGACCCGGCACAACTTAAAAAACTTTATGCTAACTACGATATTCTCAATAGCCATTATTCTTTTATTCAATATAAATACATTCAATAATTACCTCTTCTGATTGCCTGTGGTGGACATGTCATGGGTCCACGTGGTGTATGGAAGGGTGTTTTTGAGATTGTTTTATTTTTAAGAACTTAAATACCACTAGAAATATTGTAAATATGTATAAATATTTTTGTTTAAAAGGGTGAAAAAAAGGGAAAAAAATATTTCTTATCAAATGAAAAGATGAATGTAAATACTTAAAATTTTTTCAAATAGTACGTAAATTCCAAAACATATAAATCATAATCGTAATATATTTCTAGGCTCGCCCTGAAACAATAGGGTAGCCAATTGTGATTGGTAAAGAATCGCCATCTTAAATAATCATAAATTTTCACAGGCGGTCCGGGGACACGGCACTTGCCTCTTGTGCTCTCTTCGGCGTGTCAGGCGGGTCGTTCTGAAGTCTTCTTTCCCGGAGACTGGGGTTTTGGGGTTGTTTCCGCAGGTAGTAAAACTTTTCCCTGCCCTGGGCTTGGGGGTTACACCTAACCATAAGCCAAAAGCGGGTTCCCAGGGTGGGTGCTTACTTACTTACTTAGTATAGGAGGCCTTGGCGAAGAAGAAAATTTGGCAGCATATTTTCTGGCAACATATTTCCACATTTTAAAATGTATTATTTTCGTCTATCACTGAGGAACAAACGTAAAAAACTGCTCATATTCTTGCACATGTATTGTATATATGCATCTTTATATCTCATTCCCCGTCATTTTTGACGGGCTGTCTTTCTAGTACTAATATAAAAGTCAACAGAATGTATCTGTGTCCTTTTTATTGCGAAAAAAATCATAATTATGAAAAAAAAAAAGCTATTTTTGACTGTGTAAAAACTTTAAGGACACCAATATTTTTTTTTGTAGAAATATTATACATAATTGTTATTAAGGATCGACCGAAACAGGCTTTCAATGCCGAAACCGAAACCGAATTTTGGCGATCTTCCTATTTTCGGCCGAAAACGAAAACGAATATGTCCAAAAACTTTTTAAAAGTAATTACATTGTATGTATTAAAGTAATTAATACATACATAAATATATTATTAATTAATTATACGTATTTTACGTATTATTATATAATTATATTAATAACAATGTATTACCAATTATATAATTATTATATTAATTATACGTATATATTACCAATAGGTGTTAGACTGTTTAACCCATTTCTGCCTGAAATTCTGTTTTCTCAATTTTGTTAGTAAAATCACTTTAAAATGTCGCAAAATGAACTGAAAAAATACTATAAAAAATTACACTAAAATTTTTTGTATTTATTTGATAAAATGTAAAGGTGCTAAATATGGGAATATGCACAGTATTTATAATAATATAATATGCATATTTATATGTTTTGTCTAAATTTATATAAATTAAGCTTTTAAATTGCATATTATATACTGTAATTAGTATTTTTATGAGCTACTAAAAAATATATATTTATTTCTTTACAGAGACTAATAACATTATAATTATTATTAATGATAAACTAAGAATAATCGTATTTCAGATTTAAAAACAATTTATTTCATAATCATCTTGAAAAGGACTTCACATAAATAACTCCCTTAAATAGCTAATAAAAATATGTACCCATTCATCCTTAGCACCCTATATTTTGTAAGTTACAAAAATGCATAAAAAATAGGCTTGAACATATAATTTCACAATTTAAAAAAATATGTATTTGAAAGAAGTCTACAAGCTAAGATTATGACTTATTTATTTAGATCCTTGATAGGAAAAATACCAATAATCTTACTTTTTACAGTTCGCCATCTTTGAAAAATGAAAAATCTATAAACACTGAAAAAAGCTTCCATTTAAGCTACTAAATATCCAGCTTATGCTGTCATCTCTCGGTAATAGATAAAGACATTTATACATAATTAATTCATACAATTTTCATTTTATAAAGAAGAAGAAGAAAATTATAGAAATTTATTAAAATTCGAAGCGTCCCAAAAATAACGCCAGGCATAAATGGGTTAAATATTCTTCAGTATATTCAAGTAGATGATACAAGTGATGATCTCATGAATCATTACTTATGATGGTGTACTAAATTATAAGTAACTCATTTTTGCGAGAAAAAAGCAAAATATTTCAGACCAAAGCAAATAACAAAACCGACTAAAGTTAGGTTTAGTAGGTTTGATTTTCTAAAGAAAACACTTGTTGCCATCCTCAAAAGGGAAATAATCGCTGTTTTACCGCCACGTACCTTAGCGCTTTACAGATACAGGATGTCGACTCTCCATGATGTCCAAGGGCTAATTCTTAAACCGTTAGGCATAGACATATATTTCGAATTACAAAAATGTTTTAAATGAGGTGAAGAAATATTTTAAAAGCAATTAGGGTCAATAAAAACATTTCTTAAAACTTCACGAAATTTAAATTTTTATACGGTCCCCCGGTCTTATAAGTTATATTTAGAAAAAATATCCTATTACACTAAGACGTAAGGCGAAAAAAGTTCCATTCTTCTGTACTATTAAAATTAGTATAAAGTAAGTATAAAAAGTAATAATATAAAATACCACAATTCCCAAATGATAAAGATTAAGAAAAAAAGAAAAAGAAGATTAAAGAAAAAAGCGACTATTGCTCAATGCAAAAGTATTTTGTCTATTAAAATATGAAAATATATAGTAAAAATTCCATTAATTTTAAATAATGTTTGCAGGCCCGAAACTAGTGGGTTGCAGAGGAGGTATGTGCCCTGGCCGCCAGAACGAAAGGCAAAGGTGAGTTTTCGAGAACATAGGGTGAATTTTCTAAAATATTTACTTAGATTTTTTAAAACTTATTAAACATTGAAATTTTGGTAAAGAATTCAGAAAGTGCTGGAAAGTGTTCCATAATCTATGCTTGAGGCATTATTGTTCTTTCTTCTTTAAACCTGAAAGTAATATTCCGTACCCCCCCCCCCCCCTTTGCTTGATAACCAGTGAACATGAGAGGTTGCCATCGCGAGAAAATTTTGATGGTCCTCAGAAAAAGTCGAACATTATTTACATATTTTATGCTTTCATAGTATTAAAACGAAAACAATACTCAAATAAATTCTTATATTTATGGAATTTTAGATGTTTAGTTGCAAAAATTTAAATTGTAACAGGCTTTGATAATTTCCGAAACGTCAAGTGAAGGCTTGAGACAAAAAATTTTGTGTGTCTGTGCGTATGTCTCGCATTAACTGCCGCAAAAACATTCGATTAGTCTGTAATTTTGGGGGTATTTTGGTGAGGTAACCGTAATTAGCTGTATAGTTTTTAGTTTAAATTTGGTTTATTCGTTCAAAATATATTGAACTTTTACTTTTATATCATAATGCTTTTCAGTGGGAATTCAGACGGTTTCAAATTTTAACATTACCTATAACTGTTACCTAGCAACAGCATTTAATAATGTGTGAAAGAAAGAAAACTTGTTAAAATAATTCATGCATTTTACATTCCCGTTTATGAAAAAATTTGAAAAAGCTTAAAAGAAAAAACAAAGAAACATATTCACTATTTTTTTTTTGTAATAGAATCTCCGACCACTTTAGCTTCAAGTATGAACGATGCTAGAAGCAATATGGTTTAAACTGAACATGGATACTGTTAATGTACATTTTAATTCTAAAAATTGAAACAATAAACAGTGGAAGAGTATAAGTGCATGGACCCGTGTTTAATTTAACGGTTCTTAAATGTTAGATTTTCTGAATCTTTGTGAAAATCTTATATGCTTAAAAATTTACATATAATCTACAATTATTAAATTGCGGATTGAAAGTAGTTAAATATTATGTAAATGAGATGAAAATAAAAATTTCTTGCAAAATTGACGTTGAGATCCCCAATCTGATAAATTTACTAGTTATAACAGTTTATTGATATTATTATAATTAATGATAGTTGTAGATATTATTTGTTTGTCATTTGCAAAACTTGTAATTTTTTAGCTTTAAACAAAAATTCTATAGAAGTCTATTTATAGAAGACTTTTAATAGAATTTTTTAATGCAAACAAACTATTAATGATAGGTTTATAAAATATAAAAATAAATACATTACTTTTAAAATAATTCTTACCTAATTCATGTTTAAGTGTGTAATTTTTTTAAGCATAACATTCTAAATTTGTTCAAATTATGAATAAAATAATAACGAAAAATCATGCGTAAAGCATACATTATGAAACACTTTCCAACACTTCTAGAATACTTTAACGAAACTTCTCCGTTTAATAAGGTAAAAGATAGTTTATGAGCAAATCATTTGTAAAAAGTATAACACATTTGAAAACAGGGCTGTGGAGTCAGAGTCGTGGAGTTGGAGTCAGGCCCATTTTTGAGCAATAGAGTCGGAGTCGGATCTGTTAAAATTCCCGGAGTTGGAGTCGTCCATTTTACAAGCAGGTCTGCGCTGTCGGAGTTGGAGTCAGGCCCATTTTTGAGCAACAGAGTCGGAGTCGGATCTGTTAAAATTCCCGGAGTTGGAGTCGTCCATTTTACAAGCAGGTCTGCGCTGTCGGAGTCGGAGTCAGGCCCATTTTTGAGCAAAAGAGTCGGAGTCGGATCTGTTAAAATTCCTGGAGTTGGAGTCGTCCATTTTACAAGCAGGTCTGCGCTGTCGGAGTCGGAGTCAGGCCCATTTTTGAGCAAAAGAGTTGGAGTCGGATCTGTTAAAATTCCCGGAGTTGGAGTCGTCCATTTTACAAGCAGGTCTGCGCTGTCGGAGTCGGAGTCAGGCCCATTTTTGAGCAAAAGAGTCGGAGTCGGATCTGTTAAAATTCTCGGAGTTGAAGTCGTCCATTTTACAAGCAGGTCTGCGTTGTCGGAGTCGGAGTCAGGCCCATTTTTGATCGAAAGAGTCGGAGTCGGATCTGTTAAAATTCCCGGAGTTGGAGTCGTCCATTTTACAAGCAGGTCTGCGCTGTCGGAGTCGGAGTCAGGCCCATTTTTGAGCGAAAGAGTCGGAGTCGGATCTGTTAAAATTCCCGGAGTTGGAGTCGTCCATTTTACAAGCAGGTCTGCGCTGTCGGAGTCGGAGTCAGGCCCATTTTTGAGCAAAAGAGTTGGAGTCGGATCTGTTAAAATTCCCGGAGTTGGTGTCGTCCATTTTACAAGCAGGTCTGCGCTGTCGGAGTCGGAGTCAGGCCCATTTTTGAGCAAAAGAGTCGGAGTCGGATCTGTTAAAATTCCCGGAGTTGGAGTCGTCCATTTTACAAGCAGGTCTGCGCTGTCGGAGTCGGAGTCAGGCCCATTTTTGATCGAAAGAGTCGGAGTCGGATCTGTTAAAATTCTCGGAGTTGAAGTCGTCCATTTTACAAGCAGGTCTGCGTTGTCGGAGTCGGAGTCAGGCCCATTTTTGATCGAAAGAGTCGGAGTCGGATCTGTTAAAATTCCCGGAGTCGGAGTCGTCCATTTTACAAGCAGGTCTGCGCTGTCGGAGTCGGAGTCAGGCCCATTTTTGAGCAAAAGAGTTGGAGTCGGATCTGTTAAAATTCCCGGAGTCGGAGTCGTCCATTTTACAAGCAGGTCTGCGTTGTCGAAGTCGGAGTCAGGCCCATTTTTGAGCGAAAGAGTCGGATTTGTTAAAATTTCCGGAGTCGGAGTGGTCCATTTTCCCCCACCGACTCCGCAGTACTGTTTGAAAACCCAATTTCAGGAATTGTCATCAATAGTGGGGAAAAACCGAGTTCTTTTGTAAAGTCCTGTATATGATTTAGAGTTTTTCAAAAATTTACTATATAGAATGCTAAAATTTAGTTAAGTTAGGGAACCTATGGCACAGTTTAAAGTTCCTCTTCAGCAATTTCTTTTAATAAACTGACCTTTTGTTGCGCCCTGTATATGATCTATTATAGAATTTATACATACCAAGTAATAGGCAAAAAAATAGTTACACTTTAAAGAGCGTACAACAACTACAAACGCACTTCAAACAGTTATTGCTAATATACATTATTTAACTGAATTCTTTTCTGTGTCCCTGTAAATGAACGATAAAAGCTATGCACACGATATTCCATAGTAAGTCTCTTGTTGTCACCTCAGTGATTCATATCAGTTTCGATATATTTGAAATAGTATAACACTATTAAAATTCCCGCAAACGATTTTTCCCCATAGACCGTCATGTAACGGTATTCTTTTGTCTGTCCCTGTAAATGAACTATAAGTGCTACACACATCATTTTCAATACAGAGCATGATGTAATGAACTTCAATAATATATATCAATTAAATCTCAATCCGTATATTTACGCCAGTTAGAGAACGGGCAGAATGCACACAGACAGACAAACCGAATTTATAAACTCTTTTCAACTGTATTAGAAAGTGTTAAAAAGCGTAAACAAAGATAAAATACACATGACCTATAATGTGCAAACAGTCTCAAATCCACAAAACGCTTGGAGCTAAGCCGTGCAGATTAGGGAGCTTCTACTGCAGAACATTTTATTTTATGTACAGAATATTTTTTTTAATTTTAATTTTTTTTTTTTACATTTCATTAAAGTAAAGTAAAAGTAAATAAGTCAGTTTTTACTAATGTATTAATACTTACTTTACTAAACAATGAGAAGCTGTCAATATGAAATATGCATTTATTATAGTACCAGTACATAATAATAATCCCTCTTTTGTCATAGCAACCTAAAGAAAAAAAAAATAGCACAATAAAAACTACAAACAGTTACAGTTAAGTAATTTTGTAACATTTTTTTTAGAAAGTTCAGTTAAGACAATGATCTTCCAAGCAACTAATAATAATAAAAAAAATAAATAAAAACATACATTTATTTTACTTAAATAGGTGTCACAAATAAAAATTAAAATATGTTGACATGTTTCGGTTTAATAGTAAAAACCGTAATCATAACACACACATAATCAATAGAAATGAATGACACTGGGTACCAAAAAATAAACTAAAATCAAAAAACATAAAAATGCAAACATTGCGCCCTCTATGATAGGAAGGATATTAGTAGTCAGCATATTATTCCAAATTCAGCGTATTCACCTTTTGGGTATAAATTCATTTCTATTGATTATGTGTGTGTTATGATTACGGTTTTTACTATTAAACCGAAACATGTCAACATATTTTAATTTTTATTTGTGACACCTATTTAAGTAAAATAAATGTATGTTTTTATTTATATGATAAGAAAAGGTGAAGTAAAATTTGTTTGAGTTTTTACGAAAACTTACAACGGTTTTTGACAATAAAAAAAATATTTCTTAACCCTCCTAGCATGAAATTTTAATTACCGATGAGCGTTCGTAGTTTTGCATGATACGGACCAGAAATTTATTTCTATTAAATCTAATTTCTTCCTACGAAATGTCTATTTGATTACATTTATTAAGCTTAAGTAAATAATTTTTCTGGTTCGAACCATGAAAAACTTCAAATTAAAAGAAAATGGGGTCACAAAAGACCAAAATGGTACTAGGAGGGTTAATCTAGGACAATGTAATAGACCGTGAGCCGGTAGCACAGACACATGGTTCGTACGGTTACCGTTATTTCTCCAGAAAACTACCAGTATCTTTTTATAGAAAAAGAAATCTGCGTTAAACGTGTAAAATTTCGACTTCTTTTAAGAAGAGATTTTCTATAAGATAATACTGGTGCTAAAATTTTTTTGGTACGCAAAATTCAAGGGAGGCGTAACCATGAGACAACCACCTCATTGAGTTGAAGGCTGAAATTCCAGAATTAGCTAAAACTCGATACCCATATTAAAACGCAATCGGTCTGCCAAGTCCTATCATGGTGGAAAACACCTAAAAACCCGATTTTACCGAGTGACTCGTAGGTTTACTGTAGTTTTTCCTGATCCCAGTCCGTCATGTTTTCAAACCTTTGGGTGCAGGAAAACGCAGTGGTAAACGTACGAGTCAACGACATTTTCAAAACGTATGTTTCATGTTAGTCTGTGTAAATGGAACCTATAATTTCATTTCTACTGTCCAAAAAAATATTTTTTTATGTGATTATACTGTCAAAAATTTCAAAATTTTGTATAAGCTAAATACAACTTTGTATTAAAAATATAAAAATGCTTTAAATACAAATTTATTTAGGTTCAGGGTACTTATTACAATCTGAAAGACCCAAAAAGTTTCATTCTAGTTGAAAATTTATTTTGTAATCCTACGCGTAAGTTGTCATACCAATTTTCTGCTCGACAAACGTCTGACAGTTTGGAACCCCCTGTAAATACTAATTCTGCATCTTTCAATTTTTTAAATACATGAAATGAAAGCACATACTTATATCTTTCATCCCAATAAAAATACAAAAAATAAACACTTTCCAACAAAGTTGAAAAGTGTTTATGCATTCAGTTTGTCTGTCCGTCTGTCCACGCTCTAACTCCCGTAAATAGACTCGGATTTTCATGTAATTGATAATCCATATTTAGGGTCACCTAACCATGTTTGGTATTGCATAGGAATGATGTGGGATTAATATTTCATTTACAGGGCTACCCAAAAAATTCCATTAAATTATGGTACAATGTGAAAAATCGTTTGCAGATTATTTTAATGACATTACGCTGTTTCAATTGCATTTAAACTGATAGAAATCCTTAAATTTCACTACGGTCCCGTTAAAACATGGCATTCATAGCATATTTTATTCATTTACAGGGACACACAAAAGAAATCTGTTACAGTACTGTCTTTGAGTAATAATTGCTACAGTGTGCAGTTTCAAATTTGGTATGCGCTTTTAAATTTAAATAATTTTTTGCACGTTACTCGTTATATATGAATTCTATACCTCATAAACAGAGCTGCACAAAAGTATTCAGGTACCATTCTCGTTATTAGAGGAACTTGAAGAAGGGGAAATTTCAATTGAAGTATATGTATTTCTTAAGTGAACAAAATTTTGGCATGCATGTAGTTAATAGATACAAATCTATAAATCATATACATAGCTGCTGAAACAATTCAGATAATTTTCCGATTGTAGATGAGAACTGCTGAAATTGGGTTTTGAAATGTGTTATGCGTTTCCATATGGCTGAATTAGACTTAATATTATAATTTTTTAAATGGTGCAGTTTTGTTACATTATTCTGAATGTGTTGGAAAGTGTTTCATAATCTATGCTGAACGCATGATTATTTCTTTCTTGTTTTTCTTTTCTTCGATTTTTAGAGTCCTAAGATCCCTTAAAGATTTGCTGTGAAAAAAACTTGATCGTTTTCAGTCTAAGTCATTTTAGAATAGTGGGGAATTCAAAAAATGACCCGGTGTAGGCAGTGACGAAATTAAGGGTCCCAAGATTTTCATTCTCGTTGCAATATTGATTTCGTAATCGTGTGCGTAAACTGTGATACCAATTTTCTGCTCGTCGAATATCTGACAGTTTGCAGTCCCCTATAAATGCTAGATCTGCATTTTGCAATTTTTTAAATACATGAAATGACAGAACATACATATATCTTTCATCCCAATAAAACTTGTGTTTCTAAATCATATATATTTTATGATATTAAATGTTGAAAATGATCCTTTTTTTTTCTTTTTTTTCCATTTGTAAGAGTTTTGAGACCCCTTAAGCTGTGCAGCTAGTGAGAATTTGAATCTCATCTAAATAAATACAACGTGATTAAAAAAAATCCGCAAAACTTCAAAATTTTATTTTTTAAAAAAAGGAATAGGCCTTCAGCAAAACTACTTACAACAATCTGTATTTATCGTGTGTTTCAAACGTTCAGTGCGAAATTAATACGCAATAAAAAAAGATCTATGGGCCGGAGAGACCTATGGTTTGCAGATAAATATTCAGCGTGGTACGGAATTTTGTATGACTCAAAGAGAAAATTAGTTCAAAATCTCGACAATAGAGAGCGCTACTGCAAATAATTCCATGGAATAATTCCATATTGCTCACACAACGTAAAATTTGGATGCAAAAAAGTGCACATGCAGTATTCTCTAATGTTCTTCACTGAAAAAAAAAACGGACTAAAATATGGAAATACTACTGGCAATCTAGACGTCAGTACTATTTCCGTATTTTAACGGAACTTTTTCCCGGTAAACTACAGAAAAATTTCCGTTAAATTAAAAAAAAAACGGAAAATTTTCTGTAATTTACCGTGAAAAAGTTCCGTTAAAATACGGAAATAGTACTGGCGGCTAGATTGCCAGTAGTATTTCCGTATTTCAGCCCGTTTTTTTTTTTTTTTTTTTTTTTTTTTTACAGTGTTGAATCCAAATCTTGCGTTGTGCGAGCAATATGGTTGTACGGTTAAATACAATAAAACAAGTTGTACGGTTCTTTTTAGGGCACCCTGTATTTTCATTGAAATCAAAACTAGATCCGGTGCAAAAATTTTCCAAAATTAATTAAAGGAATTGGAAAAGGACGAGAACAAAATTAAAGAACAATCCCAAGTATTGTGCAAATTCCGTACCACGGCGAGTTTCATTAGCTTTAAGAGGTAAATAATACAAAAACTAGATCAAATGACAAAAAAGGAAATTATTGAACCTGCGGACGAGGCTACTATGATGTGCGCCTTTTGTTATTATTGAAAAAAACTAGCTGAAATGCCTGGCGTTGCCCGGGATTTAAAATATGATTAGAAAAATCAGTTTCAAAATTAAACACCGTACGGACTATGAATCTGATGCAAATATGCTCTGTTTTTCAATATATTGAAAGCCTTGAGAAATTTTGCTTTTATGCCAGTATTTAAAGAAAAAATGTTTCCGAAGCGTAAATAAATATAGTCTTGATTATTGAAAAAAATTGAAAAAGAAATTTAAATTCATGATATCACTTTCTCTTGTAAAAGCCCTGCTTTAACCATATATCCGTTTTAAATATGAGGTCACACGTGAATTCACCTGTATTCTTCACAATTAAAAAAGAAATGGCGCATCTAGTATTTGTCGAGAATTAAATAAAAATTATGCACTCGTGATATCAGAATTCACTTTTATATTTCAACAGAATAATAAAGCTACTATAATATGTGATTTATTTATTGTACAACAAACATACGACTTGTGTGCTTGACATGAGAGCCCGCTTATAAGTCGGAGGCAAGATATAGCACAAGGAAATATTACAACACAAGAGAAATACACCCTGGGAGTTCCACACAAGGAGTGTGTGCAATGGAACCAGCGGGAATCGAACCCACAAACTCTTACGCACAAGCGATTAGCAGACTGGTGCCTTGACCATTCAGCCACGGAGTCCCATAATATGTGATTCGAGCTATTGCTATAGCCAGTGTATACACGTCCGGACACAATTCCGTTATTGTTTTCTTTTTACGTGAAGGTTTCGTAACGGTATGCCATTGTGAAATTTGGTAATTTTTGAAATTCAATAGTTAAAAAACGGCATAATCATTACATTTCAAATTTATATCAATAAAAATACAATTTTGTACCTTTCTAACGCAGTTTGTCTAAGAATTTTCTGACAAATACTTTTCGAGCTATTAATTTTTTCAGTAACTTCAAATATTTCATTTTCCGAGATTAATCTGTGGCAATGATTAGCGCAAAAGCCAGTCGCTAGCTGTTTATTTATCAGTTATGAGTGAGAACATAGAATATTTCCCCATGACCTTAGTTGACATACTTTAACCCGTATTGACGCATAATGACCCCAAAATGACCCACTAATCGAATTTTCTAGAGCATGTGACCTAGCCCAATGGTCTTCTCGTACCCGAAAACGTTCCGATACAAAATTTAGTCAAAATCGTTACAGCCATTTTTAACCCTTAAATGCCTAATTTTTCAAAAATCATTGTAATAATGTTTTTCGGCTTTCATTTTTTAAATAAATCATGGGAAAAATACTTAAAAAAATCATATTTTGTTTTAAGTATAGTTTACGGCTAAAAAAACAGTTTGTTACTAATCGGCAATACTGGTGTTTAATTGAAAAAATAATTTCCCTTGATAAAATTCTACAATATTAAACACACAAGAATTTTAGGAACTTTAATAAGAAATAAAATTTACTTGCTCACTGCAGGTCAAAATAGGACATTTCGCAAGCTTCCAATCAAAACAAAAAGAACAAGTAGAAACATTTGAAAAGATAAATTTATCTTTATTCTTAAACGGCACAAGTGTTGCCATCTAAATTTTGAAAATCGATTTAATAATATTTTCAGACTGCATTTTATCGGCAACATTAGGCATTATAGCTTCAATATTATTCTAATAGTATTTTTGAGCCTAAATTGGGTATGTTGCCGAAAAGCAACACCAGGCATTTAAGGGTTAAGATAAAATTTGCATACACGCACAAACACACGTTAAATTTGCTCTTATTATAATATAGGATAACATAAAATAAAGTAAAATGTTACTTAAAAACAAATACATAAATACAGAACATTGTCTGGATTTATGTATTTGTGTTTAATTAATTATGAACAGGCGTCACAGGGTTCGTACGGGTACCGTTATTTTCAAGGCCCAATATGAGAAATTTTTAATAGAAAAATAAATCTAGTTCAAACGGACGAAATTTCACCTTATTTCAGGAAAGATTTTGCATAAGAAAATACTGGTACAGAAGAATTTCTTAGTCATGAAATTCAAGCACCCGTACGAACCCTGCGTCATATATTTCTTCATTTTAAAAATGGTACTTTATCTTAGCCGGGCGCAGGCGATTAATCGCCAAATATTGTTCCCATGCCACATTCATACCGCATTCCTTTTTTTTTTTCTATATAAAACCCCTCGTTTCATTTAAAATACTTTCTTTCACTAATTTCATTTAAAATACGAGAAAGAAAAATATAATAAGAAAAAAAATGCAATTTAACAAATTAGAACGACCATTTGGAAAATGATCTTTTCAAAGACTAAAATTTAAGACATAAAAAATAGCACGGAGTTGATCATACATTACGTACGCCATGAATTAAACATTAATAGTGTTATTACACGTAAAAATTGCAAGCGACGGAAATCGCCTGCGACTCGTACGTATTATCCACCTGAAACTTACGTATTATCCAAGCATTTCATTGACTGTTCGGGAAAAGGCTTTTCCATCGACCGATTTCCAAGCAATTTGACGTCCCATTTTAAATGAAATTTATTTCTTAAACTTCTAAACATCCGACAATATTACTTTTTATATCGTCGTATGGAGAAAAAAATGTACTTTTAAATGCAATTTGTTTGAAAGCTGTATCTTAATTTGTTTCTGAGTTATTAATTGTTTTTGTAGTTTTTATTACTTTTTTGTCATAGTGGAAACACTCTGTTGTCCATCTCTGTTGAAAGTAAAGGGAAATACATATTACTGTATAGACCAATCAGAAAACGAATAAAATGCGGATTAAACCAATAAAAACCTTCAGATATGCTTTTGATTTCCTACCCTGACGAGGACAATAACCATTTTTCCAAATGGTTATTAATAATCATATAATCCTCTTTAATAAAAAGCTACGCGTTGCTGACGGCTGGCTTTTTCGCTAATCGTTGCCACAAATTAATCTCGGAAAACGAAACATTTGAAGTTACTGAAAAAATTAATAGCTCAAAAGGTATTCGTCAGAAAATTGTTAGACAAACTGCGTTAGAAAGGTAAAAAATTGTAGTTTTTTTAATATAAATTTCAAATCTAATGTTTATGCCATTTTTCAAATACAGTAATACTCGACTTACGTCACCCCGTATTTACGTCGTCGAGACTGGAAAAAACATTTTCCTTGATTAAGACTTACTTAGAACTTTTTTGAAAGGAATTTAACATCTCAGATGCAGTCACAGCCAAAGGGGATTCATGGGGCGAAGTTCATCAAAAAACAATTCCTTCGCAGAGACTAAGAAAACATCTGAAAATTACAATTCTGTATCCCTGTTAATTGATGAAATCGTCGAAAATGGAAGAAAACTCAACTTAGACATTGGATGTTGAAGATGTTGTTGAGCTCATAAATTCCCCTTTGATCCGGAATTAACCATCGACAAATGTATCGAATTAAAGAAACAAAGTACTGTCGAAAAAATAGATAAATATTTTGCGTCTAGGAGGGAGGGAGAAGATTATGACTGTTGCAAAATTAACCGAAGGACTAAGTTTATTGAAGCTGGAATGACGATTCGAGTATAGCAACGACTAGAAAAAGCTTAGAAAACGCACTCTGCTGTTACAAAGATCTTCTAAGAGAAAAAAAGAAAGAATTGTCGGTTCAAATTCTATAGCAAGATTTTTTCACATGCTCAAAGACTCGAACGGGGCAGCTAGAAGAACAATAAATTGTAAATTAACAATTTATTGATTCTTTCCAAACTCTTGTATTGTAAACACATTTTTTTACTAATGCTAAATGTATGTAACATAATCCCTAAATACGATAGAATATGTTCATTAGATTTTGGGGAAATTTTCTTACTTATCCTTTTTTGTTCATCTCAATGTACAGTCGTGGAAAAAAAAAAAGTAAACACCCCCTACTAATTCCTCAACAGATTATCGTAGAAGAAAGTTACTGGTACCGAACGATTGGAAATAAAGTCTACTTTTAAATGATGTATATAAAATTTGCTTAGGGGAAAATCTACATATTAAAACGAACCATAACTTTGTTTTTTTCAATAGCTGTACACAATTCTGACAGTATAAATGAATTCCACATCCTTCAATTAACCTAAAAACAAATTTTTATGCAATTCGTACCATAAGTTTCCGACAAATTAATTATTTTAAAACGAGCGTATTTAAAGGGCTGTATCCAAATTGAAGTTGGGTTCTCGACTGCTAACCGAGAGAGCTTCTTGATCAAGGCACTTTAAGCAGTCAATGAAGCCTGTTAGATAACAAGGCAGCAGAAGAAATTTCAAAATATCTACTCACTTCTATCATAGACGACCCCTTAAACCATCATTTTGCCGTTTTTTAAGCATAACTTGAAAACTACTTGAAAGAAAAATGTGAAATTTTGGATTTCCATAAAGCAGGACTTAATAAATCTAAATCCGTAAAAAAAAACTGTAGGTTGCAATTCATAATTTTTTCGAATATTAATTTAATAATTAATAATTCATATCATAAAATTATAAAAATTACAAATTCAGTGTATTTATGTTTGGGTATATTAGTATTATTGCTGCTCAAAAAATTAGCGCATTAGGAGCATAATTTCAGGAGTTATAAATAAAAATATGAAAATGTAATTTAACATTAGAAGCACTAAATTTTGAATGTTTATAATTCAAAAACTTATCATTCAAATGACTTGAAATTTGGTGTCTAGGCATAGTTTGAACCAAAAATTTGAAACATCCCGTTAAAATTGATTGTTGCCATTTAAAAAAATTAAGTTTGGATTCATTTTAATATGTAGATGGCCCCCTAAGCAAATTTTGTATACGTCATTTAAAAGTAGACTTTATTTCCAATCGTTCGGTACCAGTCACTTTCGTCTACGATAATTTGTTGAGGAGTTAGTAGGGGGTGTTTACTTTTTTTTTTTCCACGACTGTACCTCGACTTACGTCATTTTCAACTTACGTCGCTAGTTTTGAAACATATTGCTGACGTAAATCGAGGTATTACTGTATTGAATTAAAAAAATTACCAAATTTCACAATGGAGTTCCTTCATGCATAAAAAGATAATAATAACGGCAATGTGTTCTGATGTGTATACAGACTATAGCACGAGTCACAAATCATAATAGCTTCATTATTCTGTTAAAATATAAAAGTGAATTATGATGTCACGAGTGCATGATTTTTATTTAATTCTCGACAAATACTAGGTGCGCCATTTCTTTTTAGTTGTGAATAATACAGGTTAATTCGCGTATGACCTCATATTTACAACGAATATATGCATTGGCTTTTACAAGAGAAAGTGATATCATGAAGGACTTTTCATGAATTTTCATTTCTTTTTAATTTTTTTTTCAAGAATCAAACCTATATTTATTTAGGCTTAGGAAACTTTTTTTTAAATACTGGTATAAAAGCAAAATTTCTCAAGGCTTTCAATATACTAAACAAGTCGGAAATTGCTCGTCAAACGTGGCAAATGATGTGCGTTTGTACTATAACTAGTTTTATAATTATTTTTTGTACCCCATATTGTACTCAATATATATATTTTTTAATTTCATAAGTGCATATTCTATAACATCATTAAAATGCACTTGCAATAATTTTTTCCCATTCCCCGTAATGTAACGGAAAACTTTTGACTGTCCCTGTAATTAAACTATACATCCGATTTTCATAAAATTTGAAATGGCTCGACAAAATTTTGCAACAATTATATATTTAAATTTTCAGACCATTCGGAAGGCTGTAACATCATTAAAACGCACTTGCAATATTTTTTTTTTCATTGGCCGTAATGTAACGGAAAACTTTTGACTGTCCCTGTCATTAAACTATACATCCGATTTTCCTAAAATTTCAAATGGCTCGACAAAATTTTGAAACAATTATATATTTAAAATTTCAGACCATTCGGAAGGCTGTAACATCATTAAAATGCACTTGCAATAATTTTTTCCCATTGGCCGTAATGTAAAGAAAAACTTTTGATTGTCCCTGTAATTAAACTATGCATCCGATTTTCATAAAATTTGAAATGGCTCGACAAAATTTTGCAACAATCATACATTAAAAATTTCAGACCATTCGGTTGGGTAGTTTTTGCTCTGTTATATGCGGACAGACAGACAGACAGACGGACGGACGGACGGGCTGAACGACGACTATAGGTGCTACGTATTTATATAATTACGAACGCACCTAAAAAGAGAGTATATTTGCGCGAGACTCATAGTCCGTACAGTGTTTAATTTTAAAATTGATTTTTCCAATCAAACATGTTTAAAACCCCGGGCAACGCCAGGTATTTCAGTTAGTATATGGGCGATTCTCAAAAGGTGAGCACTGGACACAAGTCATAACTTTAAGCCTTTCAAACATAACTTTAATTATCATTGACTTTATTTTTTTTTTTTACACTGAGTTTTTAATTCTATTCAGAAATAGAAAATGACATAATTTATTGTAAAAGCTTTCTATAAATATCTTAAAATTTTATTATTTTATGCTAAAGAGGCCAATTTCGGACATTCATAACGTTAACTGCTCCAATGTACCACCAAGAAAAAGAGTTTTAACTTTTTTTCCAGGTGGTTCTAATGGTAAACAACGAATGCATAAAGGAAACGGATGATTTTTTGATAATTTCGTTAAGAGATGGCAGGCTGATTTATTGCTCTTTTGAAGATAGAAGGACTTTTCTATAAAGCATTTTTCTGTTTTTTGTTATGTCCGAAAGTAACGTACGTAACAAAGCATTTGATTTTATTATTATTATTACTGGATAACAAAAAGTTAATTATACATATATATATATATATATATATATATATATATATATATATATATATACAGACACATTTACTACATTCTTAGTCTTAAGAATTTTTTAAATACTAAGAGCAACGTCCAAAATAGTTAAGTCCAAAATCTGCAAATGTCCAAAATTTGTAACGTACACAACTGCTAATTAAATGCTTTAATCATTAATTTTCCAGAATAGTTGCTGTCTTTTAATATTTGTGTATAATTTTGTAGACATACTATTAAAATATTTATATATTATATTTATAGACAAAATACTATACTATTAAAAAAATTTGGCCTTAAATTTAAAAATTTAAAAATTACATATAGTTAACGTTTAATGATCCCACCTTTTGAGAATCTCCCATATCATAAACCAAGACATTTCATTTCAATATGAAATGATTGTTTTTAATTCACACACGCGAAATATAAAAGATGCTATTGGCGATTTGAAAAATTACTATTTGTGAGATTTCCGTCCGCCTAACATAAAAATGCCAATAAAATAAAATAAAATAAAATAAAATAAAATAAAATAAAATAAAATAAAACACAAATTTTATACATACATGTAATCGAACCATTTCAGTTTTTATACAGCCGGTTAGGGGAAAAAATGTTTTTTCAAATATAATTTCTTCGAAAACTGCATCTCAGTTTACTGATTGTTTATGGTCTTTAAAAATTTTTTCAAGCACGGAATACTTTTACTTCTGTTTATCATAGTGCAGCCCGATTACGGAAGGTAAATCCGCCTGCATTTAAAACATTGTGAAGAATCCAATGGGATTCACAAAAAAAGTCCCATATATTTTCAAATAGAACTCTAGATAGGAAGAGCAATGTATAAGCATACCAGCTCAAAATATTTCTAAGTCTCAAGGTTCTGAAGGAAATGATAAAATGAATCAATCCATCTAAACCAATCTTAAAGGTTGACGGAAAAGTAGAACGGCATGAAAGAAAGAGGAGTTATGGAATTCTTTTTAAGTGGCAAGTTTGCCGATATTTTCCCAGGACAATTTAAAAATGAAACTAGATGCGAAATTTTCTCACGCTAGCAGCGAGGGTCTCTCTTGGCCTATGAGATTGAAGCTTGTTAGTGATGTCATTCAACCTAGACTCTGACTGGGCCATAGATAGCCTTTGTTTTAAAAAGGTGAATCTGAACGAACAGAGAAAAGGGGGAGATGCGTTTTTGAATCCCAAGGAGAGAGCTGCTCTCTGAGTTGGGAGTTGAGTTTTCGGAAAGATCCGAAGAGATAGAAGAATCCGCCGTTTCGGGCTGGGTAAGATTTCTCCAATGTAAACCGCGAGATATAGTGTAGTTGACAAGGACTGATATACACCAGAAAACAGAGGCAGCTGTTTCTTACCAGACTATCGTGACAAGATTTTGGATTTGTATCGAGAAAGAAACTATAGAATTTGAATGTTAATCTTATACACTGATATTAAGTCTTTAATGAACATTGTCATCAGCTGAAAGTACCCAAAAATATAATGTAGTTGTAATTACAAGTAATTAATCAAGAAATATTCATTTATCTTATGCATTTAAATAAATTGTTTGATTTAATTATTACTTGGGCCTCCGCTTGACTGAAGTTCCACGCTACCACTTCCACATGTTAGTCGAAGGTTTTACAACTTGGTGGCAGAAGGTGGTATGCACAGCAAGGACTCTGAACATTAAAAGACTAGCTTAAGAGAAAGTGCTCCAGACGCAAGACCGTGTGTAGAAAAAAGCGACACCAGCATCGTGCCGGACAGTTCCTCTAAGAAATAGCTCCAGATGCAAGACCGTGTGCATAGGAAAACGACACCAGTATAGTGCCGGACAGTTCCCCTAAGAAAGTGCTCCAGACGCAAGACTGTGCGTAGAGAAAAGTGACACCAGTATCGTGCCGGACAGTTCCCCAAAAAGGTGCTTTAGACGACATCCAGATGCAAGACTGTGTGCAGTGAAAGGAGACTACAGTGCAGTGCAGTGCCGTGCAGTACAGTTCCCGAGAGAAAATGCCCCAGCAAAACAAAAGGTAAGCTCATTATTTTGAGTGGCTCTTAATTTATTAATTAATTGAAATGTTGATAAGAAATTAATATTTTAAAGGAAAACTTTTGTTTTGAGGTAAATGAAAATTTTAAAATTGAAAAATTGGTTAGTTAAAATAGAAAATTATTAACTTATTAATTAATTATAGTACAAGGAAGCTGATACCCTTTGTCATTGGCTTTAAATTTTGAATTTTTTTTTAAATTAAGAATACAGAAAACTAAAATCGAACTAGATTCTTAAAAAAAAAAAAAAAAAAAAAAAAAAAATTAGATGTCATGTAAGAAAAGTACCATTGTGAGGAAAGTTTGCTTGAAAAATATTTTAGAATCAATTTGGATTATTTAATGATTGATTTTCCTAAATATATACTTATATTCAAAATAGAAAAAGCATATGAAGAGGTTCAAGGAGTGTTCAATTCTGAGTAAAATAAGGAAAATTGTTTACCTATAGCGTTTGGAAATTTTTTTTTTTTTTTATGTTCTATATTTTGTGTGTGTAAGGAATGTAAAAAGTGGAAAAATTATACTTCTTTTTCGAAACTAACACTAAAACGTAGAATGTCTGAAATTTATTATAGTATTGCTAATTTATTTATGTATATTGTGAATACGTTTGAAAACATTTTATAACGGTAGATAAGGTTAGAATATTCTCGGTGAAGTGTCAAATTCACATCTTCTGAGGTAGTTGAAAAAAAAATAGATATAAATAAATATATGAAGAGGGAAATCGTTAGGTTATCTTTGTAGTATCGGTAGGAATATAAAATCGATAGATAATGGCGAAAATAACGGCATTGAAATATTGCCGAAAGGCTGATCTGCAAAATTTAGCAGAGGTATTAGGAGTTCAGATAGAAGAAAGTGACATAATCGCGACGATTATCCAAAAGATAGAGGGCGCGGACGATTATGATGCCGACTTTGCATTAACGCAAGTGGGATATATAGTGAAAGATAGGGAAGATCTACTTCTTTTAGAAAGAGAGAAAAAAGAAAAAGAAGAGAAAGAAAAAGAGAGAAATTTTCAATTAGAGCAATTAAAATTAACGCAAAATACAGGGAGGCGTAACTCGATTTCCAGTAACGGATCGGAAAGACCTAAATTAGCGCTAAAAACTATAATGCATCGTTTTGATCCAGAGCGTTCGGACATAACTCTATTTTTAAACTTGTTTGAACGACAGGCATTAAGGTCTGGGATAGAAAATGAGGATCTGGTCACGCATTTATTAGCTTTGTTGCCCGTACAGATAGCTGAATTGATCTTGCGCGAACCGACAGACCGAGTTGACAACTTTCAGCATGTGAAGTCAATCCTGTTAGCTCGTTTTAGATTGAGTGGCGAGGCTTATAGACAAAAATTAGATAAACATTTGCGAGACCAGAATAGCCCGTGGAAAGACCTCATTTTTGAACTAAATAGCTTTCTAGAAGGGTGGTTAAATGATCTTGAGGTTACTAATTTTAAAGAGTTAAAAGATTTGCTAATCACCGAACAGATTAAGAGGCGTGCTCCAGCAGAATTAAGGGAGCACTTTATAGATTCGTGGGCCAAATATAAAGATCCAGGAACACTAGCTAAGGATCTGGATGATTACGAAACTATAAAAGGGGCGTCAAAAAAATCGTGGAACAAAAAGCTAAAATTCGAAGAAAATTCGCGGGATGAGAAAATGGAAAATGAAGACGAAACGAGAGGGGGGCATTCCGAAACCAGAACTAACTGGAGAGAACGAAATATAGAGAAAGAAAGGGAAAAAAATCTTTGAGCGCAAAAGGGCTATTAGGTGTTTCATTTGCTCGAGCCCAAACCATTTGAAGGTTAATTGTCCCGAAAACAAAAGAAATGGAGAGCAAATTACCAGCGTTCATCATATTAGCGGAAGTAGAAATTTTGAAGAAAGTTTTAAGCCTTATCTAAGCCGCGCGCTAATCAACGGAAGGGAATGCACAACATTAAGAGATAGTGGAAGTCAATATGATGTAATTTCGAGGAGATTTATTAAACGCAATCAATTAGACGGTGGCACCATTCGAGTTAGACAGCCGTTAATGAACAATACTCGTCGCTTACCGACCGCCGAAGTTGTTTTAAAAATTGAAGGACTCGGGAGACTAAAAACAAAAGCTATCGTGACGGACAGAAAGACGAATTTGTCTTACTATATTTTGGGTAACAAAACTCAAAAATTAATTGATGATATTAAAGGGAAAAAAATGCAGATTTCAGATGCAGTGGTCATCCATAACATAGCGAAAGCGAAAAACGAAAACGGGAATCCATCCCGAAGGGAAGAGAATAACATGAGAGAGGACTACTCAAAATTGACGAGCGTGAACTTGGGAGAAAGGAAGGAAATGGGAGGTACCCGGTCAAAAACGAGATATGAGAATTGGGAGGGAAGGAAGGATAATACTGTATCACCCACGAAAAAGGAAGATCAGGTTTTAGGATCGAATAAAAGAAAAAAGAAAGATGTCAAAGGGGATCATGAGATGGGTTGCCCCATACGAGAAGTCAAACTGAAAAAGGGGTTAGAAAAATCGCATCATGAGTGTGAGGATTTAACACAAGCAAATAGGGCGTGTCAAAGTATAGACAGATCGGATAATCAAAGGGATACGTCGGTGAAAATAACACTGAGAAGGAACAAAAGAGAATTTTGGTTTAGAAATAACGAGAACAAAAAGTATCTCAGGTCAGAAAATCTAGTAAAGGATTTGGACGGGAATAAAGAGCGCGAAAGTGTTACGAGACGGATTAGTCGGAGGACGGGCGACTCTAAAATGTCCCCGGCTTATTGTGTGGCGAGCGCCACAGGTAGACACGAAAAGTTGCAAAATTATCGTGTAAATAGACAAAAACCACAAGAAAAAAACGCGGAGAAAATAAATAGGTTGACAAACGAGGATTCACGTCCGAGACACTATCCTAAATATAGAAATAGGCCTTCACATGACAGGCTCTAGCAGTTAGAAATTTAGCGCCGGATCAAGTGAGTCGAATTCGATTTAACTAAGTGTACATAAGTGAGTCGAATTCGATTTAACTAGGTGTACATATTAAATTTATCTTATTTTGTGTAAATGTCATAGTGTAAAATTTTAAATGTGTTTTGTCCTTTAAAAGTGAAATTTCATAATCAAAGGTACTCAGCATTAGTAAGTTAAATGTAAATTGTATGAAAAGTTTTTTGTGAAAAAGGTGAGTGAGATATACAGGGTGATTCAGCTCGTCGGTGACAAACTTTAAGGATCGATAGAGCACACCTAGACGAACATTTTTGAATAGGGAATGTAGGGTCCCTGACGCGATGGTAAGGCGCTAGGCGCTTTCGAAAATTTGGGTGCCGAAATTCGAAACGTCATAAAAACTAGGGAAATGGTTAGATTTTCTTGCTTGTTGCGTCGAAATGATTCTGTTTGTTTAGACTTTCTTCAGTACCAATTTGATAAGCGTATCTCTTAAAACATGGATAGGGGGCGCTGCAGACTTTGGAGAGCTAGACAACAACTTTAAGCCCGTTATTTTGATAATTTAACACATGCTCGCCAAAGTTTATACTCTAACTTAAAGTTTGAACCCAAAAGTAGAGCCCTGCAAAAAGCGTAAGAGCCGGAATAAAATGTCAAAGTACAGGGTGGTCGAAACTCGAAGGCTCCTAGGAGATAAACAAACAGATTTCTTGACTTATGGCATGCATTTTCATGATTCTGTTTGCTGGGGCTCTCTGAAACTCAGTTGAACGGTACAAAAAGAAACATCGATAGGGGGCGCTTTGGGCAAAAAACATAATTCGTTGACATTTCGGACGCTAACTGGAAACGGGGCGCTACGATCAGTTAGAAACAAAACAAGAGAGTAATTTACTTATCATAAGAAGCTATTAAAACTGCAGTTTTTTTTTTTTTTTTAACAAACATAGCTGGTTTCAATCATGCACAATGCGCGCAATAAAATTTACATAAGGTGCTTTTTGCTGATTTATGCAAAAGATATCGTACCATATCGATATGCAAAAGATACGTAATGCGTAGACGACAACGCGAGATGACGTAGTTGTATGCGCAGACACGTCTTTTGAACGTGCGGTACCTACTTAAGCTTCGGGTTACTTGTCTGCAGATCGGTAGTAGGATGGAACGGTACACAAACTCTGAATTGGCTGACATGCATTTGGCGTATGGCGCTGCTGGTTGTAATGGACGAGCCGCTCAGCGGTTGTACGCCGAGCGTTACCCCAACAGGCAAATCCCCTGCCATGCCTTCTTCGCTCGAGTACACCAGAGGTTGTCCACAACGGGATCTTTCGACGGAGGCAGGCCTGAACGGGAGCGATCAGTGAGCACCCCCGACAACGAAGAGGCTGTGCTTAACCTGGTTGAGGACAACCCAGGTCTTAGCACGAGAGATATCGCCAGACATGTTGGCATTTCGCAAGCAACTGCGTGGCGCATCTTACGTTCCCGGAATCTGCACCCCTACCACATCCAGCGGGTGCAGTTGCTCAGAGAGCAGGATTTTGGCCCTCGAGTGGAATTCTCAAGATGGTACTTGGCGATGAGATCCAGGGATCCCCGTTTTGTAAACAGCATTTTGTTTACGGACGAGTCCACCTTCAGCCGGGAGGGAATGTGGAACGCCCACAACAGTCATGTGTGGTGTGATGAAAATCCACATGAAACCAGAAGCCGAGCAGCCCAGGAGCGTTTCTCAGTAAATGTGTGGGCCGGCATTCTGGGGGATTGCCTCATTGGCCCTTATTTGTTACCTGAACGGCTGACAGGTGGAAATTACCTGATTTTCCTGGATCAAGTGCTGCCGCAGCTTCTGGATGAGGCGCACGTACCCGAAGGTTCGCGTCGCCAGATGTGGTTCCAGCACGATGGAGCTCCGGCCCATTACACGAACGACGTGCGTCTCCATCTAAACGCAAGGTATGGCCAGCGGTGGATAGGGCGTGGGGGTCCAGTTCACTGGCCTGCCCGATCACCAGACCTCACCTGCTTGGATTTCTTCCTTTTGGGGTTACCTGAAGGCCGAGGTATACCATACACCTGTCAGCAGTGCTGAAGAACTTGTGGCGCGCATTGTGGCAGCTGCAGGGCAGATCAGAGATACTCCTGGCATTGTTGGAAACACACACTCCTCAATGCGACGGAGGTGCGAAGCCTGCATCATGGCCCAAGGTCGAAATTTCGAGCATCTTCTGTAGTGTTATTTTTTGTAAATAAATTTCCAGTATCATTGATGTTTTTGGTCTAAATTTATTCAGAAGTGTTGAGCAGAGGTAGAAAATGTGTTTTCATTATTACTAACTGATCGTAGCGCCCCGTTTCCAGTTAGCGTCCGAAATGTCAACGAATTATGTTTTTTGCCCAAAGCGCCCCCTATCGATGTTTCTTTTTGTACCGTTCAACTGAGTTTCAGAGAGCCCCAGCAAACAGAATCATGAAAATGCATGCCATAAGTCAAGAAATATGTTTGTTTATCTCTTAGGAGCCTTCGAGTTTCGACCACCCTGTACTTTGACATTTTATTCCGGCTCTTACGCTTTTTGCAGGGCTCTACTTTTGGGTTCAAACTTTAAGTTAGAGTATAAACTTTGGCGAGCATGTGTTAAATTATCAAAATAACGGGCTTAAAGTTGTTGTCTAGCTCTCCAAAGTCTGCAGCGCCCCCTATCCATGTTTTAAGAGATACGCTTATCAAATTGGTACTGAAGAAAGTCTAAACAAACAGAATCATTTCGACGCAACAAGCAAGAAAATCTAACCATTTCCCTAGTTTTTATGACGTTTCGAATTTCGGCACCCAAATTTTCGAAAGCGCCTAGCGCCTTACAATCGCGTCAGGGACCCTACATTCCCGATTCAAAAATGTTCGTCTAGGTGTGCTCTATCGATCCTTAAAGTTTGTCACCGACGAGCTGAATCACCCTGTATAAAGAAGGGCCACTCTAATATATGAGCTAACCTTTTCTTTGCAGATATTACGTCTTGCAGCCGAAATATCATTTAAAGGCGGGGGGTATTGTGAAGAATCCAATGGGATTCACAAAAAAAGTCCCATATATTTTCAAATAGAACTCTAGATAGGAAGAGCAATGTATAAGCATACCAGCTCAAAATATTTCTAAGTCTCAAGGTTCTGCAGGAAATGATAAAAAGAATCAATCCATCTAAACCAATCTTAAAGGTTGACGGAAAAGTAGAACGGCATGAAAGAAAGAGGAGTTATGGAATTCTTTTTAAGTGGCAAGTTTGCCGATATTTTCCCAGGACAATTTAAAAATGAAACTAGATGCGAAATTTTCTCACGCTAGCAGCGAGGGTCTCTCTTGGCCTATGAGATTGAAGCTTGTTAGTGATGTCATTCAACCTAGACTCTGACTGGGCCATAGATAGCCTTTGTTTTAAAAAGGTGAATCTGAACGAACAGAGAAAAGGGGGAGATGCGTTTTTGAATCCCAAGGAGAGAGCTGCTCTCTGAGTTGGGAGTTGAGTTTTCGGAAAGATCCGAAGGGATAGAAGAATCCGCTGTTTCGGGCTGGGTAAGATTTCTCCAATGTAAACCGCGAGATATAGTGTAGTTGACAAGGACTGATATACACCAGAAAACAGAGGCAGCTGTTTCTTACCAGACTATCGTGACAAGATTTTGGATTTGTATCGAGAAAGAAACTATAGAATTTGAATGTTAATCTTATACACTGATATTAAGTCTTTAATGAACATTGTCATCAGCTGAAAGTACCCAAAAATATAATGTAGTTGTAATTACAAGTAATTAATCAAGAAATATTCATTTATCTTATGCATTTAAATAAATTGTTTGATTTAATTATTACTTGGGCCTCCGCTTGACTGAAGTTCCACGCTACCACTTCCACATGTTAGTCGAAGGTTTTACAACATTATATAATTAGTTCAGTGTTTGTTTCTGGCTAATATTCCCGAGTGAAATTAAAACTTCAGCAATAAATACAAAAATATAACATAAATAAATCCAAATTTAACAGACATGTAATCGAACTGCACGCTTAAAACGTAGAAAGGGTTAATTCGAAAGTATTAATAAAATTAATGAAATTAACTTTTAATTACTTCAAAGCTTTGTTTGAATACATTATTGATATTTTTGATATAAAAATACTTTTTGGCGTTAATAATGCGCGATCTAAAATAATCAGTTAAATTTGAGAGAGTTAGTAAAAAAAAGTTTTTTGCCTATATTTTGTTATTCCGGAAGTCCGGGTCGTAATCCGCTAGTTGTATTACAAAATAAAATAAAGTCAAAAGGGGAAAAATAGGCTTGATGAAAATACAAATTATGAAAAAAAAAACACTATATTTTATCACATGACTATGTGTATTTTGTAACTCTTTAGGGGGTAGGATACCTTTGATCACGTCGAAAAAGTAAAAAATATCACTATGTTCCAAGCTTCAAAACTTGTGTAATAAGTCAAAAATAAAAATCAAACTTCATTTAAATATAAAGCTCATATTTAAATTTATATTTAAAAAATGTATATACTTGTTTATTCATAAATAAATATTGAAATGATAAGTTTAAAAATATATGATAATAAGGGGAAAAAATCTTGCGCGCATGATAAAATCTGAAAATATGCATATTAAAGAGGAAATTTTGGTGAAAATAAATACATAGTGTTATCTTTATACTAAAACCAGAATATTTGTAAAAAATATTGACTAAATTAACAAAATAACAAAAAATTAAAAATTTTCACTTTAAAAAAAATGTATTCAAAGTATAAAAACAAAAAAATAATAAAATCTTACCTTTTTCTGTTTTTAAGTTGTAGATAATGCAGAAATTAATGTGTGATGAAAATTTCTTTTGATTGCCATGCATAGTTTTTTTAATAACACTACGCGCAGTATCAAAATTCATCGTTTTGAATAAACGCAACGCAAAGTTTAATTATCCTGTGTAGTCTTAATATGTAGTCTTAATATGTAGCCTTAATATGTAGTCTTAATAAAGCTGCCATAAATAGTAAACTAATGGGAATTTATTAATGCGGTGTTTTGCATATTATTCAGAAATGACTACGGAATCAAAATATGTATTAAAAAATTCAAAAATTTTGAATGTTTAAATGTATTCTACCCCCTTAATGTGCCTTTATTTAGACAACTTACCATCCAAGGATACAGGTATGTGGGATGAACAAGATCTCCATGGATAATAAGAGTCTTAAATCGGCTACGGTTTTTCAGACCACATTCTGTAATGTAGAAGTTTATTTTTTAAATCTTTGAATACAGTAAAAGACAATAAGAGAGTAGTAGAGTGCACAAAATCTCATGCAAAACAAATAACACAAAATAACATAAAATATTTGTAATGTTAGTAATCATTTTTGTGATATATACAGAGAGGCCATAATTAAAGTATAGGTGTTGGGTATATAGAAAAAATGGAGAACGTAGTAAGCACATTTTTTTTTTTTTTTTTTTTTTTTTTTTTTTTTTTTTTTTAACAAAAAAAAAAAAAAAAAAAAAAAATGTATTAAATGCCAAGCTTAGAAAAACGAGAATAGTTCAAAAAAGAGTAGAAAAATGTGACTGGTTGAACGTGCCAAACGAAGTGAAGTAGAGAATGCTAAATGTGCCACACGAAGTGTAGTGGAGTACGCTGAAAGTGCTAGTGATAAGATGCGCGGTGATTAGTGGTCATTACAGAACTTGATCATGTTGTTATTGTTTACATCAATGGGATATTGTTAAGCAAGGTGAAAAATAATAAATATATAAATAAAAGAAATGTTTACAAATGATAATATTAGGTTTTTAAACAGTAAACGAAAAGAAACTAGGTACCTATATTTTAAAGTGTTGAACTAAGAACCGAAAAGGAGAGCAGTGGAAAACGCTGAAAGTACCAGAAGTAGGAATTTTTCTTATTTTCGCTCTCTTGAAAAAATTCCTCTTTTGGACTTTCAGCGTTTTCCATTTTTAGTCCACAGTTCATGAGTTATATAAAGAATAAATTAAGTTTAAAATTTTAAATTAAAAATGAAATTGCTAAAAATTTCAAAGTTTTCAAAACTTTTTTATCTGAAATTTAATCTTTATACAAAAGCATATTTCCAAGAAAAAGAATGTCATTAAAAATGCTTATAAATAAAGAACATAAAATTTTGACCTTTTATCTAATACCATTTTTCCAATAACTGAAAATTATACATAGAGATCGACCGAAATTCGGTTTCGTTTTCTTTTTCAGCCCAAAATCAGAGTTTAGCCGAAAATTCGGTTTCGGCGAAAATGTTGTCGAAAATTTAACCAGGATGAAACTCGACCGAAACTATCTGTATTCCAAAATTCTCGTGTCTTCTTTTGGAAATTTTCAACATTATTCATTGATTTGGGCTGTATGGGCTCAAATACTCTTTATACATTGCTATGAACATCACTGTTTATAATTATCACTCATGACTGACTCAAGAAGTGAGTGCAAATTATAAAGCAAGCAATGCGTATATGATTAAACTTTGGAGACGCTTTTCACGTGTTCATTAAAAGCTGCGGACTTAACTGTAATAGAGCATTTTTAGATTGAAACAGCAGAAGTGTTTCGATTATTCTTTCAGAAAGTTCTAGTATAACAGATTATCAAATACAAAAATCATTATAAAAGTTAAATCGAGATATGTATACCTAAAACATTTTTTAATTAAATGAAATTCGTATAATTAGAAAATCATTCTGTGTCGTTGATGAATTAATTACATTCTATTTTAGATGAAAATAAAAAGTTTTGGTCAGAGGCACATAGCGCCAACCAGACATCTTGGACTACTGGTATAATTAATTAATAATTATGTATATTCACGTATGCATTAATTACTTAAATATTTTTTTGACATTTTCGTTTTCGGTCGAAAATAGTAAGATTACCGAAATTTAGTTTCGGTCTTAAAAACCTGTTTCAAGGGGTCCGGGACACATTTTCAAATAATTTTTATTTATTGAGTTAAGTTTCTGAATTTTTTTATGATGGTTAACCATATCATTTGTAAACAAAATCACATGATAGAATTTCTCATATTTAAAAAAAAATAATTTAAATTTAAAATTTATTAAAAAAGTGGGTTCATTTCAAAATCTTTATAACTCGAAATATTATTAATAGAATTTCATTTTTTTTTCATTTTAATAAACAGAAATATATAAGTTTTAATTTGGATTAAGAGATTTAAAAAATATTAATTAAAAAAAAATAAAAATATTTAACGAAAAAATTTAAAAAAAATTGTGCAACTTAAAAAACAAAAACATATATCACATTTTCAAAAGTAAATATTTTTTTCAAATATGCTGAATCAAAATTAAAGTAAGACAATTGAAAAGGACATGTTCCAAGTTTGAATCCTTTATCTTTAACGGTTCTTGACTTTTAAGAATTTAAATACGAGAAACGTTGAAAAAACCCATCATAAAGTTGATTTAGTTGAACTAGAATTTGAAAACAAACCAAAGCGAAAAAAATTAATATTTCTTGTTCTAATTAAGATAGAAACATGATTTAAAAGTCTTTTTAAGCAGGAATAAACAGAGAAATTTTTAATGAAATAAAATATTTTTACAAAATTTGAAGATTTTTATGTTTCGGACCCCTTTTAGTCGATCCTTAATTATATCTTTTCTTAGCCAATAGAGAAGAAAGTTATGTTTCTTACTTCGACAGGAACTTTCCATTCTTGGATACATTTCGAGACGTCTGAGCAGCATTTTAGAAAATTTAGTTTCATTTCTTTCGTCATATTGACCGTACATTGTGGACCTAAATCGCTCATTACTGATCATTTTGGGCTGAAAAATATTTAAAAATTAGGAATATTGTGCGGAAAATAGTCTATATTATGTAGAATTATGACTTTATTTATAAACAAAAACTCAAACGAATTTGTTTATAAATAAAACCATAAGACGAAATGCAATATTTCAATGCAAAATGATGTAATAAAATAAATGGAACTACAGTTAATACATATATTTCTCTACTTAAGGGGACCAGGTAAGCGATATTTGGGGAAAAATCGATTTTTACTTTTTTATATCATTAAATAGTTTAAACTTTTATCTTTCCAACGATGTGTCACACATCATGTTTATATATTAAAAAAAGAAGTTTTGGAATTATTCATTCTTTCTAAGAGTACTTCACAGCTTAATGGCCATTTAAATCTTTAATGACTTTTTCTCAAAACTTGGATTTTTCATGTTTGTGTTTCATTTTTTCAATATCTATTAAACTTGAAAACTCAAATTTTTAAAATACTTTTATTATGTTATATTGTATACTTTAACTCAGGGATTTAATGATTTGTTGAGAATTATTTATTTTGTGCAGTGAAATCTTACCAACAATGCTAATTTAAAATTGCCTTTCAATAAATAATTAATAATTAATTTTCAGGTTCACTTAAAAAGAAAAGGGTCTGTTAAAATACGTAAAGCATGTTACTCAAACTACTCTAAAAATTCTTGATCTCTGTATTTCACCATTTCTGAGAAAAAGGTACATGAAGTTGGTATATTTTAACATGGCGGTGATAGAGCTTATCCGGTCCCCTTAACCCTTTATGTACTGAATTATGAATTCATGAAAATTTTTATCTTCTAAAGCATTTTTCGTAAATTTTTGAAACTATATTGGAAAATTTACATAATCATTTAATAAATTTTAGAAGGATTGAAGGATTTAGTAGGATTCATTAAATTTGAATTTATAGCGATTTTGTTCAATATTTATAACCCCTCTCAAATCTTTTATTTTAAATATTTTTCTTGGTATTTTGTAGAATTAGGAAATGTACAAATATAATGTCCCTACAATAGAAATATAGAAATAATTCCGAATTGAAAAATCCCCGTGTTGATGTGAGAGATATAATTGTAGATTACTTCCCAACAATAGCATTAAAATATGGATTAATTTCTCTTCATTTTGGATTCGAATTTAATTTTTTTTTCGATTCCGCAGAGGATTTCGTTTTCTTTTCTTTTCTTTTTTTTTTTTTTTGGTCGAGTTTGAGTTGAGTTTTTGGTCGTCTTGAAATAGAGTTTTCGAGTTCGGATCAGGGTATAACCCGACCCGCCCAGGGTTCTATCCGGAACTAAAGAAATAAATCATTCGTCACCAAAACTATCACTGTAAAAAAAAAAAAAAAAGAAAAAAAAAAAAAAGAAAAAAATAAAAAAAAAATTGTAAATATACTAAAAATTTTCAAGAAAACTGGGATGCCTAGAACTTTTTATGTAACGGCCACAACAAAAATTCATGTAACAGAACCACTTTTGCACCGTAAATCAAATAATCTATGAGGTTACTAAGAATTTTTTAGGAAACCGGGATGCATAGAACTTTTTATGTAACTGCAACCCTGGTTATGGATAAAATTTTAATAAGATTACTGTAATTTTAGTAGATTCTTTTGTAAAGCTACAGATTTCTGTAGCTTTACAAATGCTAGTTTTGTAGATGTAAATCTTTTTTTGAACAGTGTACACTGTACAGATAAAATTTTAGTAAGCATATAGATTTCAGTAACTTTACATCTGTAGAATGACAGATTTTTCTTTTCTTTCTTTTTTTTTTTTTTTTTTGTATTGAAAATTATCTTATAATATAGATACCAGTACCAGTAGTTTAGGAGTAAGATCTAGTCTTGAATCGTATAAATGAATTTAGCTGTGCACAATGGTGCAGACAATTGGGGAGGGAGGGGATAGATGTTGAAAAACCCGCAGGACCTTTTGTAGATAAGGGACTTCGCTACTGTAATTTTCATACAATTTTATGGGAAGAATATTTTTCATACCTTTCAAATTTGAATTCTATTTTTATGTACTACTCTTGGCAAAAAATATGGAATCAACACTTTCCATTCGACAACTCACAAACAAATTCGAGGGATCATCTGAAACTAAGTTTCGTCATTTTTTTTTTTTCACACAGAAACATTATTGCCCCTTTATTTGTGTATATCTAAACTAAATTATTAATATGCTCTTTTTTATTATTAGCATTTTTATGTAGGTTTATATTATTATTATTATTATTGTTATTTTTATATGTTCTTTTATTATTATTATTATTAATTACATTTTTACTTTCTTCTATCTTTACAAGAAGAAAGTATTGGATTCGTGAAAATTTTGACTTTCGGTTTTCGACGGGTTTACACGTTTTAGGGGTCAGAGTACCCGAAAAACATGTTTTTACAAAATGTCTGTCTGTGAGTCTGTGAATCTGTTAGACTGTCTGTCTGTATGTGACACAAATTTTGTGGGCGCTCTATCTCAAGAACTAATGCACGGAATTTAATAAAAATTTATATTCAGTTAGCCCCTGATATAAATTGGCGCTGATTAGTTTTTGGTGTAAATCGCTCAACAGGTAGGGCTGCTATGCAGCCTTTTTCACGATTTCCGCAATAGCTCAGTCTCCAGAACTAATGCACGGATTTCCATCAAACTTCAGATTCAGTTAGTCCTTGACATGAATTGAAGTTTTGTACATTTTGGTGTAAATCGCTCAACAGGTGGCGCTGCTATACTGCATTTTTTACAATTTCCGCAATAGCTCTATCTCAACAACTAATGCTTGGATTTTCAACAAACTTCAGATTCAATTATACTTTGATATGAATTGGTGCTGTTTGTGTTTTGGTGCAAATCGCTCAACAGGTGGCGCTGCTATGCTGCACTTTTCAGAATTTTCATTATAGCGGTATCTGAAGAACTAATGCAACAATTTTCACCAAACTTCAGAATCAGTTAATTCTTGATATGAAATGACATTTTGTACATTTTGGTGTAAATCACTCAACAGGTGGCGTTGCTATACAGCATTTTTCACGATTTCTGCAATCGCTGTATCTGAAGAACTGGACACATTTTCATCAAACTTCAGATTCAGTTACTCTTTGATATGAAATGATGCTGATTATGTGTTGGTGAATATCACCCAATAGGTGGCGCTGATATGCTGCATTTTGCACTATTTCCTCAATAGCTACCTTCAGATACTGAAGCTACCTTCAGATTTCTGAAGGGGATCTTTTTTCAGAGATTAATCTCTTTCAGAAATCTGATATTAAAAAATGGATGTAATGGTTATGTTTTTCACCTTTCGATAATTGGTTCTTATGTATTTTTTAGTGCTGAATCCAAAAATGACCATCATTTTTTACCATAGCACCACGTCAGGATTTTTGCCAAATCGCAAATTTTTAAATTTTTAAAAAGTCGAATTGTTGGGAAAATCTGCTACTATAAAATAGACGTAACTTTTTTTCATAATAATTTATTCATTTTTTTGCTTATACTATGCATTTTTACAGTTAAGCATGTAAAATATTGTGTATTTAAAATCCTTATAATTTTATTCCATGCGTGGAAGTTTCTTTGAACCGCTCATGCTCTGCTTCGCGCTTTTCCTTTTATCTTCTGTATGGGGTTCATCTCGGTATTTTCTTTTATTTTGGCGATTGATAAGGCTGGGAAATTTGTCGCAGATATGTTTAAAACATTTACCTTCTTTTGTTAAGGCTTTGACAAATTGCTTTGAGAGATTTTCGTTATTTTTTGTTTTTGCATTATTTCTGCTGTTCTTGCATTACTCACACTTTTTTCTGTAGTGATATTTTCAAGAGGATTTTTTTTTTTTTTTTTATCAATCGGGATTCTATTTTTTAATAAAGTCATTAACAATATACCCCCTTTAATAATAGATTGTTATAGAAAACATTTAATCGAAAATACCGCAACAAACAATTAATAAATGTTATTGTTGTAACAGTTAATTAATACATTTTACATTAAATCACGTTCATTAATTTGTCACATAGTAATACTTGACATCGCCTTATAATTAAAAAATTCTTGGCGTATTCTAATATTAGACAAACTTTTAATTTAGCTAACCGTTCCCCTGCAGGAAACTTATGCTAAATTTATATTAGCTAAGGCACAGAAGACAACGAGTGTATTCTAATTTCCCACTGTAATTAAACGAAATAAGACGAACAATTTTAAGAAACGATGGTAAAAATTTCCAACAATTAATTACACTTCCTATATATGAGGGGAAAATATCTGATACGTAATAATTTTTCCTGTTGCACCTTTTCCCTAAACCAATTACTTTGATGTAAAAGAGAAGTTTTCAAAAATCCCTATTTTCTTCCCTTAATTTGTATTAAGTAACATGCCACATGATCTCCCAAGTCGAACTTAATGCATGAACTTCTGTTCACCTGGACACACCCTTTTTGAAAAAACAACGTAATTATAATGTATGATATTCTTCGATAATATTGCTTCAGTAATATTGATGACCGTATATTAAAAAAAAACTAGTATGTTGTGGCCATCACAAAACTTTCTTCTATATAAATCACGTCAATTAAATCATTTAAATAGTATAAGAAATTACATCAATTTAGAACCAATTCGTATCAAAGTATACCTGAATTCGAAATTTGATGAAAATTCGTGCATTAGTTATTGAGATAGAGCTCTAGGGGAAATTCTGAGAAATTCAGCATAGCAGCGCCACCTGCTGAGCGATTTGCACCAAAACACAAACAGCACTAATTCATATTAAGGTATACCGGAATCTGAAGTTTGATGAAAATCGGTGCATTAGTTCTGGAGCTAGAGCTATTGTGGAAATCACAAAAAATGAAGCACAGCAGCGCCACCTGTTGAGCGATTTACACGAAAAGGTACAAAACATCATTTCATGTCAAGGACTAACTGAATCTGAAGTTTGATGAAAATCCGTGCATTAGTTCTGGACATTGAGCTGTTGTGGAAATCGTGAAAAATGCTGCATAGCAGCGCCACCTGTTGAGCGATTTACACCAAAACATAAACAGCACTAATTCATATCCAGGTATACCTGATTCTGAAGTTTGTTGAAAACCCATGTATTAATTCTTGAGATAGAGCTATTGCGGAAATCTCAAAAAATGCAGCATAGCAGCGCCACCTGTTGGGCGATTTACATCACAAGAGGCAAAACGTCAATTCATGTCAAGCACTAACTAAATCTGAAGTTTGATGAAAATCCGTGCACTATTTCTTGAGATTGAGCTATTACGAAAATCGTGTAAATTCTACAAAATGCAGCATAGCAGCGCCATCTGTTGGGAGATTTGCACCAAAACGTTACCAGCACCAATTCATATCAAGGATTAACGGAATCTGAAGTTTTATAAAAATCCGTGCATTAGTTCTTGAGATAGAGCTTTTGCGGAAATCCTGAAAAATGCTACATAGCAGCGCCACCTGCAGGGCGATTTACACCAAAAACAAATCAGCACTAATCTATATCAGGGACTACCTGAATATAAATTTTTATTAAATTCCGTGCATTAGTTCTTGAGATAGAGCGTCCACAAAATTTGTGTCACATACAGACAGACAGACGGACGGACAGACAGACAGACAGACTCACAGACAGACATTTTGTAAAAACATGTTTTTTGGAATCTCTGACCCATAAAACGTATAAATCCGTCGAAAACTGGAATTCGAAAATTTTCATGAAACCAATACTTTCTTCTTGTCAAGATAGAAGAAAGCAATAATAGCTCTCGGGGCATCATTATAAAATCGCATAAATTGCATGCATTTTTTGGTCGTGTATATTTAGAATTGGAAAATATTTGTAAGTTATAAAACAGTGTTAAAGATCAATAGATTAAACACTATAAATAAAATTAAAATTCCAGTGCTATATTCACCTTGAGTTAAATAATTAAAATATACACAAAGCACAAATAATTATACAGAAATTACTTTCAGTGCAGAAATATAATATAAAGATATTTAAAATACAAATACAAACACTAATTAAACACTAATCAATAAATATTTAACACAGTTTATATATATATTGGAGTTATCTTTTTTATTTGCTGTTACTGAAAAAATACCATAAATATAAATTATGTGTTCTTCCATAATATTATATTTTTACTTTCTTCTATCTTAACAAGAAGAAAGTACTGGATTCGTGAAAATTTTCAACTTTCGGTTTTCGACGGATTTTTTACACGTTTTAGGGGTCAGAGAACCCGAAAAACATGTTTTTACAAAATGTCTGTCTGTGAGTCTGTGAATCTGTTTGTATGTCTGTCTGTCTGTATGTTACACAAATTTTGTGGGCGCTCTATCTCAAGAACTAATGCACGGAATTTAATAAAAATTCATATTCAGTTAGTCCCTGATATAAATTGGGGCTGATTAGTTTTTCGTGTAAATCGCTCTACAGGTGGCGCTGCTATGCAGCCTTTTTCACGATTTCCGATATAGCTCAATCTCCAGAACTAATGCACGGATTTTCATCAAACTTCAGATTCAGTTAGTCCTTGACATGAATTGAAGTTTTGTACATTTTGGTGTAAATCGCTCAACAGGTGGCGCTGCTATACTGCATTTTTTACAATTTCCGCAATAGCTCTATCTCAACAACTAATGCTTGGATTTTCAACAAACTTCAGATTCAAGCATACTTTGATATCAATTAGAGTTGTTTGTGTTTTGGTGCAAATCGCTCAACAGGTGGCGCTGTTATGCTGCACTTTTCAGAATTTTCATTATAGCAGTATCTCAAGAACGAATGCAACAATTTTCACCAAACTTCAGAATCAGTTAATACTTTTGATATGAATTGACATTTTGTACATTTTGGTGTAAATCGCTCAACAGGTGGCGCTGCTATACAGCCTTTTTCACGATTTCTGCAATAGCTCTATCTCAAGAACTAATGGACACATTTTCATCAAACTTCAGATTCAGTTGCTCTTTGATATGAAATGATGCTGACTACGAGTTGGTAAATATTGCCCAATAGGTGGCGCTGCTGCGCTACATTTTGCAGTATTTCCGCAATAACTCTATCTCAAGAACTAATGCACGAATTTTCATCAAACTTCACATTCAAGTACACCTTGATAAATGTTGATGCTGATTATGTGGTTGTGTAAATCGCTCAACAGGTGGCGGTGTTATGCTGCATTTGTCATGATTTGCGCAATAGCTCTATCTCAAGAACTAATGCACGGATTTTCCCCAAACTTCATATTCAGTTAGACATTGACATAAGTTGATGATAATTAGGTTCTGGTGTAAATCACCCAATAGGTGGCGCTGCTATGCTGCATTTTGATGGATTTACACGATTTCAGGGACAGTAGTATCTCAAGAACTAATGCACGGAATTTCATCTTTTTAGTATCCTCATGATAAGCATAGATGCACTGTGATAATGAATTTTGAAGTATTAACAAGTATGAGATAGAAGAAAGTTTTGTGATGGCCACAACATACTAGTTTTAGTATTGATGTCCATAAAAAAAGTATAGCTGTCGAGACATCACTATAAAATCACATAAATATTTTATTTAAATTACATAAATTTTTAGGTTATGTATATTAAGAATTGGAAAATATTTGTAAGTTATAAAATAGTGTTGAAAATCAACAGATTAAATACCAATTGATAAATATTTTTTACAGTTTTTATTATTTTTTTTATTTGCCATTACTGAAAAGATATTATAAATATAATTTATTATATTATTCGATAATATTACTTTTTTAGTTGATGACCGTAAAAAAAAAGTATAGCTGTCGAGACATCATTATAAAATCTCATAAATATTTTATGCAAATTACATAAATTTTTTGGTCATGTATATTTAGAATTGGAAAATATTTGTAAGTTATAAAGTAGTGTTAAAGATCAATAGATCAAATACTAATCGATAAATATTTACTACAGTTTAAATATCTTGGAGTTACGTTTTTTATTTGCTGTTACTAAAAAAATACCATAAATATAAATTATGTGTTCTTCCATAATAATATTAAAAGTATTGTAATCGAAATTTTTTTTGACTTCCGGTTTTCGATGGATTTGCATGTTTTAGGGGTCAGAGATACTAAAAAACATGTTTATAGAAAATGTCTGTCTGTCCGTCTGTCTGTCGCCCTTGTACCATCAAAAAGTGTATGAAGTTATGCATAGAATTGAACCAAATTTTTATTTTAGGTTTTTGGCTATGCCAAGCAGATCCTCCCTGAATTTGGAAAAAATTCGCCGGTAGGGGCGCTGTAATAGCGTTTCTGTGCGATTTTGAATATCGTACCCTCCAAAAGTGTATGAAGTTATGCATAGAATTGAACCAAATTTTTATTTTAAGTTTTTGGATATGGTAAGTAGATCCTCCCTGAATTTGAAAAAAATTCACCTGTAGGGGGCGCTGTAACAACAATTTTTATGCGATTTTGAATATTGTACCATCCAAAAGTGTATGAAGTTATGCATAGAATTGAACCAAATTTTTATTTTAAGTTTTTGGCTGTGGCAAGCAGATCCTCCCTGAATTCTGAAAACATTCGCCGGTAGTGGGCGCTGTAATAGCGATTTTTGTGCGATTTTGAATATTGTACCATCCAAAAGTGTGTGAAGTTCTGCATAGAATTGAACCAAATTTTTATTTTAAGTTTTTGGCTATGGAAAGCAGGTCCTCCCTGAATTTGGAAAAAAATTGCTGCTAGAAGGCGCTGTAATAGCAATTTTTCTGCGATTTTGAATATTGTACCATCCAAAAGTGTATGAAGTTATGCATAGAATTGAACCAAATTTTTATTTTAAATTCTTGTCTATGGCAAGCAGGTCCTTCCTTAATTTGAAAAAAAGTCGCCTGTAGGGGGCGTTGTAATAGCGATTTTTGTGCCATTTTGAATATTGCACCATCGAAAAATGTATGAAGCGATGCATAGAATTGAGCCAAATTTTTACTTTCTTCTATCTTCAATAGAAGAAAGTATTGTAAAGGAAATTTTTTTCGAACTCCGGTTTTCGACGGATTTACACGTTTTAGGGGTCAGAGATCCCAAAAAACATGTTTATAGAAAATGTCTGTCTGTCTGTCCGTCTGTCCGTCTGGTTTTTGGCTATGGCAAGCAGATCCATTTGGAAAAAATCCACCGCTAGGGGGCGCTGTAATAGCGATTTTTGTGCGATTTTGACTATTGTACCATCCAAAAGTGTAGGAAGTTATGCCTAGAATTGAACCAAATTTTTATTTTAAGTTTTTGCCGATGGCAAGCAGATCCTCCTGAATTTGGGAAAAATCCACCGGTAGGGGGCGCTGTAATAGCGATTTTTGTGCGATTTTGAATATTGTACCATCCAAAAGTGTAGGAAGTAATGCATAGAATTGAACCAAATTTTTATTTTAAGTTTTTGGCTATAGCAAGCAAGTCCTCCCTGAATTTGAAAAAAAGTCGCCGGTAGGGGGCGCTGTAATTGCGATTCTTGTGCGATTTTGAATATTGTGCCATTCAAAAGTATATGAAGTTATAAATAGAATTGAACCAAATTTTTATTTTAAGTTTTTGGATATGGCAGGCAGGACCTCCCTGAATTTGGAAAAAATTCGCCGCTAGGGGGCGCTGTAATAGTGAATTTGCATATTGTACCATCGAAAAGTGTATGAAGTTATGCATAGAATTGAACCAAATTTTTATTTTAAGTTCTTGGTTATGGCAAGCAGGTCCTTCCTTAATTTGGAAAAAATTCGCCGGTAGGGAGCGCTTTAATAGCGATTTTTGTGCCATTTTGAATATTGTACCATCGAAAAGTGTATGAAGTTATGCATAGAATTGAGCCAAATTTTTTGTGTTTCTTTTAGGTCTTGGCATGAAGGTCCTCCCTGAATCTGGAAAAACTCCGCTGAAAGGGGGCGCTATAATTACGATATCTGTACCATTTTCTTTATTGTACAATCGAAAAGTGTATAAAATTATGCATACAACTGAACCAAATTTTTTGTGCATGTTTTTGGCTTTGGCTAACAGGTCTTCCTTGAATTTGGAAATATCGCGCGGTAAAGGGGCTCTGTGATTGCGATTTTTGTATACTTTTCTTGATTTTTCGTAGTTCTATTGTCCATCGGCGGCTCGTGCAAAGGCGGGAACTCACTTCCTGCTAAGCCGGCTATTCGTAAACATCTGATAACAACAGAATAAGGAAAAACTATTAACTTCAACAAATATCATGATATAGATTAACTCGTTTTTAGTTCATTTAATTGACTGAAGCAGGAATTTAAAATGAAAATCAAAGTTGGTATAGTAATGAACTAATAATATTGAAGTATTAACATGTGTAACTAGTTTTTGAAATATTAAGATGCATCAGATAGAAGAAAGTTTTGGGATTGGCACATCCATCTAGTTTATCATTATTATTATATTATTACTATTATTAATTAATAATTATTTTACTGTTATTATTATTATAATATTATCACTATTATTAATTAATAATTCATTATTATTATTATTTTTTTTTTATTGTTTTGTTATTATTATTATTGATACTATTATAATTTTTATTAAATATTTTATATAATTTCTGTTATTATCATTAATAATTATTATTTTATTGTCATAGTATTGTTATTATTATTATTATTATTGTTAAATATTTTATATAAATTATCTTATTATAATTAATAATTATTAATTATTTTATTGTCATTTTATTATTATTATCATCATCATTTTTTATTAAATATTTTGTACAAGTTCTGTTATTATTAATAATATTTATTAATTATTTATTGTCATATTAATATTATTAATATTATTTATGGAAGATACTGTACTCCGTTTTTTAACATTATAATTAAAAATGCATCATACACGCTTAAGTACATAGTAGACTATTTGAATTCGTTTCTCTTTATAAATAATAATTTGCCCCTTTCTAAAATGTCACGAATACAGCATTACATTATTATTAAATATTTCATATAACTTCTGTTATATTACTAATTCTGTATTACTAATAATTATTTTATTTTTACAGTACTGTTGTAGTTATTTATCATAGATACTTTACACTGTTCTTTAACGTAATAATTAAAAATACGTTATAAGCACTTTAGTACTATTTGAGTTCATTTCCATTGATAAGTAAATCGCTCTTTTCTAAACTTTCATGAACACAGCATTGCATTACATTATAGAAATCCATTATTTGCTGTGTAAATATTTTGCTCAGAACAGAGTTTTTTCCAATATTACAAGCTTTTACATGAAATATTTTAAATGATTTAATAACATACATTTAAGTTGACAAGGGACATTCAATATCAATAAAATCGCTCAAATTCTGGAAGAAAAAATTTTTTTTTGTTCCAAAAAAATCAAGTTTTATGTAAGCTCAAATCTGAATCGTTGGTTAGTGCAAACTGAACTGTGTTCAGGGGGGGAGGGGGGGTTAAATTTCAACTTCTGATCACAGTTCAGTTTGCGCTACTTAACCACTCCCAAGGATTCAGGTTTGAGCTCAAAATTTAAGTTTATTAAGTCTAAGCTTTTGAGAGCATTTAATGAGATACAAAAAATAACTTTAAAAATAGTTGTTCGTTACTCGAAAGTCTAAAATGCCCTCTATCGGTATTTTTTAAACTTTATCTTTAAAATTTATTTTCAAGAAAATACTGACATAAAGAATAGTTTTAGGGAAAACCGCAAACGAATCGACCAATTTTTCCGCTTTTTATAATCATTTGAAATTTTGGACCATAAACTTTAATGGCGGCTATCTACGATTGAGACCCTTAGTTACCTATTTAATATTGTTTGTCTTAATGTGTACTATCACCTCTTAAAGTTTTCCCCAGGAGTTTAGATTCACCCTGTATAAAATACGATGCACAGTTTTATTTATATCTATAAACCTAACTTGCATAAAAAATATTGACGAATTTAATTGATATGAAATGTGCATGGAGCATTTTGAAAAGTTCTTCGTACCGTTTAAAAAATTCAGGAAAATTCCTTATTTTTCTCTAAAATATATATATATTTTAATTTCTTGTGTGATAAATATGTGCTATAATGCATATAGTGTGCCCTTGAATAGTATTTAAAGTGAAATTAAATAAAAACTAGTATGTTGTGGCCATCACAAAACTTTCTTCTATATAAATCATGTCAATTAAATCATTTAAATAGTACAAGAAATTACATCAATTTAGCATCAATTCATATCAAATTATATCTGAATTTGAAGTTTGATGAAAATTCGTGCATTAGTTCTTGAGATAGAGCTATAGCGGAAATTCTGAAAAATGCTGCATAGCAGCGTCACCTGTTGAGCGATTTACACCAAAAACTAAACAGCACTAATTCATATCCAGGTATACCTGAATCTGAAGTTTGTTGAAAATCCAAGCATTAGTTCTTGAGATAGAGCTATTTCAGGAATTACAAAAAATGCAGCATAGCAACGCCACGTATTGAGAGATTTACACCAAAATGTATATAACATCAATTCATGTCAAGGACTAACTGAATCTGAAGTTTGATGAAAATCCGTGCATTAGTTCTGGAGATTGAGCTATTGTGGAAATCGTGGAAAATGTTGCATAGCAGCTCCACCTGTTGAGCGATTTACACCAAAAACTAATCAGCACAAATTTATATCAGAGACTAACTGGATATAAATTTTTATTAAATTACGCGCATTAGTTCTTGAGATAGAGCGCCCACAAAATTTGTGTCACATACAGACAGACAGACAGACTCACAGACAGACATTTTGTAAAAACATATTTTTGGAATCTCTGACCCCTAAAACGTGTAAGTCCGTCGAAAACCGGCTATCCAAAATTTTCACGAATCCAATACTTTCTTCTTGTAAAGATAGAAGAAAGTAAAAATAAAAAAAAGAGTTTGAAGGTCCTTTCACTGTAAACAAAGACAAACACTGTAAAGTTTGTTAATTAAAGAAAGTGCACCGGGAGAATAGACCCGGAAGCGACAGCACAGACAATCACCTCATCGAGTTCACGGCTGAAATTCCAGAATTAGTTAACCCCTTGGGGATGAGCGACCGATATTCGTGCCGCGTTAAGGTGCTCAGAATCGAGGATTATTCTCACCAGTAAATTTTCATTGTAAATTTTGCCTTATTTAATCCAAGCATTTTCCCGATTCAATTAGGCAAAAATTTCTGTTTTAAAAAACCAGTGATTAAAGATTAAAAATTCTGTAAAAGACGCCTGTCCCCAAGGAGTTAAAACTCGTTTCGCATTGTAATAAGTTTCGCATATTATAACGCAATCGGTCTGTTAAGTCATATCTTGATGGAAAACCCTTAAAAACCCGATTTTAGCGGTTGACTCGTACATTTACCATTCTGTTTTCCTGCACCCAAATCTATGAAAACAGGGAGGACAGGGAGAAGGAAAACACAATCGTAAACCTACGAGTTAACCGTTAAAATCGGGTTTTTCAAATGTTTTCCACGAAGATATGACTTGGCAGATCGATTGCGTTTTAATATGTGAATCGAGTTTTAACTAATTCTGGAATTTCAGCCGTGAACTCGATGAGGTGATTATTTGTGCTGCCACCTCTCGGCCAAATAATTACGAAATAAAATATATAATTACCTCTTCCGAGTCACCCAAGATTACAAAAGGCGTTCCTTTATCTTTAGAAACCTCACAAACTAATTTATCTTTGAAATTTAAAGAAGAATTTATAAAAATAACTTTTTACTAGCTGCCTGTAGTTTTCGAAAACTTTTCCGAGTAGCTTTTATAGTGCATTAATCAGTTCTCTCTACCCAGAAAACTGGCTTTTCGGATACTATGAGTTCTCCAGTAAATATTTTTATGTTCAGCAAACATGTTTAACTGAAAAACACAAAGAATTAACAGCATTAACATTAACATTAAAACTAGGGATGCACTGAATATTTGGTATGTATTCGGTATTTGGCATATTCTGCCATCGAATATTCGGTTTGGCCGAATATCAAACTATTCTTATGCCAAATATTCGGCTTGGTCGAATAGCAAATTATTAGGCCAACCGAATATTAGGTTTGGCCGAATATCGAGATATTTGGCCTAACCGAATACTTAAATAATCTTTTTAAAAACCTTATACAACTTCTACGTTTAACAGTAAACTTATAAAGATATTCAGAATTTAAATAAAAGAGAATGTTTTTACATTATTTATTTGCTGTTTGTTAAGTATTTCTTAAGAAAATTAACCAATCATGAGAATTTTCATAGGAATTAATTATGTGCGAATGCAAGTTCCTGAACATTGTCCAATAAATAATCTGTTTCTTGCTAAGATTTTAAGAACAACGTTTACAATCTCTGTAAATGATTGCCCACTCCAGACACCGATTTAGGATGCATTTAAAAACTTCCTTGCTTAATCAAAGGGAGTAGAACAATTATTTTTGCTAGGTTGCCACCATATAAAATGTGAAGAGATTGTATTATTTATTTACTTTATTCTCTTCCTGACAAAAAAATAATATATGATCCTGTACAATTTTTCTTCCAATTTTTTCACACTTTCTCTTTGATTTCAAAATGTTTGTTTTAGAATTTAAGAAATTTTTTATCATTTGTTTTAATTCTCAGAAGAGAAATGAAAATTGAAATTGAAATTTTATTAATTAAAAAAGTTTTATAACTATCCTCTTCTTAAATAACTCAAATCAGATTTTTTTTCAGCATAAAGTTTACTTGAAAAAAGCTCATGTTTATTAGAATAAAAGTTTACGTTTTAAATATGATGTAAAATTGTTTTAAAATTTAACATTTTAATGCCTTTAAGCTTTGAAATATAAAAGTATTCGACAAACCGAATATTCGGTAGTCGGTCGAATAGTTAGTATTCGGCTAGCCCAATATTCGGTATTTGGTCCGCCTATAGGCCGAATATTCGGTATTCGGTCAAAATCACTATTCGGTGCATCCCTAATTAAAACTACCATTTTGTGCAATTGCCTGCACAATTTCAGTTATGCAGTTAAAAATGTTTAGCTGAGGTCTGATAGAATCCGAAAAACCGGTTTTCCCGGTAGAGAGAACCTGATTAATGTATTGTAAAAGCTACTTGAAAAGGTTTCCGAAATTGACGGGCAGGTAATAAAAATCTGTTTTTATAAATTCTTCTTTACATTTCGAAAAAAAATCGTTTTCTGAGATTTCTAGAGATAAAGGAACGCTTTTTGGAATATTGGTTGACTTGGAAGCGGCTATCGAATATTTCGTTCGTGATTATAGTAAATTTCCGTAGTTGAAGAAACACCTGTCTCTTTTTACAGTGTTGTCCCTTTAACACATAACATTTAACACATAATAATAAGGAAACGTTTAGTTCTTACTTGCTGAATAACATCTGTTGTGATATGTTTAAACTTGCTTAGCATTAAAAGGAACAAAACTTCTAAAAGTATCTTCATTTCCAAATCATCTGTCTTAAAAGGAATGAAAGTATAAAAAACCGCAAAATATTAATCAAGTTATGGAGAAAAATGAAAGAAAGAAAAATCATGCGTCAATCATAGATTATGATACCCTTTCAATACCATTCAGAATACCGTAACAAATCTGTAGAGTTTAAGGGGGGTCCGGGACACATTTAAAAATAATTTTTATTTATTGAGTTAAAATTTCGAATTTTTTTGTGATGGTTAACCCTATTTTGTAAACAAAATCACACCATAAAATATAAAACTTCTCATAAAAATATATATATATATATATATATATATATATATATAAAAGTGGTGCAATTTAAAATCGTTATAACACGAAATATTATTTGTAGAATTTCAAATTTGTTTCATTTAAATAACTAGAAATATATAAGCTTTAATTTTGAATCAGCATTTTTAAAAATATTAATTTAGAAAAAATTTAAAAAAAAATAAAATAAAAATTAAGAAAAAAAATGATGTAACTTTTTTTTTAAAATTATATTTTCAAAAGTAAATATTTTTTTCAAATTTGCTGAATTAAAACTAAAGTAAAACAATTGAAAAAGACATATGTTCCAAGTTTCCAAGTTTGAACGGTTTATCTTTAACAGTTCTTGACTTATAACAATTTAAATACCAGAAAAGGTGAAAAAAACTCATCATGGAGAAAAACGCATTTTTTCAAGAAGTCTTTTCCATGACAACGATTGCTTGAAAACGAGATTTAAAAAAAAAAAAAAAAAAAAAAAAAAAAAAAAAAAAAGCAAATTTATCAAATTACAACGACCAATTGGAAAATGATTTTTTCAAAGACTAAAATTTAAGACATAAAAAATCGCACGGAGTTGATCATTACATTACGTACGCCATGGATTAAACATTAACATTCCTGGACCCATCATGAACAAATTATAAAATAAATTTCAGTTTTACAATTTTCGGTACTGTAGATTTTTAAACTTCTACGGAGCTGGTCATACATTACGTACGCCATGGATTAAACATTAATATTCCTGGACCAATTTTAAATAAAATTTCATTTTTAAACTTCTAAACATCCCACAATATTACTTTTTATATCGTCGTATAGAGAAAAAATTGCATTTTTAATTGCAATTTGTTTGAAAGCTGTATCTCAATTTGTTTCTCAGTTATTAATTTTTTTTTTGTAGTTTTTATTACTTTTTTGTCATAGTGGGAAAAAAAGTATCCATCTCTGTTGAAAGTAAAGGGAAAATACAGAATACTGTATAGACCAATCAGAAAACGAATAAAATGCGTGATTCAACTAATAGAACGCGTCAGATATGTTTTTGATTTCCTACCCTGACCGAGGACAATAACCATTTTTTCAAATGATTAAAAAAGGATATTTTTCGATCCAATTAAGATAGAAAAATAATTTAAACGTCATTTTAAGTAAAGAAAAGGCAAATAAATTTTTAATGCAATAATTTTTTTTAGAAAATTTGAAGATTTTTGTGTCCCGGACCCTCTTAATATGCAATGTGTAGTTAATCTCTAAGTAAACAATTTGAAAAAAAAAAAAAAAAAAAAAAAAACACATTTGAAAACACAATTTAACACTCCGCCTACCAGAAGGGTCCAATGGATCTGACAGGAAAAATGAAATTAGTTCAAATGCAGGAAAATCCAGCTGAATGTGTTGAAATTAAGAAATTCGTTTGTAAACTCGTATTTTTAGATCTAAATTCGTAAAAATCCAGAAATATTTAAAAAGAATATCAAATAATAAAAAAGAAAAGTCCCTAGTTAAACTGATGCCATTGAGCTCACAGGCTATTCACACTAATTGTATATTATACTTTCATTTCAAAGGATAATGCCCCCTCGAAAAATAAATTAAGGGGGTGGGGATTAGCCCCTCGCCTGGTTCCCATCTTTATACTTAACTAATGAGCCTTCAAATGTCATCAGGAAAGTGCCTTACCGAAATAAACCGGTATGCCAAATTTGAAGCAGATTGGATAGAAAATCCCAATTATCTAAATTAATGGGGGTATTAGCCCCTGCCCACCGCTCTTAGACTTAACCAGGGAGAATTCGCTTAGTGAGAATTTTTCTCACGGTACCCAATTGCTTTTCTTTTATTTTACATTCACTTGATATCAACTTTTTTTTTTGCTTGGCTTAGTACTTTTATTCACAAAACAGGTAAAATAACTGAAATACCATTTTGAAATTTTAATTAAAATGAAAGATGTTTTAAATAAGAATCTTAAAAAAAGTACGACGGTGAGAGAAAATCTCATACAGAGAGTTCACCCTGGTTAAACAATGAACCTTAAAATCTAACCAGGGAAGCGCCTTATCAAAATAAAACGGTATACTAAATTTGAAGCAAATCGGATAGAAAAACCTATTTATCTAAATTAAGGAGAGTATTACACCCGTTCCCCCCTTTTTACTTAAACAGTGACCCGCCAAATCTAATAAGTGAAGTACCTTATCAGAATTAACCGGTATACCAAATTTGAAGCAAATATGATAATTCTGCATGAAAAACCCATTTATCTCAGTTAATAGGGAATTAGTCCCCGTTCTCCCCTTTATACTTAACCAGTGAAAAACCCATTTATCTCAGTTAATAGGGAATTAGTCCCCGTTCTCCCCTTTATACTTAACCAGTGGACACCCTAAACTAATCATAGAAGCGTCTTATCAGAATGAACCTAGAAAAACAATTTGAAGCAAATCGGATACTTCTATCAAGAGTTATCGCGTTACGTACGTACATACATACATATAGAATCTGTGGGCACATTAGCTCTCAGGCTTTGATAGCCTGTGAGCAAAAAAAATAAATAGTTTATAATTTAATATATGGATTTGGTGGCCCCTGGACAAAGTCCCGATTGCCCATGCAATAATAAAGGCTTGAGATAATGGACTCTTTTCGGAATCTTGGGTAATTCGGAAGAGGTTATTGTATATTTTCGTTCGTGGTAACATTATATTTTCCTAAATTAAGACGCATCTGTTCTTTTTTTTTTTTCGTTACGGCATGCATGAATCGAGCGTAAGTTAAATGCATGGAATGAAAACAACTATGAAAAAATTACGAATATAGTGAAAAGTTAAGGGGGTTGCTTTCTACTAAATTGTTTATTTTAACACTAAAGGTACTGATCTTTTTTTATACCTATTCCTAACGGAAGGGGTCAAATAACCCCTATAAAAAAAGTTATATATTTTACGAAGTTTTGCGAAAATATATACCAGTTGTTACACTTTGATGTATGAATAAAACATTTTTTTTCAAATAATTATTACAAATTGTTTATTTATTAACTCCTTGAGGGGCGTTGGAATATATTTTACCGCACATTCGATTAATGAAGATTCGCACCAGAAAATTTTACCGTATTCCCCCGCATTAGCCGGCATGCCGGAAAAAATCAAGGTACACCAGCATGCCGTAAAAACTCGTATTTACCGGCATGCCGGACAATATGAGGTTTCGCTACTGGAGGACGGGCAGCTGATTTATTTTGGTTTTTCTAATAACATTTTTCATTTTAAGGAAAAAACATTAATACTTATTTTGCTCTATGTCTCTCTCGATATATATATTCATTTATATTAAAGTAATTATATTTTATATATATTATTCGCTGATCCGCCCGGCGTTCCCCGGGTCCGTAATAATATTCTAAAATGAACCTGAAATTTGTACTGCAAAATCTCATAAAAAGACCTAACTTCGGAATGGGTCCCCGCTGCTACAGTACCGTTTAGCAGGCGTAATGCGCACGCGCTGCAATATCTTGCCAAAAAAAAAAAAATTCTCGAATATTTTAGTTCAGCATTCCACCACCAGGGGGACACCTCTATTCTTAACAAAAATATTTCTGAACGAAACTCCGTTAAACAACCTACCTGTAGCTATATTACTCAAGGGGGTGGCGGACTTGAGCAAGAATTTAAGATATTTGTTGAAATTACTATTCAAACATAGTGATAAGTACACTTTTGAAATTTTATGTTAAGTAATATTTATCCCAGGGCTCTGTCAAAAGACCGCATTTAAAAAGGTAGAAAACAGTACGATTTTAAATATTTGATCCCTCCCCACCTAAAATTATTTATTGCTCCTCGCTCCGAAGTTTGATGCCCCCTACTTTTTAAAATCTTTGTTATGTTATATAAATTATCTGAATGCTAAAAATCGATCGGCACAATAAAAAATGCTACGGTTTTAAAAGTTTGTTCGCGCCCCTCTCCTCCCCTCCCCCCTAAATTTGACGCACCCTCCTTTTTTTCAAATTTTTATTATGTGTTATAAACTGTCTTAAAGTTTCAAACAGAACGCCTTCTTAGATTTCCTAATTTAACAAACTCGCGTTATTTATCTAGCCAATAAAGCAGTTCTTTTTCTTTTTAAAAATCGATTTTTTAAAATTCTTATTAAATAAAATACTGGATTTCAGTTTTTCAAATTATCATATAAAATTACTTTTTTGATATAAGGTAAGCACATATTTCTCTCGTTATATATTTACATAATTATTATATTTTTCTTATTTTATATATAGTAAGAATATTTCTGTTCATGTAATAATTTATGAGATAATCCACTTCTACATTGTAAATATTGGATGGGTGCTGGGGAGACAGCTTTGTGTGAAAAGGTATGAGACACATGAAACACGTTTTCATTATTTTGAATATGTAAAAAAGGTAAACTAAATAATTAGAAAAGTGGGGACAAACTCTAACATTGCACCCCTCCTCCCCAACATCAATCGCTGCTACTGAATACAGCTAAAGAAACTCATTCTTTTCTGTTTTCGAAGATCCTCACTTTTTTCGGCATGCCGGGAAAGACCAGGAACTAATATTCAAAAATCTGGTCTCCCTCGAATTTTGCGGCATGCCGGCTAATGCGAGGGAATACGGTATTAAATTTTACTTTTGTAAATTTGGTGGAAAAAAAGTTGCAAAATTGCTTTTCCCTGTTTTGCAAAAAATGTTTTTGCAGATTCCGATGTGAATTCGACATTACACAAATACAATTACTTGCCCCTAAAAAAAAATTACAATTACGCAAAAAAATTAAGAAAAAAATTATTATTTCAGGAAATTCGAAAATTTAATAATCAAATAGTGGGCAAATTTGTTTATGTCCACTACATATTTTAAAGATTATTTCGTTCTCGATATAACCTGAAATGTTCAAACTAGAATCTCACTCGGAATAAAACCAATTTCAATTATACGATCACATATTAACAAATAGGATGTAATACAGTAGAACAAATGATGTAATATCGAAAATACGCAATTTACTAATATTCTTATAAAATAAAACATTTATACCTTTATGATTTGACATAAGTTTATTCAGGGTCAAATGACCCCTTGCGGTAGTTAGGCCTAAAATAATTTTTTTCTAGGCAAAAAAGGTAGTTCGGAGATGAGGCATTTTAAGAAATAATATGATCATATATTTTAATAAAAGTCGTGAAATATAAGGAAATTTCGTAATATTTTAGTTTAAGAATTTAAAAAAAAAAAAAAAAAAAAAAAAAAAAAAAAATCAAAAAGTGTCATTTGACCCCTCGTGGTAGGTTCAATGTTAAAGTATGGCAATAGATATTTATAATTCGATTGCAAAATTCAGCCTTTTCAGACAAACAAGAAAGAAAAATTCATGCGTCAAGCATAGATTATGAAACACTTTCCAACACATTCTGAATAATGATACAAAACTGCACCGTTTAATAAGTTAAAATATTATGTCTAATTGAACCATATGGAAAGGCATAACACATCTGAAAACCCAATTTCAGCTGTTCCCATCTACAATCGGGAAATTATCCGAATTCTTTGAGCAGCCCTGTATATATTGTATTGCCCTATTGCACAGTAATCATCTTGTAATGATATTCAATGATTTATATCAATTTCAATACATTTGAAATGGCGTAATGTCGTTAAAATACACTGCAAACGATTTTTCCCTATTGATTACAATGTAACTGAATTAATTTGAGTGCCCCTGTAAATGAATTATTAATCCCCACATACTTCATATACAAAACCAAACATGCCTTGGTGACCCTAAGTAACGTTTATCAATTGCATGAAAATCCGAGTCCATTTACGGGAGTTAGAGCGTGGACAGACGGACAGAGAAACCGAATGTATAAACACTTTTCAACTTTTTTGGAAAGTGTTAAAAAAGCATATAATTATAAAAACTAATGAAAAATAAAATTACGAATGTATTGAAAAAAAAACTTACTTTGTAACTAGACTGTTTATTTTAAACTATGGCAATAGATAATAATGCAACACATCCCTGAAATAAATTCGAATGATTGTTGTGAATATTTGCAATGCATTCCACTCTTTCTGAGAAAAGAATTCGTTTAACTTTTCGTAACTAGCTGCAATGTTATATTAACCATTATAAAATGCGCATTTTTAAAACAAGTGTTAAGAGAAAAAAATAGATAGTGATTACTGTGTTTCGTGATTTCGTAAGAAAATTTCTGCAATTTCAAAGAATATATTAAAAGAAATTCAGTTTTCTAAGCCTATTAGACTTCTATATTATTTTTCCATGAAATTTTCGGAATATAGAAATCATTAGTCAGATATTATCAGGTTCATAAAACAGCAAAAAATTCCATAAACAACAGTTCTTCAGCAAAGTTAAATGAACATTTATATCTTACAGTATATATAGAAAAAACAAATTTTTAGATATTTTTTAGATAGCCAGAAAAAGAAGTTTAATGTTTTATTCCTTTAATATAATTGGCCAAAGATTGGCTTAGCGTCGTATTCATAAAAGGTTCATAATATTTCAACTTGTTTAACTTGCTTTTCTGAAATTATCTTTCGAGGACTATGAATAATCATTACCCCTGGGAAAATTATATTATCTACTTCGCTCCATGCACTCACCCGCCCCTTTTTAAAAAAAAACTTTCTGCTATCTTTTTCAAGAAGAAACTGGATTCATGAAAATTTTCGAATTCGGTTTTCGACGGATTTACACGTTTTAGGGGTCAGAGAACCTGAAAAACATGTTTTTACAAAATGTCTGTCTGTGAGTCTGTCTGTGTGTGACACAAATTTTGCGGGCGATCTATCTCAAGAACTAATGAACGGAATTTAATAAAACTTTATATTCAGTTTGTCCCTGATATAAATTGGTGCTGATTAGTTTTTGGTGTAAATCGCTCAACAGGTGGCCCTGGTATGCAGCATTTTCACGATTTACACAATAACTCAATCTCCAGGACTAATGCGCGGATTTTCATGAAACTTTAGATTCAGTTAGTCCTTGACAGGAATTGACGTTTTTGTACATTTTGGTGCAAATCGCTCAACAGGTGGTGCTGCTATGCTGCATTTGTTGCGATTTCCGCAATAGTTCTATCTCAAGAACTAAAGCTTGGATTTTCAACAAACTTCATATTCAGGTATACCTTGATATGAATTACTGCTGTTTATGTTTTGGTGCGAATCGCTCAACAGGTGGCGCTGCTATATTACATATTTCAGAATTTCCGCTATAGCTCTATCTCAAGAACTAAGGCACGAGTTTTCTTCAAACTTCAAATTCAGATATACTTTGATATGAATTGGTGCTAAATTGATGTAATTTCTTGTATTATTTAAATGATTTAATTGATGTGATTTATATAGAAAAAAGTTTTGTGATGGCCACAACATACTGGTTTCAATTTTGGTTTCGCCCTTCAATGTTTATTCAATTTACGTTTTTTTTTATATTGTTTAATTTTTAATTCATAACGTTTCAATTTCGTTATGGAATATTAGCCGGAAACAAATGAGGAATTATTTATATATTTTTTAAGTGCAAATGAGTTCATTTTTCCTAATCGTCGGCATGCGATAGAGATACTAGAATAAAAATATTGAAAACTAAATTAAAAAAACCCTAAAAAATTTGTAAATTGTGATATAGTTTTCAGACGACTTGTATTTGAAAGAACATTTTTCCCCATATGATGCGACAGGGAAAAAAATTGAAATTGTGCGATGTTCAGAAGTTTAAATAATTGCAGTAAAAGCGAAATTTAATAAACAGGTGTTGCTAACGTTAAAATGACGTCAGCATTACTCACGACTTTCTTGTTCTTAATAATATAAATTTAACTATTCGCTACAGAATTATGTTCCTAGGATCTATAAAGGATTTTTCCTCTTTATCAGATTAACTATAAAAAAAAAAAGTGAATGTCTTCTCAAAAAGTATAATCTTTGCTCTCTCTGCCTAACTTTCATGGATTAGCTTTCTTAGCTTAGTTTAGCTGTCAGAGAGAGCTAATTGCATACACATGGAACTTTAGTCTTAAATTGTGTATATAACGCTGATTTATCAAATATGGCAATATTTGAAGAAATACTGACGACATTTGTTGGAAAAATCGACTTTCAAGATTACCAAAGTCATAACACATGCTTGGCGTCAAGTGAAAGAATGTCACCAAATTGGCGATATTTTGGCGACATTTGGCGCAAAAAGTGTCTTTCAGAATCTGAAGAAATTTTGTAAAAATTTCCTATAGGAGCCTAGATACATGATTCAACCAATTAGAGTTCATAGAACGTTCTTGAAAACAGAATTCAACCAAACAGGGTACAAAGAAATTTCTCAACATATGTTTAGCGCAAAATAAAAGAGTGTTGCCAAATTTGGCGATATTTGGCGGCATTCTGTGTTGATTGTTTCTGTAAGTAATATTGTTATAAAATAAAATGCTTTATATCAATAATGCACAACGAGATTATATTGCTATGTAGAGTTGAACACAAAGCTAATTTTAACCGAGCTCAGCTCGGTCTTCCTCGTTGTTTTTTAGGGTTTCGTTCATCTGAGGAAACCCTATTTATCTCAGTCCTCGGTCTGTCTGTCTGTCTGTCTCTCACAGAGGCCGTTCTCAGAAACTATATATGTTGGAGACTTGAAATTTTGGATTCTTTCAGCTGAACATGTCACATCAAACGCAAATCATAAAATTTTGAAAAATACTTATATTTACCCCTCTGGGTTCCAAGTTGTGTATTTTAAGCTTTTTTCTTACTGGGTCCCTAATTAAGTTGAAGACTTGAAATTTTGGATACTTATTGCTGAACACCTCACATCAAACGACAAATCATAAAATTTTGAAAAATTGTTATATTTACTCGTCTGGGCTCTAACTTGTGTATTTTAATCTTTTTTTTTTTTCTAACTGACCCGTTAATTAAGTTGAAGTCTTGAAATTTTGGATACTTATAGCTGAACACCTCACATGAAATGAAAAATCCTAAAGTTTGAAAAAGTCTTATATTTATCCATCTGGGCTCTAACTTGTGTATTTTAAGCAATTTTTCTAACTCAGCCCCTAATTAAGTTGGAGATGTCAAATTTTGCATACTTATAGCAGAACACTTGCGATCACACGAAAAATCATAAAATTTTTAAAAAGTCTTATATTATTTACCCCTCCAGGCTGTAACTTCAGTATTTTTATCAATTTTTCTAATTTCCACCCTTTTCACCCGGGGTGCAATTTTCTAACTTGTGCCGACACCCCTTTGACCACTCTTTTATATTATGCACCATAGCCGTACATATTTTAGCTCCAATTTTTACCGCAAGGGGCGCCTACCTATCTCGGGTTCTATGGGCCCGATCCTCTCGACTAATATATCTACGGAATAGTTTGTAAAACGGAGTTTCGTTTCAGATAGAGGTTTGTTTAGAATAGAGTGCGCCCCCTGGTTTCGAAATGTGGAACTAACAGATTTTGCAAAAGAAAAAAGTGTTTTGAAAGGAATATTAAACAAAACCCTCTGTGCGATCCGTGATCACACTTACCCCCTTGTTTTTTTTAATTTATAGTCGTAAAACATTTTTTATTATAACTTATATAAAATTTAATAGAAATCGATTTCTAAAGCTTTAAATATGTGAATCTAATGCGTCATCTTATTTCTCCAAGTAGTTTTTGAGCTATGCTTTAAGAAACTAAAAAAATTGCGGTTCGTTTTGTAACTCTTAATAATGAAATTAACATTAGGAGTTTAAAACTTTAAATGCGTATAATTCTTAAACTACTCCAACGAATGATTTCGCGAGTAGTATTTAAAGGTAAAACGTCGCAGAATCCAAATATGATTTCGAAATCGGATGTTAGTATTAACAATTTCAGAGTTTGGTACAATTTTATTTCGATGACGACTTCTTAAGCCTAATTTTAAAACATAAAGTGAAAAAATATATAATTTCCAGCCGAATCACTTATTTTTTCTGGGAAAATTTGATGATTAAAATGCATGGTGTGTTCTCTCTCTGTTTTTTAGTCGATTGTACCTTGCAGTGCTAAAACTATGAAGCAAACTATCTATTCTTTCAACCGTTGTGGATTTTGAACTGCTTGGAATTTGCATTCCAACCGTTTTTACACAAAGCGTTTACATAACAATAATTTAATCTGTTCTGACCCTGTTATTACCCATATTTAAAAAAAAACTTAATCTGTGGCTGTACGATCCATGAAGGATCAGGGCCTACAGTGCCCAGGCACTGAGTATCGCACGGGCACCCGGTGCCCATGCCCTGGGCACAAAATTTCTGAGAGGCACGAAACTTTTCATAATTTCATCTAAATTTATTAATACCATGAAACGACAAAAATATATCGCAATATATGGTTTTAAATCCATTTCAGTAACTAATAGAAAAAATATTTTATTTTTATTGCTGAACCATTTTTTTAATTTTCCGGAAAACTTAATTTTTTGAGTTGACACTTTTAGAATAAGTGCGTAATATGTTAAAAAAAAAAAAAAAAAAAAAAAAAAAAAAACTAGTATCAGTAAATCAACCAATCTATGAGGGTACGAAAAATTGAAAGCGCCTGGGCACAGAAACTTGCTAGTCAGGCCCTGACAGTGCCCAACACTGTTTACTTGACCCTGTGCCCCGAGGTGCTATGCAGCATGTTCCCCAGTCAGGTGGTCAACACAACGTGAAACCCTCGGTGTTTAGTTCCCAAGCAAGCTTGGTACTCATTTTATCGACCCCAAAGGGATGATGAAAGGTTGAGTAAACCTTGGCCAGCCGAGAGCAGAACTCGCGAACTATAGCATGGCAGACAGGCATGCTGACCAATACGCTACCGGGCTTCCATTGCCCATATTATGGTGAGAATAGAGTTAACTTATGGTTATGTAACTATTTTCTATAAATTCGGTCTAATCACTGGACAGTTTGCTGTATTTTTTTTTACATGCAAAGTAAAAAAAAAAAACAAACAAACAGATATTTGCTTTGAAATCCTAAACATTCATATAAATGCTTTAAAATAACTAATTGAATGTACATAATAAAATGAATCCATGTATTTTACCTAGACTGTGAAATGTACGATAATTATATTTTTCATATTAAATCAATAGAATTATTGGATTTATCGATGTATATTTTCAGAAAATTATTTCATTTTTTTAAAACAGTGTGTGAAATGTCAAAGAAATCAATTTCTTAAAATGTTATCATAATCGGTTTTAGTACTCAGAATATGAAGACAACCATTTTTCATAATAACTATTTTCCGCGGAAAACATATAAAACGCTGCAAAATAACAAAAGATTTTTTATTTGCCACCAACTTGCAAGATAAATTAAAGTGTAAGTAAAGTATTGAAACATTTCTATTATAAAATAGTGAAATGTTATAAAGTTATAGTGTATGTTTTTGTTTTGTATTTTACTTTATATAAAATGCAAATGGGAATTTCGTTCCGGCTGCTTATAACTCGAGGTCTACATGATGGATTTCGATGAAGCTTGCACTCTTAGTTGGAGAATTTTTCAGGGAAGGTTTTAGTATATAATATATCATTCTACGTCGTTTAGTTTTAGAGTTATGCAGAAAGATCTATAATCAGGTGAATCCGAATACGAAATATTAGTCTTTTTAAGAAGATTCTGCTGAATGGATTTCGATGAGACTTACATTGTTAGACATAATTTTTCAGGGATAGTTTTGGCCTATTGTACACCGCGTTCCAAAAGTTTAGAAAATCAATAAAATTTGCATAAATATAAAAAAGTAATAAAGTACAATTAAAATTCGTAAGATAGGTAATAGATAAAAACAGTTTCGTTGATATACACATATAAATTATGATCAAAGGTTTGAAATTATAAAATATACATTAAATTATATAAAAATGTGTTATCCCAAAGGTATAGGCACATGATTTTTTTTTTTTTTTTTTGGTTTAACATTTATAAAAGTAACTAAAACCTTACTTTTAATATTTAATTGTATTACCACAACACTTTATAACATCAAATGCACGTTGTTCCATAGAATTAACTAAGCATATAGAAGTAAGAAGTAAGTGAAAGTTCGAATTTTCACTCCTCTGATTTTATCCCTCTGAAGACGACTATTATAATGCAGTTGAAAGCGCTTGGGGTTTTAACATTTTTGACGGTTTTTATGTTGTAGAAACCTTTTCATGTATATTTTAGCAACTTTTAAGTAAAATTTTATGAGAACTGTAATATCGTATATTTTATTTGTTAATCAAGGTGAATATAACGTTCAATAATTATAGTTTGAACTATATTTTGTGATACTTGAGCATTAAAACAAAGTGAGGCCTAAATCAATAAAGAGTCACCTCCTTGATGTCGACTAAAAAAAGTCCGAGGCTCTTTACGCAAGTTGTGCTAATAGTATGCCCAACTATCTGGGTCATCCAAATTCCGCTTTTTTTTCGTCGCTGAATATCACAATACACCACTTCGGTCCATATGACATATATTTGCGAGCCCACTGCATTCTCGTCAATCTATTGTGAGATTTCGAGGCTAGTTGTTTATCATTTTCATGTAAACAAATTTACATCTTTCTTTAATTCATCTATGAATCGTATACGTTGACACAGAAAGCTGGGACTCACTTTTAATGCCACTAGCAATCAACATTTTGTATAGATGTCAGTTTATGGATCCATCTACCATATCATTTTCTGGCCACACGAGGCCTCCCAGATCTGTGTTTTGCTTTGAAAGAGTCACCCTTAAACAGTACTTGATAGACAGATTTCTTTGGACGATTCAAAGTAGCTGAAATTTCTGCAATAGCCTTCCCTTTCGATTTCATCTTCCGTGCTTCAATTACTTCATCTGACTGAAAATTTCTAGCTCGCGGCATCTTCACTAACCGATGCTATCGTGAGGTGCACTTAAACACTTCATGCATGTGGCGTCATAAGTTTGAAATTTGCGTTTTTTCGTGAACAGTTGCCAAAAATCAAGAAAGTGTCTAAACTTACGCAATATGCAAATTTCACTTTTTACTTTCTGCTATCTTTACAAGAAGAAAGTATAAGAATCGTGAAAATTTTCGACTTTCGGTTTTCGGCAGATTTACACGTTTTAGGGGTCAGAGATTGCGAAAAACATGTTTTTACAAAATGTCTGTCTATGAGTCTTTGAGTCTGTGACTGTGTCTTTCTGTCTGTCTGCATGTATGTATGTGGCACAAATTTTGTGGGCGCTCTATCTTAAATCAACCACGGAATTTAATAAAAATTCATATTCAGTTAGTCCCTAATAAAAATTGGTGCAGATTAGTTTTTGGTCTAAATCGCTCAACAGGTGGCGCTGATATGCAGCATTTTTCACGATTTCCGCAATAGCTCAATCTCCAGAACTAATGCACGGATTTCCATCAAACTTCAGATTCAGTTAGTCCTTGACATGAATTGAAGTTTTATACATTTTAGTGTAAATCACTCAACAGGTGGCGCTGCTATGCTGCATTTTTTGCGGCTTCAGCAATAGCTCTATCTCAAGAACTAATGCTTGGATTTTCAACAAACTTCAGATTCAGGTATACCTGCATATAAATTAGTACTGTTTAGTTTTTGGTGTAAATCGCTCAACAGGTGGTGCTGCTATGCAGCATTTTTCACGATTACCACCATAGCTCAATCTCCAGAACTAATCCAAGGATTTTCATCAAACTTCAAATTCAGTTAGTTCTTGACAGGAATTGACGTTTTATACATTTTGGTGTAAATCGCTCTACAAGTGGCGTTGCTATGCTGCATAATTTGAGATTTCCGCAATAGCTCAATCTCAAGAACTAATGCTAAGATTGTCAACAAACTTCAGATTCAGGTATGCCTTGATATGAATTAGAACTGTTTATCTTTTGTTGCAAATCGCTCAACAGATGGCGCTGCTATGCTGCATTTTTCAGAGTTTCCACTATAGCTCTATCTCAATAACTAATACACGAATTTTCATCAAACTTCAGATTCAGGTATACCTTGATATCGTTTAGTGCTGTTTATGTTTTCGTGTAAATCGCTCAACAGGTGGCGCTGCTATGAAGCATTTTTCAGAACTTCCGCTATAGCTCTATCTCCAGAACTAATGCACGAATTTTTATCAAGCTTCAAATTCAGATATACTTTGATATGAATTGGTACTAAATTGATGTAATTTCTTGTACTATTTAAATGATTTAATTGACGTGATTTATATAGAAGGAAGTTCTGTGATGGTCACAACATACTAGTTTCAGTTAAATTAAATAATATCCTACATTAAAACCATTATTTTCGTCCTAAAATGTTCAAAATACGTTTAAAAAAAAGTACAGCCATTTGTATAACCCAAGTGTTTGTATTTTTTATTTAAAGGTTAAATATCACCAGTGTCTAAACTTTTGCTGAGGACTGTATATAGAAGTATTTGACGCAATAAAAAACAAAATTGAATTATTAGTTTTCAATTAATTTTACTCCATTCCGAATAAAAAATCCCAAAATATGTAAAACTTTCGCCGCCGAGAGCGTATGCAACCCCTTCAGCAATTTAAAATATAAGAAATGCAGACAATAAAAAAATAATAAAAATCTGATTAAATAATTAACAATTTCTGACTGTATAATCTAAACTTAATTCATTCTTATTCGTAGTTAAAACTATATTTTTTGCAAATGAAACTGCATTTTTATTAATAACTAAAACTATATATTTTTTCCTCAGATGTTGCGCAATCATCGACTTAGTCATCGGAAATAATTGGCAAACAGAGAATGGAACAATGCTTATAAGAAGAAATAGTACTTATGTTTGTAAAAACCCTGACTTTTCTTTCTGTAGAGAAATAAAACAAAATATACTCTGAAGCATGGTTGTATCATTTATTTTATGAATAAACTTCGCTTCCAAGCTTTCACTAATTTTCCATAATGTTTGGATTAATTTGACCCAAGTTAACCATGTTTTGAACCAGAACATTTATTTGATGGATATTTATTTATTTAATTTCAGGTTTCTACATGGAACATATCTAATTTAATTTCTAAAAAAAAAATAAAATAATAATAACTGATTCGAAACGTATATGTCAAATTAACCCACATGTTCCAGAAGATTAATTAGAGGTTGACATTTATTTGATAATTATTTATTTATTTATTTAATTTCAGGTTTCTACGTGGAACATATTTAATTTAATTTCTTAAAAAATAATAATAATAATAACTGATTCGAAACGTATATGTCAAATTAACCCACATGTTCCAGAAGATTAATTAGAGGTTGACATTTATTTGATAATTATTTATTTATTTATTTAATTTCAGGTTTCTACGTGGGACATATTTAATTTAATTTCTTAAAAAAAAAAAATAATAATAACTGATTCGAAACGTATATGTCAAATTAACCCACATGTTCCAGAAGATTAATTAGAGGTTGACATTTATTTGATAATTATTTATTTATTTATTTAATTTCAGGTTCCTACGTGGAACATATTTAATTTAATTTCTTAAAAAAAATAATAATAATAACTGATTCGAAACGTATATGTCAAATTAACCCACATGTTCCAGAAGATTAATTAGAGATTGACATTTATTTGATAATTATTTATTTATTTATTTAATTTCAGGTTTCTACGTGGAACATATTTAATTTAATTTCTTAAAAAAAAAAAATAAATAATAACTGATTCGAAACGTATGTGTCAAATTAACCCACATGTTCCAGAAGATTAATTAGAGGTTGACATTTATTTGATAATTATTTATTTATTTATTTAATTTCAGGTTTCTACGTGGAACATATTTAATTTAATTTCTTAAAAAAAAAAATAATAACTGATTCGAAACGTATATGTCAAATTAACCCACATGTTCCAGAAGATTAATTAGAGGTTGACATTTATTTGATAATTATTTATTTATTTATTTAATTTCAAGTTTCTACGAGGAACATATTTAATTTCATTTCTCAAAATAAATAAAAAAAAAAAACCTGATTTGAAACGTATGGGTGAAATTAACAAACATGTTCCAGAAGATTAATTGGAGGTTGACATTTATTTGATGAATATTTAATTATTTAATTTCAGGCTTCTTAAAAAAAAAAAAAAAAAAAAAAAAAATCATTCGAAACGTATCGGTGAAATTAACCCACATATTCCAGAAGATTAATTGGAGGTTCGCATTTATTTGATAAATATTTAATTATTTATTTAATTTCAGGTTTCTACGAGGAACATGCTTCATTTCATTTCTTTAAAAAAAAATCTGACTCGAAACGTATGTGTCAAATTAACCCACATATTCCAGAAGATTAATTAGAGGTTGACATTTATTTGATAAATAATTATTTATTTATTTATTTTCAGGTTTTTACGTGAAACATACTTAATTACATTTCTAAAAAAAAAAAAAAAAAAAAAAAAAAAATCTGATTCGAAACGTATGGGTTAAATTAACCCACATGTTCTAGAAGATTAATTGGAGGTTGACATTTATTTGTTGAATATTTATTTTTTTATTTATGTTCAGGTTTCTACGTGGAACATATTTAATTTCATTTCATTAAAAAAAAAATTCTCACTCGGAACGTATTGGACAAATTAACCCACATGTTCTAGAAGATTAATTTGAGGTTGACATTTATTTTCAGGTTTCTACGTGGAACATATTTAATTTCATTTCTAAAAAAAAAAAAAAAAAAAAAAAAAAAAAAAAATCTGATTCGAAACGTATGGGTCAAATTAACCGACATGTTCCAGAAGTTTAATTGGAGGTTGACATTTATTTGATGAACATTTATTTATTTATTTATTTAATTTCAGGTTTCTCCGTGGAACATATTTAATTTCATTTCTTAAAAAAAAAAAAAATGATTCGAAACGTATGGGTCAAATTAACCCACAAGTTCCAGAAGATTAATTAGAGGTTGAAATTTATTTGATAAATATTTATTTATTTATTTATTTCATTTCTTTAAAAAAATTCTGTTTCGAAACTTATGTGTCAAATTAACCCACATGTTCCAGAAGATTAATTAGCGGTTGACATTGATTTGATGAATATTTATTTATTTTCAGGTTTCTACGTGGAACATACTTAATTTCATTTCTTTAAAAAAAATTCTAATTCGAAACGCATGGGTCAAATTAACCCACATGTTCCAGAAGATTAATTGAAGCTTGGCACCTTTGAATAAACACGATTCCCACCGGGTGATTAAAAATTAAAAAAAAATATTAAGAATCAGTAATTCAAAATCTAACAAAGATAGAAGGATGGCATTTATACAAAAAAAAAAAAAAAAAAAAAAATTAAAAAAATTAAAAAAAAAATAAGAAAAAAATGGAGGGTTTTTTATTTTTTTTAATCGACAAACAAGAGTTTTCTGCCATTTATTGGCTATGGTTCTTTAATTTACTTAATGAATAAGCACAATTCCTACGAGACGATTTAAAATTCAATTGAAAATGTTAAAAATCTATAGATCGTAAGGTAACGGCAGTAGAAAGATGAAGATCATGACTGAAATAAAGCAAGAATCCAAAATTTATTTGGAGCATAGTTTACAATCTCGACCAGCAGATTACACTTAAGTTTATCCCATCAAGGGCCATTTTGTAGTCGTAAAAAAAACAAAGGGTACACGCTAGAGGTAGAGGGTATACACTAAAGTCATTAAGGGGGCTGGTCACTCAGCTTCGGAATTCTCCTCCGCAATGTTAAGTCTTTGGACTTTCGTTGCATTCGTATATCTAAAATATCTTCTCGGGAAATTCATATTTTTAACATTTTTTTCTGTGTACTCTTCTTAAAAGATGTCTCTTTTTTTCTTAGTTTTCAAAATATTTCTAAAATTCATGCTGAATTTAATATTTTATGTGTTAAAAGCGGGCGAACTGTGAGTAAGATTGAAACACTTCCTACAAAATTAAGTCTATACTTTAGAAATATTTTGAGAACTAAGAAAAAAAGAGACATCTTTTAGGAAGTGTACACAAAAAGTAGAAGATATAAATAATAATGACCCGAGGAGATATTTTAAATATACGAATGCATCCAATGCCCATACGCTTTACATTAGTGGGGAGAAATCGAAAGCTGAGGTGACCAGCCCCCTTAAGATGAGCGCCTTGTTGTCTTTTTTTTTTTTTTTTTTTTTTTTTCAATTTTAAGAGTCCTGAAACCTCTTAAGATAATTTTATTATCAATTTTATTATCAATAACCTAAATTCACGCAATAATAAATTTAAAACTTTAAAAAAGTGATTAATCTTCATATCTTCAAAAATTTTTATTGTAAAGCGTATAAGTTAAATAATTATAAAGATTTTTACTTTCTTTGCCACGCTAACTTGAAGGCATTTTGAAAACTCACATGAAAATAACACTTATTTTATGAAAAAATAGTCATTAGTGATGCTATTTTCTTAGTTTTGTTCCAAAGCAAAAAGCATTCAGATAGTAAAAATATAAAAAAAAGCAAGTAGTTTAGTTTTTATGAGTAAAGTAATACAGACCCACATTTGCGTATCTCAGGTCTTTAAAGAATAGTGGAGGATTATGTTTTTGATTTGAATATCGGAATATTTTCTTCCAATATTCGTGTTTGCTTCGTGCAATAAAAGTATTAGTATCTCAGTTGTATCTCATCAGTACACTGTAAAAAAAAATCTGTAAAGTTACTAAACTTTTTCTAGGAAACAGAGATTCCTAGAACTTTTTATGTAACGGCAACAAAAAAAAATTATTCATGTAACAGATACACTTTTGCACCATAAATTAAAAAATCTGTAAGGTTACTAAGGATTTTTTAGGAAACTGGGATGCCTAGAGCTTTTTATATAACTGCAACCCGGCTTACAAATGAAATTTTACTAAGATTACTGTAATTTTAGTTTTGTAAAGCTATAGATTTCTGTAGCTTTACAAACACTAGTTTTGTACATTTACATCATTTTTTGTACAGTGTACAGATAAAATTTTAGTAAGCATACATATTTCTGTAACTTTACATCTGTAGAATTACAGATTCTTTTTACAGTGTAGTCCACTGCATTAGTATAATGTTGCAAACAGTTCAGATATTTTCACTAGTCCATTGCATTAGTAGGAAATTGCAAACAGTTCAGATATTTACATAAGTTTACTGCATTAGTAGGAGGCTGCAAACAGTTCAGATATTTTTACGAGTCACACCACTATTTAATAAACCGCGGTCACGTTTACAACAGCTTCTCTTTCTTCCATCAACGCTTGTGGTAGTCGTATATCTGGTTTTATGTTAATACTATTAAATAAGTCAAGTTTTTCTATTCAAAATTAGTTGTAAGAAAAAGGTGTAAAATTTGAACTTAAAATGTAAAAGTAAACCTTGTATAAAAGTTGAAACAAAAATAGGCTTGATGTGTGGATTTCTTAAAAATAACTAGACTTTTTGTACTCCAGAACTATCTTGTTGTTACACAGACCAGTAAATGTTAATTGCTTTGCGACGAGTTTCACGTATATGTATTAGTAGAAGGCTGCTAACAGTACAGATGCTTTCACGAGTCACCACCTCTGTTTACTAAATCTGGGCCAGGTTTACAACAGCTTCTCTTTCTTCCATCAACGTTTGTGGTAGTCGTATATCTAGTTTTATGTTAATACTATTAAATAAGTAAAGTTTTTCTATTCAAAATTAATGGTAGGAAAAAAGTGTCAAAGTTAAAACTTAAAGTGTAAAAGTAAACTTTATGTAAAAGTTGAAACAAAAATTGGTTTGATGTGTTAAAAATAACTGAGCTTTTTGTACTTCAGAACTAGCTTGCTCTCAGACAGATCAGTAAATGTTAATTGCTTTGTGACGAGCGTCTCGTATATGCATTAGTAGGAGGTTACAAACAGTTCAGATATTTTCACGAGTCTTGCTGCTATTTACTAAACCTAGGCCACGTTTACAACAGCTTCTCTTTCTTTCATCAACGTTTGTGGTAGTCTTATATGTGATTTTATGTTAATACTATTAAATAAATCAAGTTTTTCTATTCAAAATTAGAGCTAAGAAAAAAGTGTAAAAGTTGAAGCTTAAAGTGTAAAAGTTGAAACAAAAATTGGCTTGATGTGTGGATCTCTTAAAAATAACTGGACTTTTTGTATTCCAGAACTAGCTTGCTCTCAGACAGATCAGTAAATGTTAATTGCTTTGCGACGAGCGTCTCGTATATGCATTAGTAGGAGGCTAGAAACAGTTCAGATATTTTCACGAGTCTTGCTGCTGTTTACTAAGTCTGGGCCACATTTACAACAGCTTCTCTTTCTTTCATCAACGTTTGTGGTCTTATATCTATCTGGTTTTGATAAGTATTAAATAAATCAAGTTTTTCTGTTCAAAATTAGTAGTAAGAAAAATGTGTAAAAATTGAAGCTTAAAATGTAAAAATAAACCTTGTGTAAAAGCTGAATCTTAATGTAAAAGTAAACTTCGTGTAAAAGTTGAAGCTTAAAATGTAAAAGTAAAGATTGGTAAAAGTTGAATCTTAAAATGTAAAAGTAATCTTCGTGTAAAAGTTGAAGCTTTTCTGTATAAGCTATGATTATACAGAAACGAAAAATTTACTTTATGTGTGGATTTCTTAAAAAGAAATTGACTTTTTGTACTCCAGAACTAGCTTGTTGTCAGACAGATCAGTAAATGTGGTTACTTTGCGACGAGCGTCATCTATATGTAACGGACATGATGCTTATAGATTGGGAGCCGGCAGCACAGACAATCACCTCTTCGAGTTCAAGGATGAAATTCTAGGATTAATTAAATCTCGATTCGCATATTAAAAAGCAATCGGCCTGCAAAGTTATACTACAAGTGAAGCTTTTCTGTATAAGCTATGATTATACAGAAACGAAAATTTACTTTATGTGTGGATTTCTTAAAAAGAAATTGACTTTTTGTACTCCAGAACTAGCTTGTTGTCAGACAGATCAGTAAATGTGGTTACTTTGCGACGAGCGTCATCTATATGTAACGGACATGATGCTTATAGATTGGGAGCCGGCAGCACAGACAATCACCTCTTCGAGTTCAAGGATTAAATTCTAGGATTAATTAAATCTCGATTCGCATATTAAAAAGCAATCGGCCTGCAAAGTTATACTACAAGTGAAGCTTTTCTGTGTAAGCTATGATTATACAGAAACGAAAATTTACTTTATGTGTGGATTTCTTAAAAAGAAATTGACTTTTTGTACTCCAGAACTAGCTTGTTGTCAGACAGATCAGTAAATGTGGTTACTTTGCGACGAGCGTCATCTATATGTAACGGACATGATGCTTATAGATTGGGAGCCGGCAGCACAGACAATCACCTCTTCGAGTTCAAGGATTAAATTCTAGGATTAATTAAATCTCGATTCGCATATTAAAAAGCAATCGGCCTGCAAAGTTATACTACAAGTGAAGCTTTTCTGTGTAAGCTATGATTATACAGAAACGAAAATTTACTTTATGTGTGGATTTCTTAAAAAGAAATTGACTTTTTGTACTCCAGAACTAGCTTGTTGTCAGACAGATCAGTAAATGTGGTTATTTTGCGACGAGCGTCATCTATATGTAACGGACATGATGCTTATAGATTGGGAGCCGGCAGCACAGACAATCACCTCTTCGAGTTCAAGGATTAAATTCTAGGATTAATTAAATCTCGATTCGCATATTAAAAAGCAATCGGCCTGCAAAGTTATACTACAAGTGAAGCTTTTCTGTGTAAGCTATGATTATACAGAAACGAAAATTTACTTTATGTGTGGATTTCTTAAAAAGAAATTGACTTTTTGTACTCCAGAACTAGCTTGTTGTCAGACAGATCAGTAAATGTGGTTACTTTGCGACGAGCGTCATCTATATGTAACGGACATGATGCTTATAGATTGGGAGCCGGCAGCACAGACAATCACCTCTTCGAGTTCAAGGATTAAATTCTAGGATTAATTAAATCTCGATTCGCATATTAAAAAGCAATCGGCCTGCAAAGTTATACTACAAGTGAAGCTTTTCTGTGTAAGCTATGATTATACAGAAACGAAAATTTACTTTATGTGTGGATTTCTTAAAAAGAAATTGACTTTTTGTACTCCAGAACTAGCTTGTTGTCAGACAGATCAGTAAATGTGGTTACTTTGCGACGAGCGTCATCTATATGTAACGGACATGATGCTTATAGATTGGGAGCCGGCAGCACAGACAATCACCTCTTCGAGTTCAAGGATTAAATTCTAGGATTGATTAAATCTCGATTCGCATATTAAAAAGCAATCGGCCTGCAAAGTTATACTACAAGTGAAGCTTTTCTGTGTAAGCTATGATTATACAGAAACGAAAATTTACTTTATGTGTGGATTTCTTAAAAAGAAATTGACTTTTTGTACTCCAGAACTAGCTTGTTGTCAGACAGATCAGTAAATGTGGTTACTTTGCGACGAGCGTCATCTATATGTAACGGACATGATGCTTATAGATTGGGAGCCGGCAGCACAGACAATCACCTCTTCGAGTTCAAGGATTAAATTCTAGGATTAATTAAATCTCGATTCGCATATTAAAAAGCAATCGGCCTGCAAAGTTATACTACAAGTGAAGCTTTTCTGTGTAAGCTATGATTATACAGAAACGAAAATTTACTTTATGTGTGGATTTCTTAAAAAGAAATTGACTTTTTGTACTCCAGAACTAGCTTGTTGTCAGACAGATCAGTAAATGTGGTTACTTTGCGACGAGCGTCATCTATATGTAACGGACATGATGCTTATAGATTGGGAGCCGGCAGCACAGACAATCACCTCTTCGAGTTCAAGGATTAAATTCTAGGATTAATTAAATCTCGATTCGCATATTAAAAAGCAATCGGCCTGCAAAGTTATACTACAAGTGAAGCTTTTCTGTGTAAGCTATGATTATACAGAAACGAAAATTTACTTTATGTGTGGATTTCTTAAAAAGAAATTGACTTTTTGTACTCCAGAACTAGCTTGTTGTCAGACAGATCAGTAAATGTGGTTACTTTGCGACGAGCGTCATCTATATGTAACGGACATGATGCTTATAGATTGGGAGCCGGCAGCACAGACAATCACCTCTTCGAGTTCAAGGATGAAATTCTAGGATTAATTAAATCTCGATTCGCATATTAAAAAGCAATCGGCCTGCAAAGTTATACTACAAGTGAAGCTTTTCTGTGTAAGCTATGATTATACAGAAACGAAAATTTACTTTATGTGTGGATTTCTTAAAAAGAAATTGACTTTTTGTACTCCAGAACTAGCTTGTTGTCAGACAGATCAGTAAATGTGGTTACTTTGCGACGAGCGTCATCTATATGTAACGGACATGATGCTTATAGATTGGGAGCCGGCAGCACAGACAATCACCTCTTCGAGTTCAAGGATGAAATTCTAGGATTAATTAAATCTCGATTCGCATATTAAAAAGCAATCGGCCTGCAAAGTTATACTACAAGTGAAGCTTTTCTGTGTAAGCTATGATTATACAGAAACGAAAATTTACTTTATGTGTGGATTTCTTAAAAAGAAATTGACTTTTTGTACTCCAGAACTAGCTTGTTGTCAGACAGATCAGTAAATGTGGTTACTTTGCGACGAGCGTCATCTATATGTAACGGACATGATGCTTATAGATTGGGAGCCGGCAGCACAGACAATCACCTCTTCGAGTTCAAGGATGAAATTCTAGGATTAATTAAATCTCGATTCGCATATTAAAAAGCAATCGGCCTGCAAAGTTATACTACAAGTGAAGCTTTTCTGTGTAAGCTATGATTATACAGAAACGAAAATTTACTTTATGTGTGGATTTCTTAAAAAGAAATTGACTTTTTGTACTCCAGAACTAGCTTGTTGTCAGACAGATCAGTAAATGTGGTTACTTTGCGACGAGCGTCATCTATATGTAACGGACATGATGCTTATAGATTGGGAGCCGGCAGCACAGACAATCACCTCTTCGAGTTCAAGGATGAAATTCTAGGATTAATTAAATCTCGATTCGCATATTAAAAAGCAATCGGCCTGCAAAGTTATACTACAAGTGAAGCTTTTCTGTGTAAGCTATGATTATACAGAAACGAAAATTTACTTTATGTGTGGATTTCTTAAAAAGAAATTGACTTTTTGTACTCCAGAACTAGCTTGTTGTCAGACAGATCAGTAAATGTGGTTACTTTGCGACGAGCGTCATCTATATGTAACGGACATGATGCTTATAGATTGGGAGCCGGCAGCACAGACAATCACCTCTTCGAGTTCAAGGATGAAATTCTAGGATTAATTAAATCTCGATTCGCATATTAAAAAGCAATCGGCCTGCAAAGTTATACTACAAGTGAAGCTTTTCTGTATAAGCTATGATTATACAGAAACGAAAATTTACTTTATGTGTGGATTTCTTAAAAAGAAATTGACTTTTTGTACTCCAGAACTAGCTTGTTGTCAGGCAGATCAGTAAATGTGGTTACTTTGCGACGAGCGTCATCTATATGTAACGGACATGATGCTTATAGATTGGGAGCCGGCAGCACAGATAATCACCTCTTCGAGTTCAAGGATGAAATTCTAGGATTAATTAAATCTCGATTCGCATATTAAAAAGCAATCGGCCTGCCAATTATATCTTGGTGGAAAACACCTGAAAACCCGATTTTAGCGGTTGACTCTTAGGTTTACCATTGTGTTTTCCTGCTTCCAGGCCTCTATGTTTTCATACCTTTGGGAGCAGGAAAATACAATGTTAAACCTACGAGTCAACCGCTAAAATCGGGTTTTCAGGTGTTTTCCACCAAGATATGACTTGGGAGACCGATTGCGTTAAAATATGCGAATCGAGATTTAACTAATCCTAGAATTTCATCCGTGAATTCGATGAGGTGATTGGCTATGTTGCCGGCTCCCGGTCTATTAATGTATTTTATTATACAACCAGTATATTTCGCCTTTTTTAATCACAGAAGTTTTGCGATTGAATTAAGCCAAAATTTCTATTTTGAATTACCGATGAGAAAAGATTAAAATTAAAGAATAAAGGACGCTCGTTGCGAAGATGTTAGAGCTTCTGATGATCAACACCTTAAATAAATCTTTCTTTTATGTTTATAGAAAAGAAATGTAAAGAGCGTATCTATATTTAAATACCCAGTAAAAACAGATAATGTATCGTGACAAAAAACTTCACTTTATAATTTTAATAAGTAGTACAAACTGGGGCTATGACAAACGGTGATCTGATAAGTCATATACTGTGGGGATGTTGCTTAAATAATAAATTAATATTTTTATATTTTGAATATTTACATCTATTGTAAGTTTATACTACATTATAGTTCCGTTATAATGAATTTTCGTTTAAATTACCTTTTTAATGAATATCAAGTGTTATCATTTTATATGTGCCTGGAATAATAATAATTTTATATGTATAGGTTGATGCACAGAGAAACAAATAGTCTTCAAAAATTTTAGAATCCAACAGAAAATTGTACTAAAAATTAGGTAGATTTCGTAAAAATACTACCTATTGCATTATCCCCTATGTTGGAATTTCTGAAAATTTTTTGCATATCTGCGACGATCATGACCTCTAGAACCCAAAACCATTCCCAGTTCAAAACCTTATCTATCTATCTATCTATCTATCTATCTATCTATCTATCTATATATCCCTTTTTTATGGACCCGATAACTTCCATAATTCTGACAAATATCTTCCAAACTGACATATAAAATCAACGGGCAGAAAATCTCGGTCCAAGTTCGTTAATGGGCAAAATCGGACCAAAGGGGAGGAAATAGGGAGGGGTTTTGTGAAAACAGAAAAAAACATAACTTCTTAAATATAATACATATGAAATCAGTTTAGAGTTATTATTACTTTTAGGAAAAGGGCCAAAAATGTATGTATCACAGATTTTGATAAAATTAATAATAGGCTCAAGGGGCGAATAAAACAGGGTTTTAGGGAGAATGTGCTCTCACTTTATCCATATCCATATGATTGAACACCTGCTGTATCTCACGAAATTGAGTTTTTGCTTGCGGAAATTTATAAAGCAAAAATAATACCAACCAAACAGCGTTATTGAAGATATTGGAAATTGCGGAATAGCAATGTACACCGGGGTAGAATATGATAGGATAGATCATTTAATTTACATCATACTAATAAATATAATCCTATTAATCTACATATAAACAACATACGAGGGGTGTTTTTTAAGTAAGGGCCGTTTGAAAATAAAAACCAAACGAAAGAAAATTTTCAAAAACCAAATTTATTTTCAGATTCTACATACATTTATCTATTATTCAGCGCAGCTGCCAAGTGTATTTAAACATCATACCTCACAACTAGATTTTGAACACCCTCTTTATAGAAACTTGTCGCCTGTTCGAATAACGAAGGGGTCCCGGCCGTTTTCACGTCTTCGTCATCATTGCCACCGAGATGATGTTTGAGATAGCGGAAAAGATGGAAATAGCTCGGCGCAAAGTCGGGGTTGTAAGGGGAGGGGGAGGGGGGGGCAAAACTTCCCAGCAAAAAGAGACCAATAAAGCTCGAACCTGAGCTGCGGTGTGAGGACTTCCATTGTCATGGAGTAGAAAAATTCCCCCTGTCAGCATGCCGCGTCTTTTGTTTTTAATAGCTTTGCGGAAAAAAAAAATGTATCAATGGCCGTACCTCGCACGGCGCGGGGAACAGGACGCAATCACTCGTTGCGGCGCGCGCCACCTATTAGTGTTTGCAACAAAACGACCCTTACATGAAAAACATGCCTCGTACATTGATTTTATATAATTAAATAGACAATAGAAACGTAAAGAAAATTTTGTAAAATAATAATTATTATTACAATATAATAAATTGCATTTTCACTGGATAAGCAATAGGAGCGATAGGAAAATGATAAGAACGGAGCAGATTTTTCTATATTATCAAAGTGTAACATCGCACTGGTGGGATTCAAATAATTTAACAACCGGTTCGCTGTCCGAATAATTTTTGATGTACAAAAATGAAAGAAAAATGAAGCATCACACATAGATTATGAAACACTTTCCAATATTATAAGAACATTGTTAAAATAAAATTTGATCCTTTGGTACAGTGAAAAATATTCCTGGAACATGTTACCCTATAAAAGGTTGTTAATAAATATTCGGCAATCATGAAACCCTGATCATAATTTCTATCAGAAAATGCATCAAAACAATATAATATAAAAATAGCAGAAATGTAAGTTTAAGAATTGAAATATGTTCATGACCTAAAGTTGTATGTAACATATTTAGAAAAAAATTATCCATGCTATAGCTAGTGAGACAAATTTTTGCATGACCAAAACTTCTCGAGTTATGCCATTTAGAAATTTTAGGAATTTTTACCATTTCTTAATAAAAAAAAAAAAAACAACAACAAAAAAAAAAAAAAAAAAAAAAAAAAAAAAACAGGCCAGACAACGCTGGAAATTCGTAAAATACAAAGTATCATGATTCGGCAAGTTTAGATCATACAATGTCTTTTCATTTGTTAGAGCTGTAAAAGTATTTTTCTAAATATAAATTATAATACTAGAGGAACTTATAAAAATTTTGGATTTGTTACATTTACAAAAATAATTACTTTCATTTAGAAAACTTCTAAGATATGAAGAACAATATAAAAATATGTGCAGTTGGAAGTATATATATAAATCTGACGATTTAAGTATTAGCTATAGCTCAGCGATAACATGGAACATTCCGTGCCAAAGCAATAACCTGAAATTTGAATGATTTTATATCTTTAAATCTATTTTATCTGAATTTATATTGTTAAATGAAAAAATATTGAATTGAAAGTATATGCTATTTGGTACTTTACTTTCGGCGTAATTTGATTTGTGGAGTCTATGCGCACCGAAAACGAGCGAAACTGCGAAGAAACACTCAGGTTTTCATTGATTTCGTCGAAATTTCACACAGCTTATTTTGTAAAAAATATTTCTATCCGTCCGAATGTTTAAAAATTTTTGTAGATGATGTAAATCTGATCTATTGAGAATCTCATTACCATCTGAATTTGAGATACTCTTAAAAGATTGGGTTCAAATGCAGTCATTTAATTATTTCTAGCGTAGAAAAATCTCGTCTCCTTGAGGCGCGAAATGGCCTGCATTTGCCGGTGTATTTCCAAAGGTTAAAATTCCTATTTTTTAAAATCGATTGTCCCATCGATAAAAAGATGGTTTCAGATTTACGAACATGTTATTGATTTGTCAGTACCTCTAAAATTTCGCCCTAAAGGAGCGAAACCCCAACGAAACACTCAGATTTTTGTTGATTTCTTCGAAATTTTCACACATTTTATTTTGTAAGAAATATTTCTACCCGTTTGAACGTTTCAAAATTTTTGTAGGTGGTGTAAATCTGGTCTATTTATTGAGATGCTCTAAAAAGAATACGGTCGTTTAGTTATTTTTAGCGTAGAAAAAAAATCGTCTTCGTGAGGCGCGAAGTGACCTGCGTTTACCGGTACATTTGAAAAAATTAAAATTCATATTTGTTTTAAACCAATTGTACCACCGATTAGAAGAGTCTTTCACTTTAAGAACATATGTTTGGTTTGTCGGTACCTCCAAAATTGCGCTGCAATAAGGGAGAAAAAGTTTTTCGGAAAAACGACCCTTTTTGAAAATTGTTTTTCAAGCGGTTAACTGCGATATATTTTTTAATTGATTGCGCCATTGGAGACGTAGATTTTTCAGCATATGTTTTTCATTTTTAACATTACTAAGCGGTTTGGCCGATGTAAGTTAATAAATAATGACAAAATACTCCCGAAATTTCTTCTTTTGATTCTTCATTTTCAACTGATGCGTAAATAAGCGCTTCTGTGCGTACGCTAGAGTTTTTTCTTTCTCGCAAGGACCGAGTTGAGTTTTTAATGAGAGTGAGTTGCGATTTTTAATTAATAACGCAACTAATTATTAGCATTTTAAAATTCTGTGTCTCAGGTGCATCAGGAGACATTTTGAGCTAGCCTCACAAAAATTTTCAGTCTCATACATGCCGTAGATTTTGCTAGCCATCGCACACACACAGACACAAAGACAGTGCAAAACTTTCTTTTATTAGTATAGAAGAGTAGTTAGTGTAATTTTTAATAACCTTACCATATAACTGGGATTAGCCTAGGGCTGTCAATTTAGTTACCAAAATTCTTCAAAATTTCGTTTTTTTTTAAGTTGAATTTTCTCTTACAAGATTGATGAAGAAAAAATATATTATTGTTCCAAATGAAATATTATTTTATTAAATGAAATTAGTCAGGACTTATCACAGAGTTTTGCCTACAAAACAATGTTGTGCAGATAAACATTTAAAGAAAGCAAATTAATGTAAATGCGATTTTTCACATTTGAAGTATCATTTTAACAACCGGTTCGCCGAACTCAACACAAATTAACAACCGGTTCTATCGAACCGGTGCGAACCGGCTGAATCCCATCCCTGGAAACATGTCAATTGTGTTTCCTTTGTGTTTAATAATTTCAGTGCAGCGTTGTGGCATAAAGTTTGCAAGATTTCGAAATTGATGAAGTGACAAAACACGCCTGCTTCACAAATGACTGATTTTCATTCTGCTTTCGAAGTATGCTGGGCCATTTGACCATTTTTTCTGTAGATATTACGCACTATAACACCCCAAACGTTCTTCATGGGATTTAAGTCTGGACTATTGGCCGTTTTCAGTCAAGTGTGAAAATGTAATCATCTTCAAAACGTCTTCATGTCTTTTGTAGAGGAAATTGAATTATTGTCTTGTTGAAAAATATAGTTAAGACCAGCATTTTCTTCATTCTGGTTACAACAAATGACGTTCTAAAATGTAAATAAAGGCATGTCTATTTTGTCGTCTTTCTGGAAAAGCAATTTTAAGATTAGCTCCTGAGGAAAATGCAGCCCAAATCATTAGGAAGCCTCCACCTAGTAATCGCGTGTAAAATACACCCTTTTCCTTTTGAAGGCTATGCCAACATGAATGAAAACCATGCGAAACATCAAAATTAAACCTTTTTTCATCATTGAAAGTAGTTTTAGACCTATTCGTTTGTCTCTTTCCGTGTTTCTCTCTATAAACTGAATGGGAGGGGGGTTAGAAGACAGGTGTTAAACACAGACACCCATGTGGTTTAACATATTTAATATTTTTTGACCTTGTAATTGCTCTTCTTACAGTTGATACCGGTTCTGGTGTCTATATCTGGCTTCCAATTTCCTTTGTTGTCATTCTTTTGCTTACGACAGTGTGAATAATCAAACTTTCGGACCGTTTCAAAAGACTTTACGGCCTACCTGTAGCTTTTGCGGATTCATGAACAGTTAGATTCTGTTATAAATTTAAAATGGCAGTTTTTTAAGGGATTTCATGACTCTTTAAGCTTTAAAATTTTTGAAATTTAAATTTTTTTAGATGTTATACTCCTATCTTTTCTGAACGTTTTGATATAATTGTTTCCTTGAATTTCCAATTGGAACAGAAGTTATGGCTTTTAGAATTATACCCGCTCAATAGCTGAAGCGGCGTTTCCAAAACTTTGAAATCATTTGCTCTAAATGCCGTTTTTTGCGGGGGGATGGGGGGGGGGTAACGCACACAATATCTCAAAAACATCTGAGTATTTTTTTCATGAAATTTTCAAAGCATAAGTTTCATGTTAGTCTGTATAAATTGTACTTAAAATTCCCTTCTTATTGTTAAAAAAATATGTATTTTTTTTAGGTAATTAAATTGTTGAAATTTTCTAAATTTTGCATTAGCTAAATACAACTTCGTATTAAAAATATAAAAATGCTTTAAATACAAATTTATTTAGGTTCAGTACAATTATTACAATCTGGAGTATAAGTAGGCACCAAAATTTTCATTCTAGTTGAAAAATTTATTTTGTAATCTTGCGCGTAATCTGTTATGCCGATTTTTAGCTCGTCAATTGTCTGACAGTTTGGAGCACCCTGTAAATGCTATTTCTGGATTTTGCAGTTTTTTGTATATTTGGAGTGAAAGAACATACTTATATCTTTCATCCTAATTAAAATTATGTTTGAAAATCAAATAAATTTAAAGATTTTAAATTTTGAAAATGTCTTTTGTTTTTCATTTTTCCAATTGAGACCCCTTAAATGCTAATGTTATATGATATGCGAAAATATACACCAATCAGGAGCAGCAGTTTCGAAATATTTACTGCATTCTTTATTTTGCTCCGGAGTAAATTTAGCAAAATACATATTTAAAAAAATATTAAAATATGTATATGCATGTTTTTTAAGATATTGCTTTAATATTAATTGGAATAACATGTATTTAATTTCAACATAAAGATATGGGAATTTGCATAGCAAACGCAAGCTGGTTTCTTTGTTTTTGTGTTGCCCTATGATTTTGAAGCCCGCTGTATTTCTACGAAATGGCAATATCTGTAGTAGAATTGGTTCTTAGTGCTACGAATAGTAGAGCGGCTCGTCTGACATTCATACTGATTAAGACCAAGATTATTAGACATATAGGTTGGCTTATCACTACGGGCTCTGCTCCGACCACTCTCGATGCTATGAGGGGTCATACGTCACAAGAATCCCAGAAGGACAAGAATTCTTATTTCAATATCTGCCGTAAGAATAATATAGGAGTTTCGATTTATTAAATATTGTACAAATTTGCATTTCCAAATGCTAACACCCACATTTGACAGTTTATTTTACTTGAGTAAAGTAACCAGGTAAAGCATGTAGTTTATACCCTTTTTCTTAAATCTTCATAGAGTTAGAAGGGTTCAAAGTTTGAGGATGCGAAAGTTAAACTTAGTGACAAATTTTAATTTATACTTCCCAAAAAATCATCAGATTGAAAAGTTTTTATTTTTTAAGAAGATGCAATGAGTGGGCTCAAACATAATCTAGGAATTCCTTTTATTCAGAAACACATTTATATTTATAAAAAATTATTATTAATAAGTTCATATTTAAAAATACTATGGTATCCAACTCGGGCTTACCAGATTAGTCCATAGGTAAAAATCATTTCTTAAATTGAAAACTCTAAATAGATATTTTACATTTAATATATATATATATACATTTAAATTGCCCAATGAAAACACCAAAAAGCATTTTTATATTAAAAAATATCAGTAATGTATTCAAATAAGATTTGAAATTTATTAAAAGCGATATTTTATTAAATTCATGTCCGCAGCTAATAGCCGAAGAAATCATCAAAAATTTCACTACTTATAGAAGCCTTTTCGATTTTGATTTTTTCAGTGGTTTAAGCACGTAGTTCGATTACATGTCTGCTAAATTTGTGTTTTATTTATATTATTTTATTTATTGATGAAGCTTTAATTTCGTTACGGAATATTAACCGGAAATAAATCCTGAACTATTTATAGTGTTTTAAGTGCAAACGGATTAAAGTTTCGTAATCGTGCTGCACGCGATGAACATAGATTTTAATAAAAATCACTCTTAGAAATTATTTTAAAAACCACAAATAAAAAATAAAAATAAATAAATAAAATTAAAAATAAAAATAAACGAGGAAATTGAAATACTGTTTTCAAACAAATCCTGTTTCAAAGAACTTTTTTTTCCTATTCGGCAGAGTAAAAATTGAAAATGCTGCGGTGTTTAGAAGTTATATATATATACACATATAAGGTTAGTTGGGGCAACTGGGCCATGATTTTACAATGTGCCTCTAGACCTTCTGACAATTCAGCTTAGAAAACCTAATGTTCATTTGTCATCATTAAAGTCTGAACTTCTGTAAATGTGTTCAGTTAGGTTCCCTCTATCAGACAGAAATGCTCAAAATTACATTTTAATGTTTAAAAATATAAAAATATGCATATTTCATCTTTCTTTCCTCATGGGTCCAGTTGCCCCATAAAAATGGGGTAAGTGGACCAGGAGGGTCTATATTCCACATGCGTTTATTTTTTTTTCATATGGGATATCAGGTCCTGTTTGAAAAAGTGCAAACAACATAAAAAAAAATTGAAACCAGGCAGATCATGTAAATTATATGTCAATAAAGAGCGTTGTAAGGGAAACCTTTGCTGTCAATGTGTCTAAAAAAGCAATAAAAGTGAAAATATTAGATTTATTTATACCAAAAACATAAAAATTAAGTAAGTACTTATGTACTTTAGTTTAGGTAATAAGTATAAAAGTCACATGGGTATTTTAAGGAAAAAAATAGCTAGGTAAATCTATGAGCAATCGGCTACGTATACTTTATCTGTATCTAGGAGTCGCATTATATAGGGAAAATTTTATTGTTCCTACCAGAACTCTTAATGAGTTACCTTCATGATGATTTTATTTAAAATATTCTAAAGAAAGGTGCAATGAAGATATTCTTTTCAAAATAATGGTAGGAACAATAAAAGTTTCTCTATAGAATGCGACCCCTGTATCGTACAATTTCAAGATTTGGCTATCTCACTTTCAGGGGCAAGGTACTTGCATTCGTAAAATGTTGAAATAATTTAGTGACATCAGTATTTACAAGAGAATTTATTTGAAAACTAGTAAAAGTATATTTTCGCGTACTTAATAAAGGTGAAATTTTCATTATAAAATTCCGGTGCCAATGTGGCAATTAGGAATTAAAATTATGTCATGCCATAACGGCATCACTGCCTCTCAAGGGGTCGAGAAATTTGGTTTGATACCACTCAATATGCTTTTTTTTAATTTATTACATAATTTTAATAAGGTATTCTATACTTTTCTTCATTGTGAGCAAAAATCAATGGAGAAATTTACTTCCCGTTGTAAGAGAAACTCAAAAAAATTATTTATAACTATTGGGGTAACTGGATCCATCATGGTCCAGTTACCCCGGATACATGTCCCAGTTACCCCATTCTTGAAAAATTTATGGGGTAACTGGGACACCGGGCTAACATTTGAAACATGAAGTAAATATGTATAGATACTTAATAATATTAACGTAGTTATATGCCTAATCTTAAAAAAAAAAGATTGTTTAATAAAAGTACTTACAGTATTTTAATAAAAAGCCGAGGAAGTTTAACAAAATGGACGTTGTTTTTAAAAAGAGAAACGTTAATTTTCGACAACTTATCACAGCAAAGAGAGAGTTATGATTGAGTTAACACACGTTGTTTTAGGAAGTAGAGGTTAAGGGCAGTGGTGTAGTCGAGGGGGGACGTGGGGGGACGGCGTCCCCCCGCTTTTTTATTTTATCTCGAGCGTCCCCTTACTTTTTATTTTCAAGGGGGACGCTAGAAACGCGGGAGGACGCAGACTTTCCAAACTTCTTAATTTTAAAAAAAATGAACGTACCAATAAATTAATAGTTTTAGAAATAAGGTAAAGTTTTTTAATACTTTTCAAATACTCTGCTGGTTCGACTATTCACATTTTACCTTTCATAAGTTTGCTTGAATTTCGGCAAAATTTTATGTATATTTTTGAGGTTCAATTGTAGTACAACATCACTATTACGATGTGTATAGCATCAGTATTTCGTTTACGCGAAAGCAAAAAGAGAATTGTTTAATATTACACTTTATTGACAGAAATTGTTTAAAACAGACATTAACGAAGGTATAATAGTTTAAATAGTATGATGAAAATGACATTTGACATTCGCTACATGTTCCCTATCGGAAATAGCATTTATCGTTCGTTTACAGGGACATTAAAAAATATTTCTAAACGGCATGATCCTTTAATGATAATTATTTGAAATGCATGGAAAACTATGGGAAACGATAATATTGAAAACGGTGCCCGAAACATTCACAGTACATTTACAAGGCCACATAAAAGAATCATCACAATTTCATCTATGAGTTCAGTTGCTGAGACGTGTTTTTTATTCTATTATCAAGGCTCTCAACACATTTTAGTCCCCCAAAAGTAAGAAGGGGTCATTTTTATTTAAAGAGGGGACTTAAAGGAGCCATTTATATTAAAAAGGGGGACTAAAAGGGGCCATTCGTCAAAAAATACTGCACCGAGTTTTCCCAAATATGCAAGCAATTTTTTTAAATGCCCAGAAAATATGTTAATTCGTTATCTTTATAAAGATAGTCATTAAGCAATGCACACAGCTTTATTTAAACGTACTTAAATATTCTTCGGCAAGAACATAGAAAGTGTTCAGTATTGAGCATTCACCTTCATAATTGTCCTTAAAAAAGCATTAACTTTTCATTCAAACTGCTAAGTGTTAAAATTTTAAATCTAGACACACGGCAGTGTGTCAGCCAAGTTCGCCTGACATAGCCGTGTGTTATTTACACGAACCATTTCGAGCTGTTTTCGTCAAATTTCAATGCTCTACAACTGAAAATCTATGAGACCTACATACTTGTTATACGAAATGTGTAGTAAGACCACCCTAGTTACCTAAAATCCAAAATTTTATAAATAACGCATAATTAGTTTTCGAGATAATGACATTTGTAAATGTCTGATAATCGATAATTTTACCAATGACTCACTCACTCACTCATCAAAAAGATCTCGTATATCTACTGCAGCTACAGACTTCAAATTTGGTGCGAAATTCGTTTACACTATAAAACTAAGGAAAAAAATTAAAAAAATTGTGAAAATCGATGAATTACCCACCTGGGGGTGCCCATTTTTACTTTACCATTGCGTCTATTAGGCGAAATTTTAATTTGCCGTAGGAGGGGACGCTGTTCTGTCGCCAAATACCGCCAAGTTTCTCGCCAACATGGCGATATATCGCCAAATTTGACAACCAAAATTAGTCGCCAAAAGTGACGCCACCTTGGCGATATCTCTAATATTTCGCCGAATTCCCATAGACTTCCATTGTAAACCTATCTACTTACTGGGGATTTATCTGGGTTTACTTGCTTACAGAAAATCAACAAAATGAGATATTCTGTCCATCACAGAGCCCGTTCTCAGAAACTATACATGTTGGAGGCGTGAAATTTTGCATATTTACAGCTGAACACCTCACAACAAATGACAAATCATAAAATTTTGAAAAAGTTGTAAATTTAACCCTTTGGGGTCTCACATGTTTATTTTAAACAATCCTTTCTAAGTGAGCCCCTAATTAGGTTGGAGGCGTGAAATTGTACATACTTATAGCTGAACACCTCACATCAAACGACAAATCATAAAATTTTGAAAATGTCGTACGTTTAACTCTTTGGGGTCCCACATATGTATTTTAAACAATTCTTTCTAAGTGAGCCCCTAATTAGGTTGGAGGCGAGAAATTTTGCATACTTATAGCTGAACACCTCACATCAAACAACAAATCATAAAATTTTGAAAAAGTCGTACATTTAACCCTTTGGGCTCCCGCATGTGTATTTTAAACAATTCTTTCTAATTGAGCTCCTAATTAGTTTGGAGACGTGAAATTTTGCATACTTATAGCTGAACACGTCACATCAAACGAGAAATCATAAAATTTTGAAAAAGTCGTACACTTAACCCTTTGGGCTTCCACATGCGTATTTTAAGCAATTCCTTCTAACTGAGCCCCTTATTAAATTGCAGATTTGAAATTTTGCATACTTATAGCAGAACACCTGAGGTCAGGCGACAAATCATAAAATCTTGAAAAAGTCTTACGCTTAACCCTTTGAGCTACCACATATGTATTTTAAGCAATTCTTTCTAAGGGAGTCCCTAATTAAGTTGGAGACATGACTTTTTGCATACGTATAGCTGAATACCTTAGACCACACGACAAATCATAAAAATTTCAAAAAGTCTTATATTATTTACTCCTCCGGACTCTAATTTGTGTATTTTAAGCAATTTTTCTAACCTCCGCCCTTTTCACCCGAGGAGCACTTTTTCAACTTTTGCCGACACCCCTTTGACCATTCTTTCATATTATGCACCATAGTCTTACATATTTTAGTTCCACCTTTTATCGCCAGGGTCGCCTAGTTATCTCAGGTGCTATGGGCTCAATCCCCTCGACTAATATATCTACGGATAGTATGTAAATCGGAGTTTCGTTCGGATAGAGGTTTGTTTAGAATAGAGTGCGCCCCTGGTTGCGAAATGTGGAACTAATAGATTTTTCAAAAGGATAAAGTGTTTTGAAAGGAATATTAAACGAAACCCTCTGTGCGATCTGTGATCACACTTACCCACTTGTTATTTTCAAAATCATCAGAGAAAAGTTTATTTAGTTAATTAAATTTGAAAATCCAGGGAGGGGCAATGTCCTCCCTCTGCATTGCCTCTTTGCCCGCACCCATGACTGAATGATACATAGTGTGGCATAAGCACATAACTTTATTTTTCACTTTCAGTACAAAAAAGCAGGCCCAGCTATAGGATATTTAATTGGAAAATTTATTAGAAAAATTTAATAGGAAAATTTAATATAGGAATTTAATAGGAATTGTTGTTTCAGAAACAATAAAAATTTCGAATCAATACATTTCGTTTCAAAACATGCATTCAGTGTAGCAGTATTAAAATATAGATTTCTGCCGCAAATTGACAGCCAAATAGTTTGTTGTAGGAAATTTAAATTAAAATTGAATGTTGCTTGGTGAATAAAATAGTCTCATGTAAACACATTAAAAAGCATTAAGTAAAGTGTCTTCGGTATGTCTATATTGTAACTTTACAAAAAGTAATGATATCTAACAAAAACATAGCTGTGAAAAAAAGGGAGCCAAGTTCTGTGTAGACAATGGCAAGAAAAGAAGTGATATCTAAGTGGGTGCCAAGTTCAAATAAAATTTACTCAAACTTACCTACTGAATTATTATAGCATTTTTTAAATTGTTTAGAAATAAAAATTATTGATAGCATATTAATAATAAATTTAGAACTTGGCAAGTTTTTGATAAATGTTATGCCTATCAATTTCATGTCTTAATAAAATGATGATGTTAATATTAACAACAATGTCATTATAAAAAAATTAATATAGTTATTATTATAAACAAATGACTCATGTTAAAGATTTGATAAACCAATAAATACACAAATACATTCCCGCTCGTCTTTGGTTATCACTGTAGCACGCACCCTTCGTAAACCCTCAATGCAAACAGACTAAAAGGCCTGAGAAAGAGACAGATACCTTTACGCTTGTTCTTGGTCATCCCTCTAGAGACTGCACCCCTTTAACCCTTCAGGGGCAAAGAGATTTTATTCGTGACATGCTGAAATGATTCAATCACACCATAACTTAAAAACAAATTTATTTCAAAATGGGTAAAAGCTTCTTTTCACGTATTTAATAAAATTAAACTTTTTAGTCCTGAATTCTAGTGTCAATGTGGCATTTTGCAGTTAAAATTAGATGGGATATGTTTTATCCCACTATCCTTCAAGGGGAAGGAGCTCACTCAAATGAAGGCTTCCAAACATGAAATAACAAGTTTAGATATAATAATGTCATTAATAAAAATAAATGACTTGTAGGTAAAAACTTGCCAAGTTCTACATTTATTATTAATATGCTATCCATAATTTTTATTTCTAAACAATTTTAAAAATACTATAATACTTCAGTAGGTAAGTTTGAGCGAATTTTATTTGAACTTGGCACCCACTTAGATATCACTTCTTTTCTTGCCATTGTCTATACAGAACTTGGCTCCCTTTTTTCACAGCTATGATTGTTAGATTAGTTTAACATATGTATTGTTAATTATTAACCTTAAACATTAATCATATCCTTCTATATATAAAAAAAAGTTTTGATTTGGAAATGGACCAATGACAATCTGCGTAGATATTCCGGGTAGATCTACATCCAATTTGAATGCTTAAGCATGGCCTTTCATCGTTAATATTAAAAAAACTGTTGCATACAAAAATATGAAAATCGGTGGTATTATAGAGAAATGTTTGATAAACACGATGATGCAGACAGTTTTCAAATCGAAGAATTATTTTAAGAGATATTTAATGCTAAAGATAGACAAAATCGTTAAATTAAGTTTTATTGGAGCAAAAACTATACATGAGAATTTAATCATCTTTAGATCATTTTATACGTTATAAGTTTCCGGTGTGCAGATTGTATTTATTTTTCTTATTTGACTCATTTTTTTAGGTTTTATTTCAATTTTAAATTCAAATTTTCAGCATTTCGAGAGATATTTTTTACAAAATTTAGAAAATGTTATTAATTTAAACTGTTGCCAGTTGTATAAACAGCGCAAACAATAATGTTTATTTCAAATCAAAAATTTATTTTACACGTGACTTTTATAAACAGAAAATATAAAAAGCAGGAACTCATTGAAAATTACGTCATAAAAATTATAATTACACGTGAATTTTAAAAGAGACAGAATATTGTAAAATAATAAATTCATAAACATGCGTTAGAAGTCTTAAATAGGAGAATTTACGTCACATTTACGTCACATCACACTTATTATATAAAATGAACAAAAAATAATATTGCTAAACAGTTTAAATTTAAAACTTGCTCGAGACATTTATTTAATATTTTAAGATGATCATAATATTTCATTTCTATCAAAAGTATTTTTACGTGAATATTAAAAAGAAAAAGAAAAGTTTGGTGAAAATTACGTCAGATTATATTTCTCAGATTCCAATTATAATTCAATCTTCCGAAATCTTTTTAAAGCCGATCAAATTATCGTGCTGTTAGAGTCTGCGGTGTCTGAACGGGGGTTGACGAGCATAGCTCGTAGGGGGCAGAGCCCCCTAGTTAATTTAAATTTTAGTTATTTTCTACACAAAACTGAGATAAGCTATGCTGCTCATCAGAAAAAGCATAGTATGGCAACGCTCCCTGGGGAGTGATCAAAACCAATATTGAATCAACAGTTATTCATAATCATCTTACATATTAAATTTAATGAAATTCCATCCCAAACATGCCGAGATCTGGCTATCACGGAAATAGTTAAAAATGTGACCTAGTAGCACCACCTGTTGGGCGAAATACACCAAAATCTAATCAGCATCAATTGATGTCGGGGGTTAAGTGAATGAGAAATTTGGTGACATTTCATACCAGAGATGCTGAGATATAGATATGCAAATTGTGAAAAATGCAGCATAGTAATGCAACCTGTTGGGCCATATACACCAAAGCCTGATTAGTACTTGCATGTGCTAAGGTCTAATTAAATATGATATTTGATAAAATTCTATGCTTTAGTTTTTAGAATAGAGTATATACGAAATATGTATCATATACAGAGAGAAATTTAAAAAAAAAATGTCAAATCAAATTCAGGTCAACCTAAAACGTGTAAATCCATCAAAAAGATTCAAATACTTTCTTTTGATAAAAATATATTTAAGAAGTATATCAAAAAGAAGAATAGATTTTAAATAAGATTTCCTTTAATAGAGGGATATACTTCTACATCAAAATCGAAAGCAAAACTAAATCTATAATAATAAAGATAGAGGTTGGTCTATATAGTCTATGTTCTATATGTGCTGAAAAGACTGCTGCACATACAGCTACGGAGGCGAGGTACATCTATGTCTAAAATTATGCACTTCGAAGCCAGTTTTCGGATTCTTTTTTATTTAATTTTTTTGCGATTTTTAGCCTTTTATTTTTCGTTACCGTTCACGGTGATTTTTTTCCACATTAATAAAAGGAATTCAATTTCAATTTTTTAGTCTAATAGTAGAAATTTTGTCCTCTTTTCAACTTTTTCAATAAAGTTTATTCAGAATTTGTACAGCGATTTATTTTTGGCGAATTTTTTTATGTGAATTTCAGCTTTTTTTTCGCGTTTCGTTTCAACTTTATGACGTTCGAAAAAGGAATTTGGTTTCAAACCCTTAGCCTTAATGTAATGGATTTTGTCCTTTCGCGATTGCGTCCTCAGATTGTAATTTTTACCGTTTTTTTTTTTTTTTTTTTTTTCATTCCGCGACGATTTTTTCACATTTGTGGAAGAATTCCGGTGATAATGTTATAGCCTACTTTAGTAAATTTTGTCTTTTGTGATTTTTATGAATTTTTAGCGATTTTTATACATTTCGCGGTGATTTTTCCACATTAGTAAAAGGAAACGTGTTTAAATTTTATAGTCCCATTATACTAAATGTTTTCTTCTTTTCAGTAAAGTTTATTCGGAATTCGCACAACGATTTTTGAATCTTTCGCAATTTTTTATGCGATTTTTAGAGTTTTTTTGCCTGTTCCAATCTCAGTTTAATATATTTTGCCCTCTTTTCAATAAATTTGTCTCGGAATTCGTACCGCGTTTTTTAAATTTTTTTGCTAATTTTTTATAAACTTTTTTGTGTTTTGCGGCGATTTTTTGTCATTTGGTTTCAATCTTCTGGTAGCAGAGTTTCAGGAGGGTGCTGCACCCTGCCTGCCCTTATGTTTACAAAATAGCACTCCTCTTGCCCTTGCTGAAAAACATTAGCACCCTTGTTGCCCCCAGCTGGAAAAAGTGCCTTTAGTCCTTTGTTTGTTAAAAAAATTACTTGCATAGTAAAAATTGACTCATTGCTGTCTTTAAAATAGCGTCCTGTCTATTAAATATTAAAAGTAGTTTTAAAAATCAAAACAATGCCTTTAAAAATTAAAAAAAAAGTGCCCTTAAGAATCCAAAACATGCCCTTCGAAATCCAAAGGTGCCTTTTTCCTACAAGAAGCACCCTGCCCTTTTTTAAACCTGGGGGAAACTCTGCTGGTAGTTTAATGTAATAAATTTTGTCCCCTGCAATTTTTGAAATTTTAGTGATTTTTAATGCGATTTTTCATTGAGTTTAACATTTTTCTGCAGTTTGTGGCGATGTTTTGACATTCATAAAAGAATTTCGGTTACAATTCTTACTATATAAGCCCACTATAGTCAATTTTGCCCCCTACGATTTTTAGAGCTTTTTACATTTTGCGGCGATTTTTCCACATTAGTAAACTTTTTGAATTTTTTTTTTTCATTCACCGAAAAAGGACGAAGTGGACCTTTTTCTAAAAAGAGAACTTTAGGGGCGAAGGAGCATCATTTGGGAGCTCTGCATTATGCATTTTATATATTATTTTTTACATTATGCTGAACAAAACATTAATTAGGTATGTAAATGATATTTGTATACAGAGTCACACACACACAAAAAGAATTCAAATGCACTATCTTCTATGGCCGGATATTTATTGAAATGCGTTTTGCAGCTGGTTTAAATTTTAGTGTGTTATGTGATGCGCATATAATTATTAATTTCTATATATGGCCACTCAAAATAATTCAAATTAATACATTACCAGTTATAAGTATATTGCCTGATGTTTGTTTAAACTAAACGAAATTTTACTTTTGATAACAAATGCTACATATGCCTTTCAATCACACATTGCTCTAAAATTAATTTTACAAACATTTGTGAACAATTAATATATTGGCAGGTATACAGGTGTTCCATAAAGATTGACACGCGCTTTCATTTTTTACCTTTTGGAGATAAGTAGGCAATGTAGATTATAAAAATGCTTAAAATAAGATAATAAAATAATATTGAAATATTATGACAGCGAAATAATATTCTCGTTAATTTAAAAGAAAATGTATACATTTTTTTTTTTAAACTTTTAGACGACTCTTCTATTCAAAATTTGTCTGTTAGAAATTTTTTATTTTTGCTGCAACAAAATCATTAAAAAACTACTTACTCCAAGCTAAAACCACAGGCTTACTCAAAATTTGGAAAATGGAAAATCACGGGATGGCTACTGACACGAAAACTGGAAAAGTATAAAGAGTCGAGAACTTTTATGAGAGCAAGCATTTCTGAAAAGTCCTCTGAGAGACTAAAAGTAATACATATTATTAAACTGTGACAAAATTAAATATATTGCTGTTGTTTTAAAACAATTTTTCACTTTTATTTAAATATTTAATTAAAATTAATTTGAAACACTTTTTTATTAACTTGAAAACTAATTTATTAGGAAAGTGCTTCTTAAATATCTCACCTGGTACAAATTTAAGTGTTATTTGGTATCGAAACTCTACTTCAAAAAGCTATATTTTAAAAATTTCTGCTCGACTATTTAATCACTTTATCAAATGCCATCAATTCAAATAAATTTTTAATTATAGTAGATTTTATCCTTGTTAATAAACATTCACTGCGCCGCACAATGGTCCTAAATCGGGTTTATGTGGCCAAAAATCAGAAAATCGAAGTTTCGTATTTCAAAATGAAATAAATTCCACAGTATTTAGAAATTTCTGAAGATTTATATTTTTTAATATTTTGGTTTTATAAGCTCACATGAATTCGCATCGCTTATGTGAAGTTAGGAGTTTTGAGCGTTTTCTGCTGTTGCGTGAATTTCAGAAAAATTTGCTGCATTCACACCCTAACTAAGACCTTTTTAGATAGTTTGTCGTTTTTTTCTTTGCACTTGTCTGAAACAACATTAAATTATATATTTAATTTGATTTTTTGATTGCAAAAATCTCAAAAATTAAAAAAAGAGGATTTTTTTTAAAGAAATACATAGTTTTAAGGAATTTTTGTACATAAAAAGTGATATATAAAAAAAGTCCTTCCGAGTTCCTCGGACTTTTATAGTTCCAAATGTAGAATGAACCTTCTAAAATCATATCCCAAGAGATTTATTGCTACTTTTTGTGACTTTGTGAGAGCCAGTAGTTTGAAGTTCGACATTGGATATTGCCAGTATTAGTCCAAAATCAGTAATCGGGTTTGAAGTCAATCTAATTTTCGCACTGACCCAAAATTGTCAATTTTTATATAATGCAACATTCTAATTAACATAACTTTGTCAATTTTATTTTTTTAATTCGCGGGGGAATGGGGGCGGGGCTTAAGAGTTGGGGATATTTTTTTTATTTATATATATATTTTTATTTGTTTTTAAAATTTTTCCGTAGCTTTTTTCGTTTATATCAAAAATAATATAAACTTGACCTTATTTTAAAACGTTTCTGAATTGCTTTATATTAGAAATAGCAGATTTTATTTGTAAAAAAATTAAAAACTTTTGGGGATGTTAGACATTTTATACCAGAGGGGGGAAGAGAAGGAGGAAGAATTGGAAATTTGAAATATACTGAAAATGTAGATGAATAAATATTTATTTCACATTACAAAAATAAAGCAATAAAGGCAGAATCTTCATTTTTTATTGGAATTTCAAAGGTATTATTCTCTGTGTAATAGAGAGAGTCAAAATAACGGGGGAGTGAGGGATAATTTTTTTTTTTTTTGGAAGTAATCTAATTGATGAATTGGGTGATTTATTATTAATTCATAGTAAATCCCAATGTCGAAAGCTTAAAAAATAGTAATAATTTTTTTTAATTTTCTTTTCAATAGGGGCAAATGGAGAAAGGGGAGGTTTCACGTGTGTGGGGGGGAGGCGGGCAGAAAAATTAACTGATTGATTATTTATGTATTTTACTGATTGCTTATATCCTTTATTATTGCTTTGCAATAACAGTAAAAAGAGAAAAAATAAGATTTTAAGCTATATATTTTGACGGGGAAAGGGTGTATCAAAATTTCCGGAAAGACTGAATTAGATGATTTGTCTTAAAATAGAAGAAATTATTCATCATAATCAAATGTGGAAAATTCTCATTCTTGTAAAAAAAATCTAAAAAAAAAAAGAAAGTTAAAAATTAATAAATTATTTCCCCCTCTTTTATCCCCCCAAGCCCCTCCCCGGATCCCCAAATTACATTTAGTTTAAATTCATAATGTAACATCTTTTATAATGTTATAAAATCAAAAATGAATCATATACAACCACTAGGAAAGTTGAAAATGATTTTTGGCCACATGATCACGATTTGGGACAACTGTGCGCCGGTTTACACATTCATATTTCAATCCTATTTCATTCTTTCAATAAGAGTAACTACGCGTTAAAAATAACTATGTCAAATTTAAAGTTTCTAGCCCTCATAGTTTCAGAAGAATAGCAACGTTAGAAGGTTTTTTCACTTGGAGGAAGGCAATTTCCTCACTTAAAATTTCAAAATTTTAAAAAGTCGTTCTTCGTGAGCATCTACATGTTAATAGTTAACACTATATTTATTTTCAAGTTTCTTATAAAAAACAGCTTCAGATAAGTCGTGATGAGACTATTTTAGAGGGTTTTCCATCAATTTATGGCTTTAAAATGTTAATAATAATAATAAAATAAAAGTTTTAAGCGAGCATGTAAGCCCTGAAAATATATAAGTGCTATATTTTAAGTTTCTTGGGAAATCGTGAGGAAACTGAAATTTCAGAATGTTCTTTCCGCCTTTCTCACCGTTAAAATTCTAATTTTTGAAAAAAAAATCAAGTATTGCATTTACACATTAGAAGTTACTAATTTAAAGTTTCTATTTTAAGGGTTTTTTTTTAAAGAAATCTTGATGAAACGCAATTTTTTGAAATGTTATGTAGAAGGATATTTATCTATTTCTCGTCTCATCATTGAGTACTAAACGTATACCTTCGGACCAATAAAAAGCATTATTTATCAATTATCTTCAGCCTTGGTCACACTTTTGATATTTTGTCTCACGTAAACAAAACTTATTTGTTACTTCTGGTCGAAAAAGGGTTTAAAAATTGCCTAGATACGACCGAATTTCTCAGTGACATATAATCACAGAACATTAAATAGTCTATTCATCATGTATAACAATAACATACATTCAAAATTTGAGCCCAGTCAAAAACACCGTTTGAACGCTATCATGTTCAAACACACATCATGAAGAAAAAAAGACTTTGAAAGTCTGAAAGGAAATACCAACATACAGACATACATAGAGAATTGTTGTAAAAATAGGCAAAATGGATTAAGGGGGGTTCAAAAAGTAAAGATATACCAAAATTTCACAGTCTTATTTTTCTTTTCCATGATTACAATAAATTCCTTACTCTACATCTGACCATAAAGTAAAAATGCAATAATTTTCAATGCTCTCAGTGAAAAACAGTTATTTTATAACTATTTCCAAAATAAATAATGAAAAACAAATCCTAATAAAAATTTCGTTGTTGAATTACGAATTCTATTCCAAAAATTTTCAGTCATGAAATAAGGTTTTAAATTTTTGAATTCTATAGCAAGCTATTTAATGTCTAACAGATAAAGAAACTAATTAAATTAATTTAAATTTGATTTTTAAATTTAAATTTAATTTTAAATTTAAATTTAATTTTTCAATTACTTTTCTCTGCAATTGAAAATAAAAAGCAAGATTCAAAATAAAGTTTTCCCTATGTATGATACATACCATAATGTTCGAAACTATGAGCGTCCCCCCACTTTTTTCCCCAGAACTACACCACTGGTTAAGGGGCATTGTTCGCAAAAGCTAAAACTTAAAATGCATCAACGGTTTTTTATAAAATAGCCTATGGCCCAGTTACCTCGTGGATCCAGTTATCCCAACTAACCTTATATATTATATTAGTAAAAGTGAAGTGAAACTTATTGGTCAGGTGTTGCCACTGCCAATATGATGTAAATTATTCACGGGCATGTTTTTAGTTTTGTAATATACAATTTCTGATTCTAAGTAAACAGAAAATTAAAATTTCACAATAGAGATTGTGTAGCAAATAAAATAAGAAAAACTATTGTGTAATTGTCTTTATTATAGAAAAAAGTGCTTTATGTTGTAAATAATGTATGAATACGTGAAATATTGTAAATATGCTTTTTTTTAATTATTGCTATATTATATTTTTAACAACAACAACAAAAAAAAATCATGGGATTATTAGTTATTGAGACACTATCTAGCAAAGAGGAAATTGCTGGCCAGCAGCAAGATAGATGCTGGCTAATGGTCTACCACTGCATGACCACTGCTGGACAGCTTCAGTCAACTTTGCTGTTGGAAATCATCAGATAAAATTCTGGTGGCCTTCCGTTTTATCTAATGCGCTGGCCCACCACTACATGGAAGTGCACTAACTTTTGCAGTATTATTGCTGGGAACCCTTACGCTAGGTGACGTTGCGAATATCGAAGACATTGAGTATTTGAACGCAAATCTGAAATCAATATCTTAACACAGTATAAGCTGTGAATGTAATATTTTTTTAACTGTAAATAATATAACACCACTGCCACCGGCAAAATAAATAAATAAATGAATAAATAAATAAATTCTTCATTTCAACGCACTTTTTTTCGCCTTACATCTGGTTTTACTAAGTTACAAAGGATTTCAGTTTTCATAATTTATACAGTTGAGAATCAATAATAATAAAAAAAGCGAATAAAATATATAGGATTTCTATACAATACAATAATTTCTATACCAGTTTAATGATTGGGAACGTAAATCACAAAAGAAACAGACTTGAAATAGTGTAATGAGAGCATGAAAACTACGAGCGATCATAGAATACACTGAAAGTAGACTGTTCATGTCCGATCCTGGAAGCATTTAAACTCTGTTTACTCGATTAGAGACCACAAAGAAGTTTCCGGCCGCGTGATTGGTTGGTTTCTTTTATGCGATTTCTTTTAGCGCCATTATGAAAACGCAAAACACTAACTTAGATATAACTGCTCATTAAGGGGGTTTTTTCTCATTTTCCTGAAATGTCTGCTTTTGCGGAAGTTACACTTCCGACTTCATATTTTAATGAAATCGAATCAATTTCCCAAAATTTAATTTCAGTTCGCAGCAATCTTAAAATTTAGCAGAATGCAATAAATGGGTGAAAGAATTCTGAAATTTGAATAATAGAAAATGAAATTCAAGATCATCAAAGCCTTGTGGACAAAGATCAACTTGGTCAAGCAAAAAAAGAAAACATTCCTTGTCAAAAAACATTAAATTAGATTTTGCTATTATGGGTATATATTTACTAGAAAATGTGCCACAATTTTATTTTATTCTGAATACATTTTGTTTAAAATTAATTTTACCTTCTAATAGTTTAAATTTTTATTAAATTCCTTCATGTGAAAACTATTTTGTTATTTAATAAAAGATTTATTTATTTCCCTAATTAGTTGCAGATTTAAATAATGATGATAAAGACAGCAGTTCAAAGCACACATAAAAGATATACATTTTATCCCCGTTTTTGTCTGTTAAAATAAACGATTAGAAACCCTCTTCGCACTTAAGTTTACGGGAAGATTTAAACAAACAACAACAAGAAAAAAATCGATTTTATCTGTTAAACATCAATTTTAAGAACCCTTTATCCAGATAAGAGAGAAAATTAACAACCTTAACTTTTTTATTGCTTTTTTTTTTTTTTTTTTTTTTTTTTTTTTTTTACAAAACCACTATTTTTACAAGTTGTGAAGTTTTTATTTTGGTGATATTTACGTCTTATAGCATATCTTATGTTCATTCCCCCATTCTTCGTTGAATTAAATTAAAAAATATGCATCTTCGTACTCCCAGCTTTTTTCAATTTCTAATATTAGTTCACACTCTCCCTATATTTATTTATTTATTTATACATCTTGTTCAAAATTTCAATCGTTAATAAAATACTCATTATTCATCCTATCAAGTTGAAATACATTTTTTTTTAACTTGTACTGGATGACAATTGATGTTAATACACTATTTTCAAATATTAATTCATTAATTAAATGGTAATTAATTAATTTTAGTTTTACATGGGAGACAAAATGGCGGCCATTGGTTATTGAAGCATTTAATGTATCTTCATATCTATAAGAGGGGTTACCATAAGGGGGACCCTGTTCTGTCGCCAAATGCCGCCAAGTTTGTCGCCAACTTGGCGATATATCGCCAAATTTGGTGACCAAAATGAGTCGCCAAAAGTGACGCCAACTTGGCGATATCTCTAATATTTCGCCAAATTCCCATAGACATCCATTGTAAACGTACTTGCTTATAGAAAATCAACAAATTGAGATATTTTAATGTAACAAAAACTAATATTAGCTTAAAGGATTATATTAAATTTTTCTTTGATGACCTAAGTAGGAATTGACTTTAAAAACAAAATTTTTATATTACTTGTTTAATTGTTAAAATGTTTTTGAACAGCTCCAATGTAAAAATCATCAAAAAATGAATAAAAAAGTATAATCATAGTATGAAGCATACATGTACAAACATATTTTTTTTAGTTTTTAAATAAGGCTTTTTTTTAGTCCCTTTCTTACCTAAAAATTCTTAATATTTCTTTAAAATTGTCAAAATGGAAATGGGAACGAAAGTTTTTTTTTTTTTTTTTTTTTTTTTTTGTTTTTTTTTTTTTGTATATAAAAAATACAATTGAAAATTTTATCGTGAAAATAAAATAAATCACAAAGTTACTAAATGGTATTCACAGAATGTTGTAAAGTTAAAAACTAAACAAAAGTCAACACCGTAAATTTTGACCGAAACGTCGATTTTTAATATTTAAATTGAATGTTTGTTTAGTTTATAACTTTACAACATTCTGTATTCACCATTTAGTAACCTTGTGATTTATTTTATTTTCACGATAAGATTTTCAGTAATATTTTTCATGATGTAATTGTCCAAATTATTTATTAGAAAAAAAAAAACTTTTGTTTTCCCTATATAAAATACAAGAATTTTAAAAACTTTTTATATGTATGAATGTATATGCATATTTTATAAAATATATACATACAATGCAAAACGTTTTCAAAGCTGACATCTAAAATCAGATTTAATCCCTTAAAGAAAACTAAAATCACAAATGAAAAACATTGAGTAAAAACCCCCTAAAAACAAGCTGAAGTTTAGTCTAAGAAAAGTAGATGGTGCCATTACATATTTTTTTTTATTAATCTGTTTCATTTAATTCGTGTTTACTAATGTAATAACATATTGCGGAAATCTGAATTAATTAGTCATTTGATAAGAACTGAGTTAGATTAAAATGTTGAATGTTAAATGCTGATTCATTTATACACAAAATAAAATAGAAACAGAAGAATTATATAATGGTATACTAGTACTGGCGTCATTAAACATTCCAATTTCCAAAGACCTTAAGCATCAGAAAAGTCGAAATAGAAACTAACCAATCAGGATGCCGGAAACTTCTATGTGGTCTGTAATAGAGTAAACAGAGTTTAAATGCATCCCGGAAACCAAACGGCACCGCGCGCGGCTAGTATTTGGGAGGGTGACCACATGGAAACCGCTGCAAGTTTAAATTTTTCTATAGGCATTTCTATTATTGACACTTCTACAGGTATTTCTATAGCTCTGGGTGAAACTATCTTATAGAAAAAAGGACCATAACTCTATAATACTTTGTTTTTTATAGAATTCTATAAGACATTTTTGTAAGGGAAAGTGCTGGACTAGCAAAGGAATAGCAGTGGGATAGGTGCTAGCACTGCAGGAAAAGTGCCGGTTTGAAGTAATGTGATGGCATACAAATTCTGGCCTGCTGTTGGCCATCACTGACGGGCCAGCTGCATTCCGCACGGACACTTTTGTACTGGTTTAAGTAATGGCACCATTGCACTTTACCGCTGATGGCAATGCTGGCTGCCATCTTTTTTCCAGCTGATGTCTTACTGTTTCTTTCTTTTCTGGGTAATTTCTCCCCCCTCCCCCTCATTTGTATGAGCCTTTGGAAGTAGCCAATTCTTAGTTTTAAATAACCCTGTAAAATTGTACTATGTATTTTTCATACATATTTTTTTAAAGAATTATAATTTCATATGTTGTATATATTTTTTTATGTCTTCCACAATTTAAAAATATTTTAAATTTTATTAGGTTTTATAAACGTAATTCTGAGAAGTTACTGTTTTCTTCTTTACTAATTTGTAGAAATTTTATATTAAAACACACATTTTAATTAAATGAATTAAAGCTGCGACCCACCATTTTAATAATTTAATAAATAATCTAAAACAAAAATTTGGAAATAGGCAATTCATATTTAATATATATATTGAAAGTTTTAATTTTTTAATACTTCATATATTGGTGATTAGGATATTGGTATATTAAAGTAGAAACAATTAATTAATGATTCATTAAATTAATAATAGTTGATCCAGCTTCATTATATATAATGTCCGTGTAATGTATTGATACTCAATTTATTAATTATTTTTTTTTAAAGATGATGAATTGAAATATTATACAATGGTTATATATATATACTAATAAAATAATAAAATAAGAGAGAGAGAGATAAAATAATAAGAATTATGGTGCAGCTATAATTTCTTTTCTTTCAAAATTGTTTTATTTATTTTTCCCTCCTGCGTCACTGTAAAGGTTTTAAAAATTAATAATTTTTTTCCATATAGCTTTACAAACTAAGGCCTCTTATTTCTTTACACGTGAAAAAAAATTATTATTATTTTTTATTCAATTAGAATTGTATAGCAATTAATTGCATAGAGCCATAGAACTAAGGCCAATTTCGACTTCTTGGATTCTTCTGACATAGCAGGGGGGGGGGGGGGTTCCCCGATTGGAGGAAAACTTACGACTGTATGTCTAATAACCTTGGATTAAGTTGATCGGTGACCTTAATAATGTCGCCGACGACTCGCCCAACGACTGTTATGACATGGGGAAGGTTCCATCAGATGTTTATCATATCCCCTAAAAGAAATTTCTTTTGATAATTTTACACATTTTTCTTAGAAAACTTTAAAGAACAATAAACAAGAAAGAAAAAAATAATGCGCCCAGCGTGGATTATGAAACACTTTCCAACACATTCAGAATAATGTAACAAAACTGCACCGTTTAATAAGTTAAAATATGGCGTCTAATTCAACTATACGGAAACGCATAACACATTTCGAAACCCAATTTCAGCTATACCCATCTGCATTCGGAAAATTATCCGAATTTTTTCAGCAGCCCTGTATACGATATACATATTTGTATCTATTAACTGCATGCATGCTAAAATTTAGTTCACTTCAGAAGTACATACACTTCAGTTGAAAATTCCCCTTCAGCCTTTTCCCCTAATAAGAAGAATGGTACGAGAATACTTTTGTGCAGCCCTGTATATGAAGTATAGAATTTATATACAACGAGTAACATTAAAAAAATTAGTTAAATTTAAAAGCGCATAACAAATTTTAAAATGTACACTCCAGCAATTATTACTCAAAGCCAGTACTGTAATCGATTTCTTGTGTGTCCCTGAAAATGAGTAAAAAAGGCTATGAATATACTGTTCTAAGGTGATCGTAGTGAAATTCAGTGATTTATATCAGTATGAACACATTTGAAATAGCGTCATGTCATTAAAATACTCTGAAAACGATTTTTACCCATATACCATAATGTAATGGATTTCTTTTGTGTGCTCCTGTAAAGGAACTATTAATCCTACATACTCCATATACAATACCAAACATGCTTTGGTGACCCTAAATAAACTTTTTCAATTTCATGAAAATCCGAGTATATTTATGGAAGTTAGAACGTGGACAAACGGACAGACATATACGAATGCATAAATACTTTTCAACTTTGTTGGAAAGTGTTAAAAAGCTTACACTGACCGCAAATCCTTTGGAAAAGTTAACCCCCCCCCCCCAAAAAAAAAAAAAAAAAAAAAAATAATTTATGAACTTTGTATCAGTTCACATCTTTGACGCACGGCCTAATGATTAATAAACATATGTAAGCCCTTACACCTCTATGAGTTATATTCTATATACGCTGAAATTTTACTCATAATTTAACATATTATGAGTTAAATGGGCAAACACAAGCGCTATCTATTGGTCGAAAATGGAACCTATGCTGCCAATAAATTTTGATTTATTGACTGAAACACCTGCTTCTTTTTTTTTTCTTCTCTCTTAGCCAAACTCGTCTTCCTCCCTTGCAAAATACCAATGTTTTAATTTATTCTTAATTTTGGATCACACAGTAGATATTTTAATTATTTATAAGATAAATAAATTAACTATACTTCAGGATACATTTTTATTTCTCTACAGAATAAAAAGTCAGGGTTTTACAAACATAAAGTATATTTCTTCTAAGCACTGCTTCATCTGTTTCACTGTACTCACTGCATAATTGTTTGCCGAGGTTTTCTTCGCTTAAAGATACCTGAAGAAATGCATTCATTGTAATTATACAGAAGTTTATAATTATACACAGTTTTGACACAAATATTTTTTGGAAACTTATAAATGGCAGTAAATGAAACATAAAAAAAGAGAGATGAAGATTCAGCATTATATCTTGAGACGATAAAGTATCTTCAACTAGAACAAGACTGTGAAAATCACTGTTTTTAGTCGGCCAACTACCTTTCGACTTTAAATTTTGTATCCTAATTTAGAGCATAAGTAACTTTTATGTATGTATAAGTATGTACAGTCGTGGGAAAAAAGTAAGCACCCTTTACTAACTTTGCAACTAATTGTGATAGGAAAAATTCACAGGCACCAAACAAGTGGAAATGATGTCAACTTTTAAATGATGTACATAAAATTTGCTTAAGGAGCCATCTACAAATCAACACCAGACCAACCTTTGTTTTATCAACGGCAAGACCCACTTTAGACAGTATATTTTAAATCTTCGGTTCAAACTATGCCTAGAAATGAAATTTCAAGTGATTTCAATTAAGTTTTTGAATAATAAACATACTAAATTTAGAGCTTCTAATATTAAATTACATTTTCATATTTTTATTAATTAAATTATAATCGTCAAGAAAATCAACAAAAAAAACCTTTATTTTATGGAAGAGTAGAAGTAGGGGAATCTAATGATCTATGTCTGCCGGAAGTGAAGTGGTGCATAAGCCAAAGATTAATACCACCAGTGGTTGACTCGTAATGAAAACATGGAGGATAGTTGTAGGACAAACACAATGATAAACCTACGAGTCAACAACTGGTGGTATTAATTTTTGGATTATGCACCACTTCACTTCCGGCAGGCATGGATCATTAGATTCCCCTACTTCTACTCTCCCATAAAAAAAAGGTTTTATTCTTGTGCTTGATAACATAGGTTTTTGTGCTGTCGGCTCTTGGACTATGATACAAGTCCATCGTTTCATCATTTTGCAAACGGAATTACTCTACTCCGAAAGGGTTAATAATGTGAAAGGTGATGTCTAAGTAAACAAATCGGGAAAACGCCTAACACATTAAAAACCCAATTTCCCAATAACCACTAGGGCTTAATTTCTAAAAAAAAAAGTACTAGAGCTCCATCATTCCGCAGTAATAACATACGTAGTATATCCCATTTACCTTCGTGCGTATATTTCATACATTATTTGCAAAATTTAAAGCAATTCCTTCTACAGCAAAATACATTTTTACTTTCTTCTAACATTACAAGAAGAAAGTACTGGATTCGTGAAAAATTTTGACTTTTGGCTTTCGATGTATATATACGTTTTAGAAGGTCCTGAACACGGTTTGATAGCGTTTAGAAAATGTCTGTCTGTGAGTCTGTCTGTCACTCTATCAGTCTGTATGTGACAAAAATTTTGTGGGCGCTCCTATCTCAAGAACTAAATACGGAATTTCACACAACTTCAGATTCAGTTAGACCTTGCTGATAACTTTTTTGTGTAAATCTTTCAACAGGTGGCGTTGCTGTGCTGCATTTTTTTACGATTTCCGCAATAGCACCACAAGAACTTCTGCACGGATTTTCATAAAACTTCCGATTCAGTTAGTCCTTGATATAATTTGGTGCTGATTACGTTTTGGTGAAAATACCCCAGCAGGTGGCGCTGCCATGCTACATTATTGATGAATATCAGAATATCTCTGTCTCAAGAACTAATGCATCACGAATTTTCATAAAAATTCAGATTAAGTTAGTCTCTGATATAAATTAATGCTGTTTAGTTTTTAGTGTAAATCGCCCGACAGGTGGCGCTGCTATGCTGCATTTTTCACGGTTTCCGCAATAGCTGTATCTCAAGAATTAATGTATCAATTTTTCATAAAACTTCAGATTCAATTAGTCCCTGGTATAAATGAGTCCTACTTAAATTTTGGAGTAAATCACCCAATAGGTGGCACTGCTTTGTAGGAATTTTTTACGATTTCCGCAGTAGTTGTATCTTAAGAACTAATGTATGAATCTTCATCAAGCTTCAGATTCAATTAGACCCTGGTATAAATTAGTCCAAATTAAATTTTGGAGTAAATCACCCAACAGGTGGCACTGCTATGTAGAATTTTTTTACGATTTCCGCAATAGCTCTATCTCAAAAACTAATTCACGGATTTTTGTCAAACTTCAAATTCAATCCGAAGTTGACATAAGTTGTTGATGATTAGATTTTGGTGTAAATCACTTAGCCGGTGGCACTGATGTGCTGCATTTTTCAGGAAGTATTAACATGTATAAGATAAAAGAAAGTTTTGGGATTGCCACATCCGACTAGTTTAATAAATTTTGATTATATCTATATGCGCTTTTATATAATAAAATCTAATAAATGAACCGACCAAACATTAAAATAAGGAGTTTAGAGTTTTCAGAAAATCCTACTCACCAAGTATTTTTTTGTATCTAGCAAAATACAACACGCAACGCTGTTCCGGTACGTAGAATTTACAAGTGCCGATGAGTTCCGAATAATATTTGAATATTCACTAAAAATAAAGAAGTACAGGGGTATAGCGACTAGAATATATAGTGTGAAAATCGGCTATCCCTGTAATACTTAAAAAAGCGCTAAAATATTGTATCCCTTAAATGTGCAACGATGCTGCTGAAATATACAGATCGCAGCGACATCTGCAGGAGATTTTCTAAAACTGCAAGATATTGCTAGTCTATACAATGTAACGAAAATCCCGCATCGACTCTTTGGATTCCAGCAATATCGTCGCACATTTAAAAGATATAAATTTTTAGCATTGTTTGGATAGAATGTTTCCACACTATGTATTCTAGACGTGGAGATCCACGATTATAGGCCGAGGTTGGTGGTGAGCTCTTCGCGTTCACGTGGGGGGGGGGGGGGGCGGCCGGTGTGTTGTGCTCGTGGGCTTTCTTTCGTAATTTCTACAGTGGTTTGTTAACATTGGTGTGTTTTTAGTGGTATTTTTGTGTCTTCATCTGGGGCAAGCGTATTTAGTTATATTTGTGTATTGAATTTAGGTCTGTTATTGGGTTTTTTTCCGGTGTTGCTTGTGTTGCGTAGTGTAGCAGGTCTGCCTACGGTTATGGCTAGTTCTATCTTTAAAGTGGTTTCTGACTCTAGTCCAGAAATTATTAATGCTGTAATAAATGTTGTTTCTAGTCCGAGCTCTGAAATGCAGAGTTCTATATTAAATAATGTCTCTGAGTCAAGTTCCGGAAATGAGATAGCGAATGTGGATATGACTGACGCGGAGGTTATCGGTGCTCAATTTACCGAAGATAATCCTTTTTTCGTATGTTTTTCTGCTCCTGTTGAAGCATTGTTGATAAAGGCGGCGGAAAATGGAGGCAGGAACTTTAACATTTTTTTTAACAAGCACAGAGTCAGCAGCAATTCCTAAACGTAACCCTCGGGATATTCGAATTGAAATAAGGTCAAAAGTTTAGAATTCTGAGAAAATTGACAACGTGAAATTTACTCGAACTGGAAGTATAATTTTTTCTACCAAGGATGAGTCGTGTGCCGGATACATTTGTAAAATGTCTTCATTTCTTGGTGTTCAGGTCTCTTTCAGAGTGATATGGGAAAATATCTCCAACAGATTACTCTTGTTTAATATTCCGTTTCGATATTCCATTATCAGATATTGCCCGGGAGATAGAAGAGTCAAACAAACTACACATATTAGAAGTGCATCGTTTCATGAAGAAGGGAATCAAAAATGAATCATTCCCGGTGCTTATTAGAATTTTGGGCACCTCCCTCTCCCCTGAAATTAAACATGGTTTTCTACCCAGCGAATACAACAATTTATCGACCGTTCCCGTCAGTGCTCAAAATGCTTTAAGTTCAACCATAATACAACTCGTTGTAAATCGGAACAACTGTGTGCCACCTGTGGTATTCATCATGATGGTCCTTGCACAGCTCCTCTTTCTTGTGCCAACTGCGGAGCGGAGCACAGATCGGATTTCAATCAGTGCTCGACTTACAGAAGTCGAGCTATTACAATTTAAATGTATGAACTTTTTGTCATTTATAGATGCTCGCCGACAATTTTCTCCCAAATCTGAAGTCAAGTCTTATGCTAAAATAGTAAGTATCCAGAAAACAGAGGTGGATGAGTTCCAAAAAATCATCGAAGCTCGTACCAACACCATGCTGAAAATTATAGTTGATCTTTTTACCAAACAATCAGAGAAAGTTATTGAAGCTATCACGGATATGAGCAACATACTCGTAAATTGTATAGCAAAATGGAATTATTTTTCGCCTGAGAGACAAAAAAAATAGAACCATGGCAGTGGTTCTCAGATGAGGTAGCATTTGGCATTATGGACTGCTTTCTATTATTGTTTTGTTTCTGGCGACTGCGAGTAGCAATTTGCCTGGGTAGATTGAAAAACAATGTCTTTGGTGTGTTTATTGTGTACTCTTCAGTTTGTCATAGCTAGGGGCAGTCGCCTTAGTTGGTTTTGGTGTTCGTATTGTGCGAAAGTTTTTCTTTTTGTGGCCCTATTAGTATTAATATTGTTCATTGGAATTGCCGCAGCATTTTGAATAAAGACCCCTGGCTCAAGTGTCCTCTGTTCGCCTCTGCTGATATTTTGGATCTCTAAGAGACGTTCTTATCTTCAGGCAAGGCCCTTGTCATCCCGGGTAAAGTTGTGTATCGTTTGAATAGAGTGGATCGCCCGGGTGGTGGTCTTGCCATTGCGGTAAACTCCGCGTGGTCAATTTGGCAACATATTTTCTAGCAACTTATTCACTGTTTCATATACATAAGTAATTTTTCCCTATTTATGAAATTTATTTAATATAACGAAACCATTTAACTATTTTTGTATACAAACAGAAGTAAATTATATATAAAAAAACAATAATATAGATATAAATAAAATGTTTATATATTATATAAATAAACTTAAAAGTTCATTAATTTTGTTTTCATAGCTGTTTAAATCATTTGGCAAAAAACCTCACTTTTGAAGCCCAAATTATGCCAAACTTGCCAGAAAATATGTTGCCAATTTTTCTTCTTCGCCAAGACCCCAATACTGGAAAAGTGCCGCACTTTATATAGTCGGATACAAAAGTTAAATTCTCGGTACTTTTTCACTTTAGGGGCCTTGCCGAAGAAGGAAAATTGCAACATATTTTCTGGCAACCTATCCGCTGTTTCATTTCATATGCACAAGCATTTTTTTTTAAATATTTATACTATTTATTTAGCATAAAGAAGCCATATATCTAATTTTATAATGTAGACATGACCTGTAATCCGCGAAAAGCCTCAAATCCTCACACTTGGAACCAAGCTGTGCGGATTAGTGGTCTTCTACTGTATTACAGATTTCATAAATGAGTTTCGTTTTTAAAATCAGTTATTTACATCGATCACTACGGAACAAGCGAGAAAAACTCATTTTCTCGCACATGTGTTGTATATATCTTTATATCTCATTTTCCGTCATTTTTGACGGGCTATCTTTCTAGTTAACAATAACAAGTATCATTTCGAACCTGGTTTTTTTAACAACGAATTATGTTTACAGCGCATATGGCAGAAGAATAGGGATGGTGAATGTTGGGATATTCTAATCTGAAATCCCCTAATTTCATTCTATATTTTGAAATGAAATTATTTTATAATTATTTAATGATTTTGATAACAACTTTCTCTTCTCATAAAAATAGATAACAAAATAGAAAAAAAGATAACAGACCAAAAAAAGAAAATTTTGTTTGGATCAAAAATGATAACGATATCAAAAGACGTCTCCCACCTCTCCCGCTAGAGATATCTTACGACATTATGAGCCAGGCACCCCCTCCCCCCCCCTAAAGTGATAACGTTATATATGTACAGTCCCTTAAGATAAAATAGTTGTCATATATTTCTAGTCTTAATTCTTACTTTCTTTTTGGCATTCTTGTTGGCATTTTCCTTGGCATTCTTGTTGGCATTTTTGTTAGATTTCTTGTTGGATTTCTTGTTGGTTTTCTTGTTGATTTTCTTGCTGGTTTTCTTGTTGATTTTCTTGCTGGTTTTCTTGTTGATTTTCTTGCTGGCTTTCTTGTTGGTTTTCCAGCTGATTTTCTTGTTGGTTTTCTTGCTGGTTTTCTTGTTGGCTTTCTTGTTGGCTTTGTCGTTGGTTTTCTTGTTGGTTTTTTTGTTGGCTTTCTTTCGAATTTATAACTCTCTTAATCCATGATAAAACTTTCGGAATAGAGGCGTATATAAAAGGCTTCTTTGCGCTGCACTCTACGCATGTATGTAGGGATGCTACACCCATTGCAACATACTTCTTGTTATGAAGAAAGAATAACGATCCACCTGAATCTCCCTGAAAGACAAACAAATTATTATTTGAAAGTACGTACAGTGTAACCTCTGAATAACGGTTACCAGTGGGACCGATGAAAAGTGACCGCTATTCAAAGGTGGGTATTATTCAGAGGTTTCATTTAAGAAAAATCATAATTGCATAAATTTGAATAGAAATACACAGTCATTTTAATTAATCCTCACGTCATTTAAAGTAATCAGGCATTTGGAGTTCCTTTTTTTATTCTGAAAATATCTTTCTCCAAAGAAATAATAGTATGAGTTGTTTTGCTGTACAACTCATCATCATTATGATTTAATGCAAAATTTTTGATTTCAAGAAGATTACTCAAAAATTTGGTACATGTGTTAATACTGGAAATTTTGGTTGATTCTATAATCTCTTTCGTATCCCCTTCAGCATAACTTTTCACTTCCTCTCTCGAACCTTCCACCATTTGCTGTATGAATCAAATGTAGCAGTAACTGTCAAAACTTTGCCCAGACACAAAAACTTACATTCGTTCGTGTTGGTTATGCTTGCTGTTCTAAGAATATGATCTAAGTTTTCCCATCATTATTAATGTCTTCATTTTCTATGTCTAGTTTGGAAAAGGATTCAAGAGATTAAGCAAAATTTTGTTGACATATTAAGTAAACTTTGTTTGATCTGCTTCAGATTTTGATTTGCAAATAAATATGAATTTGCACCAGAAACTGTTCAAAAAAAATTTCTCGTGACTTTTGAGCGGCCGTTGTTCAGAATTACTTATTTAGAGGTTCGTACTAATGTCAAAGCTATACAATGTGTTTGGTTCAATCAATATGTGGCTGGTATTCGGAGGTTGACGTTGTTGAGAGGTAACAGTTCAAGGAGGTTTCGCTGTATATATATTTTTAATTTCAGATTTTTTATTTTTTTTTTGCATTTTTTCCCCTTGAGAACTACTGCATACAGTGTTTCTGAACGCACCCTTGTGCGTTCCATCAGACTTTTGTGTTTGCCGTTTGGCAACGGCAGTCTTATCGTTTTTTTGTTGATGTTCGCGCGTCGAATGTTTTATGTATAAAAAACCGCATTACTGAGCTATTTCGTTAGCAAAAATGACCACGGGGTCTTATTTGTTTATAATATCGACTATTATAGTATAGACGTAGCATAATTATACAGATTATGTTTTAATTCAAGTGGTATGGTCCACGAAAACAACATCGCAGTGTTCCATAACTGACTATGGTATCAGTCCGTACAATTTCCTGTATATATGTATATCTAAAAGAACTGTTTGTTGTTGTCTTAACTCTCTTCGTATTATTTGACTATCTTCGTATATATTTTCCATTTATTTGAACTAGTTACAGTCCATAATCAAAGTACATACACGCACAAAAGTGGTCCAGTCGTTTGGAGTTAGGAACTGGTACTATTCTCGGAGTATTAGTCATAGATAATCAGTTAAAAGATGACTGATAAAAGAAAGCTAACAAATTTAAATCGTCAGATAGGAGCCTATAAAGGTCAATTGACTAGAATACAAACGCTCCTAGATGATGAAGATAAAAAGGACATTTGGGAATATCAAGTTAAATTTGACAATATTCGAAAAATTGTCTCGAATCTAGACGACTTAAAGGTGAAATATTTTGAAACAGTAGAAGAGGATACGGAGCTTAATGATCATCTAGCAGCCTTTACAGAAATAGAAGATGAAGCAGAACAATTAGAGGTAAGGCTTAGAAAATTCTTACTCTCTAATAGTAATAATAGTGAAAATGCATCTCATGTTAGTAATTCAAATTTTGAAAATTCAAGTACAAATTATAAATTGCCTGATATACCATTACCAAAGTTTTCGGGAAATTATCAAGATTGGTACACATTTAAAGATCAGTTTATGACTTTAACTGATTCAAATAATAAATTAAGTAGCACACAGAAACTGTATTATTTAAAATCGACCCTTAGTCATAGTGCTTTAGATGTAGTTACAGATGATGATTCCTATAAATCGCTTTTTAAAGCATTACAAGATCGTTTTCAAAATAAACGTTTTATTGTAAATTCTCATTTGAATGAAATATTATCAATGGAAAGTTTATCGCAAGATTCAGCTAAAGGTTTAAGAGCTGTTGTTGGCGGATGTCAAAAACACATTCGCTCTCTTAAAACTATTGGTTTAGAACTTAATCAATTTTCAGAAGTCATGTTGATAAATATTATTCTTAAAAAACTAGACAAAGAATCGAAAAAACAATTTTAGTTATCGTTAACCACCAATCAATTACCCGAATGGGATGAATTTATTGCCTTTCTGCAAAAGCGCTGCTTAGTATTAGAGAATTTGCAGGGTAATTTAAATTCGAAACCTAAATAATTCTCAAATGAAAGAAATCCAAAGGCAAAACGTTTGCTCATAAACAACGATTCCCGTACAAAAAATAAATGTCTTCTTTGCCATTCTATCAATCATTCGATTTTAAAATGTAATATGTTTTTAAAAATGAATGAATATGACAGATATTCAGTAGCGAAAAGATTTAATCTTTGCATTAATTGTTTATCTCAAACGCATTTGCTTGCGAAATGTTTATCAAAATCACGTTGTTTTTTTTGTTCAGATTTGCATCACAGTTTACTATGTCGCAAGCATGCTTCTTCTAATGAGAAAAATTATCCACCTGCCACTCAAAAAATAAATAAAAAGGAAAACAAATCAAAAGATGAAGTAACCTTGGAATTTCCCCCCCTCACTTCCGCAGAAACAAAAGAAAGCAATTCGGTAAATAATGAATCGTTGAAAAGCTTTAAATAATCTAAATACGAAAAATAGATCAATTTTATTAAGTACTTGTTTTGTTTTTATTGAAGATAAATTTGGAAATAGAAGGAAATTCAGAATAGTGCTCGATTCAGCGAGCAATGTCAATATTTTGACGACAGAATGCGCAGATGCTTTGAAATTAAACAAAAGGTTAATTAATGTTCCACTAAGCGGTTTGAATGGCTCTTTACATAATATAAAAAATAAAATTTCCGGTGTTATTTCCAATGTGAATGAAAGTTTCAAGGAGAATATAGATTTCTTAATTGTTCCTAAAATCACAGATGTAATTCCATCGAAGCAGTTAAATATATCGAACATTAATTTACCAAATCTTGTGGAATTTGCTGACCCAACGTTTTTCAAACCGGGAAAAATTCATGGTTTACTTGGAGCTGAATTGTTTTACAGAATTTTAAAACATAATTCAGTTAAGATTAGTGATAAGTTAATTTTGCAAGACTCAGTTTTTGGATGGATTCCAACCGGTACACTAGATGACAGGGAAACTACAAATAATTCCGCTATGTGCCATTTCATTAGAGATTTCGATGAAATTAATGATAATTTAAGACAATTTTGGGAGTTGGAATCTATTGGCATAACGCACGATGATCCGAAAATATCGGAAACTGATCAAGCGCAACAAATTTTCGACAAAACTGTAAAATTTGTAGACGGTCGATATGAAGTTCAGTTGTCCTGGAAAAGGGACTGGAAGGAATTAAACGATAACTTTAATATTGCGAAACAGCGCTTGGAAGGTTTAAAAAGAAAATTTTATAGAAATCCTGAACTTTTTCGTCAGTATTCTGAGATAATCAATGATTACCTAAATCAAGGAATTATTGAGCAGGTTGAAGAAAATGAACCTGTTTTAGACAAGGCTGTGCACTATTTGCCCCATCATGCGGTCTGTAAGGAAGACAAGCTCACTACCAAGATTCGTATAGTTTTCGACGCCAGCTCTCATGATAACAACATGTTGTCTTTAAATGATTGCTTAGGGCCAGGCATCAGCTTAAAGGGTCTTGTACCTTTTAAGCGCGACGAAATTTAATGAAAAAATTCAAAGTTTGAATTAGTCTATCTTCAAAACCTTTTTATGTACAAACATGAAATTTTATATATTGATTAAACAGATTGTTCTTTGTAATATGCTGTCATTAGAAATTTATTAGCCTTTTACAGAACTTGTGTATTATTGAAATCAAAATAGCTCTTTTTTTTACTCCATAAGTCATTGCGCGCATGATATCTTGAGAAAGTATATATGGATTGTAATGAAATTTGGTAAAGATACTTAACATATATGTGTGTTTAAAATGAACTACTCTTAGGCCCAAAATTATTTCATTAACTATATAAAAAATATTTTTGTAAAAAAAATAAAAAATTTGTATTTTTAATGAATAAAAATAGTCATAACTAAAAGTATTACCATTGTAAATACTTAAAAATAGTTCATTTTAAACTCACATATTTGTTTAGCATCTTTACCAAATTTCATGACAATCCATATTTCTCAAGATATCATGCATACAATGACTTCTGCAGTAAAAAAAAAGAGCTATTTTGATTTCAACAATACACAAATTCCATAAAAGACTAATAAATTTCTAATGGTAGCATATTACAAAGCACAATCCGTTTAATCAATATCCAAAATTTCATTTTGTACATAAAAAGGTTTTGAAGATAGACTAATTCAAACTTTGAAGTTTTTCGTTAATTTTCGACGCGTTTAAAAGGTACAAGACCCCTTAAATCCACATCTATTCGACATTTTAATCCACTTCAGATTAAATCGAATTGCCTTTTCTTCTGACATCGAGAAAGCGTTCCTTCAAATTTCACGCGCTGAAAACCATCGTGATGCTGTACGCTTTATGTGGTTCGATAATGATTTCAGATCTTTCAAAAATATAAAGATTTTTAGATTCAAACGAGTTATTTTTGGAGTCAATGCTTCTCCATTTCTTCTATCTGCAACCATTAAGGAGCACATCAAGCAGTTTAAAAACGTATATCCAAGAACTGTTAATTTACTTGATAAATATATTTATGTAGATGATTTCATATCGGGCGAAGATACTCTGCAAGAAGCTCTTGATGTTTTCCTTAATGCTAAGAAAATAATGTCTGAAGCAGGAATGACTCTACGAAAATGGATAACAAATGATGAAACGTTAGTAAAGTGCTGGCAGAAAGAAGGTTTAGATATTCAGGCGGAACATGCTACTATAAGCCTAGGTAGTAATCTCACTAAAGTATTGGGTATGTCTTGGAAAACAGAAGAGGATTGTCTGACATTCGAAGTCAGGAGTGTAATAGAATTCTTGTCATCGCAAAAAAGCTCAAAACGTCTACTATTGCAGGCAGTTGGTAAAATCTTCGATCCGTTAGGCATGCTGATGCCATTCACTATTAGAATAAAATGCCTGTTCCAAGAACTATAGCTAAATAAGACAACATGGGATGAACAGTTACCAACTAATGTGCACGAAAAATGGTTAAAGTGGTTCGAAGAACTTCCAAATTTAGCAGAATTAAAAATTCCGAGGAAAATTCTTGGTTGCTTGAATCAAGTAATAGCTGTAGAAATACATGCCTTTTCTGATGCTAGTAAAATAGCGTATGGCTCTGCAATTTATCTGAGAATAAAAAGAGAGAGTGGTGTGGAAGTCAATCTCGTGACTTCAAAGAGTCGTGTTGCACCGATAAAGGAGATAACTCTGCCTCGGTTGGAACTTCTCGGAGCCTTACTAAGTGCAAGACTGACCAATAAAGTAAAACTCATCCTAGATCAAAAAATCACATCGATAGTGTACTATTGGAACGATTCCAAAATAACATTATACTGGATTAAAGGCTCATCAAGGTGATGGAAACGGCTTGTGGCAAACCGTGTTATAGAGATCAATGCACTGACTGATTCTAACTCATGGCATCACTGCTCCAGCAAGGACAACCCCGCTGCTCTCTTAACGCGAGGTGCGACTGTTAATTCTATTATAGAGAATCCCATGTGGTTTAAGGGACTACAATTTCTAGCAGCTGACGACTTGTTAATTCCCAACGAACTTATTTCCAGAAAAGGACTATTTAGTAGAGACTAAATCAAAATGTAAAAATGACATTGATTCTAATATTTCTCTTTCTCTTTTTAGAAATCCTGAAGCAGTGGATTTTTTTCTAAGTTTGAAGAGCAATTATTTCAGTATTCTTCGTATATTGGCTTATATTTATAGGTTTTTTCACAATTGTAAGTGTAAGTCAGCAGACCGGCGCCGAGGCAGCCTCACCACCTCGGAAATAAGGGCTTCAGAAACTTCTTTAATCAAGTTAGTACAAAATGCAGAATTTCCGGAAGAGATTAGCAGTTTAAAACGGAAGTCAAAGGTTCCTCCTTCCAGTAAAATTAAATGTTTATCCCCCTTTTTGGATCAAAATAATATCTTAAGAGCTGGAGGCAGATTGGAAAATTCAGATTTAAACTTTGATAATAAGCACCAAATCATTTTGCCGAAAGGCCATAGGATTACAAAACTCATATTTGAGTATTTTCATAGGAAATATTTTCATATTGGTCCCCAAAGTTTGATACATTACGTACGTATGAGGTTTTGGCCCGTAGGTGGGAAAAATTTAGCACGGAAAGTAGTGCATGACTGCGTTGTCTGTTTCAGGAGCAACCCAGTTACTGCCAAACAAATCATGGGTGTTCTCCCATCAGAAAGGGTAACTCCAAATTTTACTTTCAACCATATAGGAGCCGATTTTTGCGGTCCTTTTGAGATTAAATATAAAAATCAGAGAAAGGGGATTTTTCATAAGATTTATGTCGCGATCTTTATTTGCTTAGTGACAAAGGCTATTCATTTAGAAATGGTCACAGACCTAACATCTGACGCGTTTATCGCAGCACTTAAACGGTTTATTTCTAGGCGAGGAAAATGCTCTTCGATTATTACAGACAATGCTACAAATTTTAAGGGTGCTAATTCAGAATTACGCAAACATCATGAGTTAGTTCGTAGACCGGATGAAAAATTAGCTAATTACCTTACTTCAGAAGCTATTGAATGGAAGTTCATTCCTCCTAGATCGCCGAACTTCGGTGGTTTATGTGAGGCTGGTGTAAAATCTTTCAAGTATTATCTTAAACGGACATTAAAACGTGCTAGATTGACTATGGAAGAATTCCAAACAGTCACCACCCAAATCGAAGGGGTACTAAATTCGCGTCCCATAACTCCGTTATCGACCGACATAAATGATTTTAACGTATTGACACCTGGCCATTTCCTAATTGGTCGGCCAATAGACGCTATTCCAGAACCTCAATTAATTGATATTAGCGAATCCAGATTATCTCGATGGCAAAGAGTAACTAAATTTGTTCAATTAATTTGGAGAAATTGGCAATTAAATTACTTAAGTCATCTCCAAAATCGTTCAAAATGGCAGGTAAAGAGCGATAACATCAAACCAGGAGCAATGGCAGTTATAAAAGAGGACAATTTACCTCCTTGTAAATGGATGCTGGGACGAATTCTAGAGGTTATGCCAGGGAAGGATGGTAATTTTAGAGTAGCGAAAGTAAAAACTGCCTCTAACGTTTTCGTTAGGTCGATTTCTAAATTATGTGTCTTACCCGTTGATTGATGACCCATTTGTTTTAAGAAATACCCTAATTTTTTTTTCCTTAAATTTTCTTTATTATTCTATTGTAAAGGTAGTATTGTCATTGCAACTTATCCTTATTGTATTTTGTATTATCATTTATCTATTTCTTATTTAGTGTTATATGCATAGTATTGAAGTTTATATATTGTCATATTTGAGTGTAAGTTGTATAATATATACACTTTATATTATTGTTTTATTGAATGTTGGCACATGTCAATGGGGGCCGGCATGTTACGGCTTGCCTTGACATTGTTTTGAAAGCACCCTTGTGCGTTCCACCAGACTTTTGTGTTTGCCGTTTGGCAACGGCAGTCTTATCGTTTTTTTGTTGATGTTCGCGCGTCGAATGTTTTATGTAGAAAAACCCGCATTACTGAGCTATTTCGTTAGCAAAAATGACCATGGGGTCTTATTTGTTTATAATATCGACTATTATAGTATAGACGTAGTATAACTATACAGATTATGTTTTGATTCAAGTGGTATGGTCCACGAAAACAACATCGCAGTGTTCCATAACTGACTATGGTGTCAGCCCGTACAATTTCCTGTATATATGTATATATAAAAGAACTGTTTGTTGTTGTTTTAACTCTCTTCGTATTATTTGACTATCTTCGTATATATTTTCCATTCATTTGAACTAGTTACAGTCCATAATCAAAGTACATACATGCACAGATGGGCTACTTTTTTTTAAATCAGATTCTTGATTGGCACCACTTTTTTGAAATGGTAAAATGCTCCTTATTTAATGACGTATTAATTAAGGCGGAAACAAAGGGAATTTTAGAGTTTCAAAAAATTGGTGAGAATCAAGAAATTTGAATTTAAAAAAAAGTAGCCCATTGGCAACACTGACTGCATATTTTAGTACATAAGCAGAATATTCGAATTGTCAGTGGAAAATCGTCCAAAATCTGAAACCCTTATATAATCCGATGTTAAAAAAGCTGATGAAAAATGCAGTGAACGAAATCGTAGCACTTTTGCGTGCATAGCTAATAAAACAAGTTGGAAATTGCACATCAAACGGGGCAAATGAGGTGCGTTCGTACTATTATTAGTTTTATAGATATTTTTTGCACCGCATATTGCACTGAATGTATAGTTTAGGATACTTCATAAGTGCATATCAATTTCATTCTGTCTGAAAGGCTGTAACATCATTAAAATGCACTTGAAATAATTTTTTCCCATTGGCCGTCATGTAACGGAAAACTTTTGATTGTCCCTGTCATTAAACTATACATCCCATTTTCATAAAATTTGAAATGACTCGACAAAATTTTGCAACAATTATATATTAATTATATATTTAAAATTTCAGACCATTCGATTGTGTAGTTTTTGCTCTGTTATATGCGGACGGACGGACGGACCGAACGACGACTATAGGTGCTATGTATTTATGTAATTACGAGCGCACCTAAAAAAGGCGCTGTCCGAAATTATTTATCTCTCCTACTCTGTCTTGGTGCGATGCCAAATCTTTTTCATTGCTTTTAGTCCAGGCAATAGGGAATTTTACCTAGCAAAATTAATGGTAGTTCTGAAAATTGGCTTACTTTATGTTTTTGGGGTCGCTGAATCCGAATTTGTAACTTCCCACCAAAATTTCCCCCGGCAACCCTCCCCCCCCAAATTTTGGTAAGATGCCCCCCAAAAAAGGTTTTTATTAAAAAACTCAATTTTTTATTGTTTTAGGAAAAAAGTATGTAGAAATTCAGAAAGAAGACAAAATTTGCAACAAATTAGATACATGACATTATGACTTAGGATGAAGAGGTAGGGGGGATCTGCCTCGGATCATGCGCGCGGCGCTGCGTGAACTAAGTTGCGCAATTCCACTTAACCACTCACACGTTTAGATTGGCCCTCCCATCTCCCATCGACTTTCTCTATCAGGTTTACTTTAAGTTTTTTGGGTCGCTGAATCCGAATTTTTAACTTCCCCCCAAAAATGTCCCCCCCCCGAAAACCCCCCAAAATAGTTGTTTTTAACTTAAATTTCTTAATGATTTAGGGGAAAAGTATTACGAAATTCAGAAACTAGACAAAATTTGCAACAAATAGAATACATGACATTATGACGTAGGATAAATGGGGAGAGAGGGGGCTGCCTCGGAACATTCCCCGCGCGCTTTTCTCAAAAACCAATTTTTTTCAAAAAATCAATTTTTTGGGGGGTTGCCGGGTGAAATTTTGGTGGGAAGTTGCAAATTCGGATTCAGCGACTCAAAAAACACAAAGTGAGTCGAAATCCAGAACTAGTATTAATTTTTCCAAGTAAAATCTCCTATTGCCTGGACTTCATTTTTTAGTGCACGTAGCGCCGCTGTGCATGTTCAGAGGCAACCCTCCCCCTACCCGTTCATCCGACGTCATAATGTCATACATCCTATTTGTTGCAAATTTTGTCTAGTTTCTGAATTTTGTAATGCTTTTCCCCTAAAACAATAAGAAATTTAAGTTTAAAACAAGTATTTAGGGGGGGGGGAAATTTTGGGGGGAAGTTAAAAATTCGGATTCAGCGACCCAAAAAACTTAAAGTAAACCTTATAGAGAAAGTTCGGAAGGGAAATGGGAGGGCCAACGTAAACGTGTAAGTGGTTAAGTGGAATTGCGCAACTTAGTTCACGCAGCACCGCGCGCATGTTCCGAGGCAGAACCCCCCTTCCCCTTCATCCTAAGTCATAATGTCATATATCTAATTTGTTGCAAATTTTGTCTACTTTCTGAACTTCTAGATACTAGCGCTTCTGGAAATTTGAAATCCTGTTTCTCTAAATGTCGTTTTTGGACATAACGCACACGATATGTCAAAAGCTTCTGAATCATTTTTCGAGAAATTTTCAAAACATATGTTTCATATTAGTCTGTATAAACTGAACCTAAAATTTCCTTTTTATTGTTCAAAAAAATATATATATAGCTGATTATACTGTTGAAATTTTCTAGATTTTGCATTAGCTCATTACAACTTTGTATTAAAAATATAAAAATGCTTTAAATACTAATTTACTTAGGTTCAGGGTAATTCGTAGAATCTGAAGTATAAATAGCCACCAAAATTTTCATTCCAGTTGCCAAATTTATTTTGTAATCCTGCGCGTAATCTGTTATGCCGATTTTCTACTCGTCAAATATCTGACAATTTGGAGCCCTCTGTAAATACTAATTCTGCATCTTGAAATTTTTTAAATACATGAAATGAAAGAACATACTTATATCTTTCATCCCAATTAAAATTGTGTCTTAAAAATTAAAATCAAAGACATTTTAATATATTAAACATTGAATATGGTCTTTTTTTCTTCTTTTTTTCCAATTTTAAGATTCCTGAGATCCCTTAAGCTGCTGGACGGAGCAAGTTAATCTCCATTGAAAGTTTTTAAACAGAAACATTGTCTATAGGGATACATTTCCCAAGTAGTATTATCAACCGTTCTCATCCAAAAGGCTAGACAGATAAAAATAGTATTTTGGATTGCCTTAAAAATGTATGGGATAAAAGGAAAGGTGCGGTTTTTAAGAAACTGCCTCTGCTTGTTTGGGATGCATTTAAAATGTACAGAATAAGTAATAGATCGGGAGCCGGCAGCAGACAACAACCACCTCATCGAGTTGGAGGCTGAAATTCCATAATTATCTAAAACTCGATTCCCATATTAAAACGCAATCGGTCTGCCAAGTTCTATCTTGGTGGAAAACACCTAAAAACCCGATTTTGCCGGTTGACTCGTAGGTTTACCATTGTGTTTTCTGGCTCCCAGTCCGCCATGTTTTCATACCTTTGGGTGCAGTAAAACGCAATGGTAAACCTACACGTCGACTGCTAAAATAGGGTTTTTATGTGTTTTTCACCAAGATATAACTTGGCAGACCGAATCCGTTTTAATATGGGAATCGAGTTTTAGCTAATTCTGAAATTTCAGCCTCCAACTCGATGGGGTGGTTGTCCGTGCTGCCGGATCCCGGTCTATAAAATAACTTTCCTGTGAGATGGGATTTTCGGTGACTATGATCCCCTTCGCCTTACTTCTTTTCTTCAACCACTGGATATTTGTGTAAATAAGTCATTTAAAAACAGGCTCCGTTCGAAATGAACTACGTGGATGTCATCTGCGGATGCATCTGTGACAAATGGCAGTACCGTCAACTGGGTAACTTTGGCCCAAATTTTTCTGTTTCATGGCATATTCAGCATCCCCATTCCCTTATTTTATTTTAAAAAGTGAATATCATGTTAATTTTTTGTTTGCTTAAGAACATATGGAACGACACCATTATCATAAATTTGTCGAAATTGAATTTTTTTTTTTTTACCAGAAAGTGTTTTTGAAAAATTTGGGCCAATGTTACATTAAATTGGGGTAACATTGCTCTTGTGTTAAAACGAATGTTATAGGGGCTACAACATGCTGTGGCTGTTGTGCCAATTTTCTGCTCGACAAATGTCTGACAGTTTGGAGCCCCCTATAAAAAACTAATTCTGCATCTCGTAATTTTTTAAGTACATGAAATGAAAGAACATACCCATATCTTTCATCCCAATTAAAATTGTGTTTTTAAATCATATACATTTTAAGATATTAAATGTTGAAAATGGTCTTTTTTTAATTTTTCCAATTTTAAGAGTCCTGAGACCCCTTAACTTCTTTTCCATGTAGTCAAGAACACAGCCCTCCTATGATTTCAAAGTAATCCTTCTGGGATAGAGATTGTCATTAGGCAGCACAAGTACGAAATTTCCAATGTTACAGTCATCTTTATCAATAGCTTTCTTGTTTGGTTCAGTTGCATAGAATACACTGGATGAATTTTCAGCAAAATTATTGTTTGTATAAGAACAAACTATTTTGATAAGTACAGTAGAGCGCCGATTATCGGAACTCCAATTAACCGAACTTCCAATTATCCGAACAGCCAATTTCTTTCAAAAAAAATTTTTTTAACCGAACTTTCAATTATCTGAACAGCCTATTTCTCTCAATTTTTTTTTTTTTTTTTTTAAACGAACTTCCAATTATCCAAACAGCATATTAGACCTTAATATCAGATTTTAAATGATGATGAGATTTAAGACTAAAAAGAAATTGAAGAAAATGAAAACGAATGCTCTGAAAATGACCCAGGTCCATCACATACCGAAGCCTTTGAATGTCTAGAAAAGCTATGAAATGGCTCGAACGGCAGAAGAACGCTGGTTCTATTCAACTAACATATTTGAGAAGAATTCGAGAAATGGCAGCAGTGAAAAGAATATCTTCTTTGAAGCAAGCAACAGTCGAACGCTTTTATGCTTAAATTATAATCTCTGGAATTCAGCAAATGATATAAAAAAGTAAAAAAAAAAAAGACAAATCAATTTTTAAACATGCCAGCATTAGCTAGTGCTTGTCAGTTCGAAGCGCGGATAAAATGTGAATATTTTAGTATAGTCAGGAACATCCCTTAAATTTTCTATCTATTTATCCGAACTAGGGTCGGTCCCGACTTGTTCGGATAATCGGCGCTCTACTGTATACAAAATATAAAAAAAAAACATTACCTCAAAAACATAAATGTTATAACTCAACAAAATAAGAAAAAGCTGCACTTCAACTATAACATTTTTTATGCATTGACAGAAAGTGTATACAAAATTTTAAATGATAATTGCTTGGACCAATGTTACCCCAAATGTTGGGCCAAAGCCATTCCAACTTAGAAGAGCGCTTTTCTTTTTTATCTCAGGTAAGACAACTCATAATCCTACATTAGACCTTGATCTACACTAATGAGGTTATAATAGCACGTACTTACCAAGGTCCAAATGAATTAATTTACAGCTTGGCAGACAAAAGTTGTAAGAGCTAAATTCTCACCGTCTTCAAACTATCTCTTACTGGCGCTCCCACTGTGGAAACTTGGCGAATTACATACAATGAGCTGCCAGCCTGAATCTAATACTATCACCTATATTTTTAGACCAAAACTTTCGCTCGTATTCACCAACTACTTCGACCCCGAGTTATGCGAATAACCTCGGTCGAACGCTCAAACGGTATGCACCTTTAATCCTGATTGGACGTCTCCTTGATAATGTTAAATCAAATGTTATCGTGAATTTCATTTGAGCGTTCGACCGAGGTTTTCTAGGTCGAGGAAGATGGTGAATACGAGCATAACTAAAGCGATATAGAAAATATAACAGATTTACTCTTTTTTCTCTCTTCGACCAAAGTTACCCTTAAAGGGGCAAAGTTACCCCAGTTGACGGAAAGTTAAACTAGTCAGATGTGGCAATCTCAAAACTTTCTTCTACGTCATGCATGTTAATACTTCCTGAAAAATGCGGTATACCAGTACCACCTGTTACATGATTTACACCAAAATCTAATTATCAACAACTTTGACAACTTCTAACTCAATCTGAAATTTGATGAAAATCCATGCATTAGTTTTTTAGATAGAGCTATTGCGGAAATTGTAAAAAATTCTGCATAGCAGCGCCACCTCTTGGACGATTTACACCAAAAACAAATTAGGACCAATTTATATTAGGGACTAATTGAATCTGAAGTTTGATGAAAATTCGTGCCTTTTACTTGAGTTAGAGCTATTGCGATAATCATGAATAAGGCAGCATAGCAGCGCCACTTGTTGAACGATTTACACCAAAAACTAAACAGCACTAATTTATATCATGGACAAACTGAATCTGAAGTTTCATGAAAATCCGTGCAGTAGATCCTGAGATATAGCTATTGCAGAAATCGTGAAAAATGGCGCATAGCAGCGCCACCTGTTGGGCGATTTTCACCAAAAACTAATCAAGACCAGTTTATATCAAGGTATAACTAAATCTAAAGTTTTGTAAAATCCCGTGCATTAGTTCTTGAGATAGAGCACCCACAAAATTTTTGTCACATACAGACTCACAGAGAGACAGAGTGACAGACAGACTCACAGACAGACATTTTCTAAAAAACATCAAATCGTGTTCAGGACATTATGAAACGTATAAATCCGTCGAAAACCGGAAGTCGAAAATTTTCACGAATCCAATACTTTCTTCTTGTAAAGATAGAAGAAAGTAAAAAGATGACATCGACACTATCTCTAAATGGGTAAAAGAAGCTTGGCATGAATTGCAAGAAATGATCTTCAAATCTTTCAAAAATGTTGCATCGGTAACTCGATGAATGAAACAGAGGATGATGTATTTTTTTAAAAAGATGGCATCGACACTATCTCTAAATGGGTAAAAGAAGCTTGGCATGAATTGCAAGAAATGATCTTCAAATCTTTCAAAAATGTAGCATCAGTAATGCGATGAATGAAACAGGGGATGATGAAAAAGATGATGAGGATGAATTAGATACTAACGTAATTCATCCTGATGTACCAATGAAAGAAAGCAATTTTAAGAAGTTGCCTGAAAACTTACATGGATAATGACTTGGATAGTAAAGGGTGATTGGTGACTATCGGATATCACCGACCTCCATGAACAATTTTCTTTTTGCGAATGAGGATTTTTGTTTTTGCCTTTTGGTAACAGTAGTTATATTGAAGAATGTTTTGGTTGAGATACGGGTTTTTCCCCATCAAAAGAAATAAATATTGCATTCGACTAATTATGTACGTATGTAAATAATTTTTTGTGTAAGTTAAAGATGATATAAATAACATAAAAGGCAGAAATGGCCTCTTCATTTTGGTATATTGTCTCATGAAATTCCCTAGATGCCGAGTCATTTCTCGAATAATTAGAGTTCTGATTCAACGAAGGCGGCCTAGCTTGGATCGGTAAGTGTTTCTTACTTCCCTTAATAGATTTTCATGACATAATAAATTGTGTTTACGACATTTACTTTCTCCATTGTAAAAGATTAGAGTATTAAAGGATTTTTAGAAACTTGCAATTATTTTTTATGTTTTTTTTATATTTACCATCTCTTTAAATTTAAAATATCAATTTTGGAAATCTTCTTAGACTCGTGTATAAGCCGACCCCCCGCCTTCCTTGGAGCCAAAAAAATGTTCGATTTTCTCTAATTTAAGTGACGAATGACAATATTAAAGTAATTTTTTCGAAAGCATTCAAATACTTTAAAGAATGAGCTGTATTAAATTATTATTACAACTAAATATTACTTACATAATATGGTCTCTGGTTGTCAATGCCGTGAAGACGGTAGGCGATTTTTTTCTAATTTAAGTGACATACGATAATATTAAAATAAATTTTTCGAAAGTTTTCAAATACTTTAAAGAATTAGCTGTATTACATTATTATTACGACTAAATATTACTTACATAACAATGTCTCTGGTTGTCAATGACGTGAAGACAGTGGGTGATCTTCTCTAATTTAAGTGACGTATGATAATATTAAAATGATTTTTTCGAAAGCTTTCAAATACTTTAAAGAATTAGCTGTATTACATTATTATTACGACTAAATATTACTTACATAACAATGTCTCTGGTTGTCAATGACGTGAAGACAGTGGGTGATCTTCTCTAATTTAAGTGACGTATGATAATATTAAAATGATTTTTTCGAAAGCTTTCAAATACTTTAAAGAATTAGCTGTATTACATTATTATTACGACTAAATATTACTTACATAACAATGTCTCTGGTTGTCAATGACGTGAAGACAGTGGGTGATCTTCTCTAATTTAAGTGACGTATGATAATATTAAAATGATTTTTTCGAAAGCTTTCAAATACTTTAAAGAATTAGCTGTATTACATTATTATTACGACTAAATATTACTTACATAACAATGTCTCTGGTTGTCAATGACGTGAAGACAGTGGGTGATCTTCTCTAATATAAGTGACGTATGATAATATTAAAATAATTTTTTCGAAAGCTTTCAAATACTTTAAAGAATGAGCTGTATTACATTATTATTACGACTAAATATTACTTACATAACAATGTCTCTGGTTGTCAATGACGTGAAGACAGTGGGTGATCTTCTCTAATATAATTGACGTATGATAATATTAAAATAATTTTTTCGAAAGCTTTCAAATACTTTAAAGAATGAGCTGTATTACATTATTATTACGACTAAATATTACTTACATAACAATGTCTCTGGTTGTCAGTGCCGTGAAGACAGTAGGTGATTTTCTTTAATTTAAATGGCGTGTGATAATATTAATTTTTTTTTGAAAATATTCAAATATTTAAAAGAATGGACTATTAAATTATTAATACGATTAAGTATTACTTACATAACATGGTCTCTGGTTGTCAATGCCTCGAAAGCAGTAGGCGACTTTCTCTAAATCAAGTGTCGTATGGCGTTTACACTCTGAGTAGCTGACCATTTTGACAGCGCCGTGTCGAAGTGCTTTGGGATATTCTAAAACACATATATTTTAATTAAATAAGAAGATGCTCACAAAATAATTTAAATAAGAAATTATTCATAATTTCAGTGGTTTAGTTTCACTAAAAAAGTGTAATTTTCTAGATTTTAAGATAAGATTTCGGTTTATTTGCCTTCTTAAACACGAAATTCTTATTTATTTACTTATTTTTTATTTATTTATTTATTAGTAACTATCGTGACCCCGCCAGTAGTTAATCAAATAAAGTCAGTACTAAGGGGTTTTTATTTCCGTCCTTAAAACTAACTATAAAGCGAGGTAAAATAACATGATTGCTACACCCCTAATGAATGTCTTATAATGGACAAATATGAAATCCGCTGAAATTAAATAGCAACAAAATTATAAATAAATAGTTTTTAGATGCGATCGTAATTATACGTAGCACCTATAGTCGTCGTTCGGTCCGTCTTTCTGTCCGTCTGTCCGCATATAACAGAGCAAAAACTACCCAACCGAATGCTCTGAAATTTTAAATATATAATTACTGCAAAATTTTGTCGCGCCATTTGAAAATTTATGAAAATCGAATGTATGGTTTAATTACAAGGACAGCCAAAAGTTTTCCGTTACATTACGGCCAATGGAAAAAAAATATTGCAAGTGCATTTTAATGATGTTACAGCGTTTCAAACAGAATGAAATTGATATGCCCTTATGAAGTGCACTAAAATATACATTGAGTACAACATGCGGTGCAAAAAATATTTATAAAACTAGTTATATTACGAATGCACCTCATTTGCTACGTTTGACGAGCAATTTCCAACTTGTTTTAATTGCCATTTTCCCAGTGGTTAATCAGGCGAAAGAAGTCAATCAAAAATCTAAAAATTAATCTTTAAAATATCATCCTTGAGCTGTGATTAACAATAATGCTTAAGAAACTGTTAGTTGAAATAAGCAAGATGTAAATGGATTGTTTTATCTTACCGTAATTATCTCCAGCTAATCAAAAGGTAATTGTTTTCCCTTTCTTATTCATAAAATGGCTTCTCTTATAGCAAACAGCTGACAACAATGTGACAACAGATGCACCAACATCAACATTCAAACAAAAATATTATGTTTAGTGCCATGTATAAAACACATTTCCGCCTAAAATGGCACACTATTTCAGAAATTCGATCAATTACTGGAAGGTATCAACTACTAGCGAGATCACCCTACCTGGTGTAATAATGGACATAGTGAAAAACAGAAGCAGCCAAAATAAATTTTTCACATGTTCCAAGGCTTCATAAAGGAAGTCTCTTCTTAAACCTTTATAATTGGAATAAAAGAAAGAAAATGAGAAACAGCAGAAGCACAAACTATTGCTATTGTTCATATCTCTCTCTTTTATTAGGATTCGCTTCGCTCATCCTCTACTAGGCTACACAAATTACATTTTGTCGTGCACTTTACAAAAGAACTATTCAGTATTTTGACTTGAAATTAAACATAAAAAACAAGTAATATAAAAATTTTGTTTTTAAAGTCAATTCCTACTTAAGCCATCAAAGAAAAAATTAATATAATCAAGCTAATATTAGTTTTTGTTGCATTAAAATATCTCAATTTGTTGATTTTCTATAAGCAAGTAGGTTTACAATGGAACTCTATGGGAATTTGACGAAATATTACAGATATCGCCAAGTTGGCGACAAACTTGGCGGTATTTGGCGACAGAACAAGGTCCCCCCCTATGGTAACCCCTTATTGAAAATACTTTCATTGAACTTCAATAACCAACGGCCGCCATTTTGTTTCCCATGCAAAACTAAAATTAATTAATTAAAATTTAATTAATTAATTAATATTTGAAAAAACTGGATTAACATCAATTGTCATCCAGTACAAGTTTAAAAAAATTTATTTCAACTTGATAGGATGAATAATGAGTATTTTATTAACGATTGAAAATTTGAACAAGATAAATATATAAATATATAAATATATAAATAAATAAATATAGGGAGAGTGTGAGCTAATAGTAGGAATTGAATAAATTATGATCTGTAGATTTGCACAATATTATTTTTTTTCAGAATAACGTTAAAAAAATCTATTATTTTAATTAATTTATTTTACACGTTTTTCCATTACGGACGCATTTTTTCAAATAAAAAATGAAACATGTATATTTTCAGGAGAAAAAATAAATCATGGAGTTACGATTTCTTTTATGAAATTTTTAACCCTCCGAGCGTCTTGCAAAAGGGTAAAATTGTAATGTTGTTTTCTTTGCATTTTGTTTTAAATGCTAAGAAAATATGATTCTTTCAACATTATAAAAAAAACTCAATTACAAATATGAAAGTAATCCTTGAGAGTATTAATCATTCTTCAATGTATTTAAAATTCATTAAATCTATAGAATTATATTAACTTAAATAATGCTTGTATTGCTGTGAAACCTGGAGCTTAGTGAACGGAATATTACGCCCCAAACACTTAGAGGGTTAAAATACCCCTTTTTACGAAAATTATAGCATATTTTTAATGAATTAAATTTAGTGAAAATTCGATTATTTACATTCAATTATAAAAGTATTTTCCAGTTTTAAGAATTCAAATACTAAATTTATTCTTATTATGTGAAATCATCTACGCAGACGATACTTACGCATTGTAAAATAATTATATTATGATTTTTTTTTGTAAAGTGGCAACAAAAGAATTGTAAACAAATAAAATTAATCATTAAATTCTTTATATAAATATTTTGTAAAATTTTGCTTCGAAACTATTTTCATTTACACCAGTCGTATATCATAAATAATAAATTCCGTGGAAATTCTTAGTTATTTGGCAGAATTTACATTTGTAAAATTAAAATGCTCCAAAACATAAAATAACGTTTTTGCTTAATAAAGATTCAAGAATAATATAAAAAAACTATTGTTACTTTCAGATCTCATTAAATAATGCTTTGCAAATCCAAACAAAGCATGGCTTTTGCTAGTTCTTTTGATCCACTGTCAGCAATCGCGGCACCCATCTTGCTGATAACTTTTTCTTGCCCAAATGTTCATGCAAGATATTGCATATACGTTCATTTGAAATGTTTACCCTCTTAGCTATCTCACTCACTTTCACACGGCGATCTTTTAACACGATACCATGGATTTTGTTGACCAGTCGTGATCTTAATTGAACATCCAGAACGCTTTACATCTGTTGTGCTCGCACGGCCACAACGAAATTCCGTAAACCACTTGTGAACCATACAATGTGATGGAGGAGATTCCCCATAATATTTTTTCAACTTTTCTTTAGTTTCGGTAATTGTTTTTCCTCGCAAAAAATAGTGTTTTACCAAAACACGAAAATCTTTTTTCTCCATAATCGAAACAAACACGTCAGTCATTTGCTTTTGAATACAATAGAACACAATATATTTAAAATATCGCCTGCAAATTGCACGAATGTTGCCGTAGATAGGAATAAATTGAAAACATAATAATAAGAGTGCGATCAAACCGCCACCTTTTTTAAAGTCACAGAGCCCTGGTATATATATATATATATGATTTTGGTCATGTGATAACTCTCGTATTTACAAAGCGATTTGAATGAGATTAATTCTGTGCATAGTACATACCAATGTCTCGACGGAGTTCGTTGGACAGCTTCATCCGCCATCTTGTTTCAAAGTGGCGGCCATTAAAGAAATTTTTAATTTAAAAATTTAAAAAGCGGTACTAATAAATTAAAAACTGAAAATATTTTTCTTTTAGGTATTTCACCTTAATACAAGGATTCCGGAGCATATCTTGTTTCGACTTTATCTTAAAAAATGGCTGAGATATAGCAGTTTGAATTTCTAGGGTGGCTGACATTTTGAAACAATCTTATTTTCGTCATGCTGTAACTCTCGTATTTAAATCGATTTGGATAAGATTAAGCATGTGCATAGTTTATATGAATGTCTCAACTGAGTTTGTTGGTCAGCTTCATACGCCATCTTATTTCAAAATGACGACCATTTAATTTTTTTTAATTTTAAAATTTAAAAAGCGGTGCAAATAAATTAGAAATTTAAAACGATTCTTTCGTTAAGCATTTGACCTTAAAACAAGGATTCCAGAGAATTTTTATTTTTCCTTTATCTTAAAAAATGGCTGATATAAAGCAGTTTCTAGGGTGGCTGACATTTTGAAACAATCTGATTTTCATGATGCGATAGCACGCGTATTAATTAACCGATATCGATTTGACAAAGCATGTGTACAGTACATACCAAGGTCTGAACCGAGTTCGTTTGCCAGCTTACACCGCCATCTTGTTTCAAAATGGCGACCATTTAAAAATGTTTAAAAATTTAAAAAGCGGTACACAAATATTAGAAATTGAAATCTCTTTTCTTTAAATGTTTGAACTTGAAACAAGGATTCCGGTGCATTTTTATTTCGTCTTTATCATTAATCATCATTAATCATAAATCGTCATTATCACGGTCAAGTGCGAGTATTACTCGCGCTCAGAGGGTTCCGTACAATAAATATATGAATTATTAACTGTATTATTAAAAAAGTCGTTACTAAAAGAAAAATAAGACTTTGTAAAAAACTATACAACGTAGAGTTTGGTATAGCTGTATATTTACTAGAAAACTATGAATGGGTATACCGTAAAAGTGAATAGAGATATAAAAGCTAAATAATATAAAATATTGCTATTATGTATAACTCTTATCTAAATATTATCCTAATCTGTTTATGAGGAACTAAATTCGGCACTGATAATAAAAGTAGTGCATGTTTAAACTTCATTTGGCACTTCATAAAACTAAATTCAGCGTCTTAATAATCTTTTCATTTTACAGTGTAGCTAAAATAAAACCCTTGTTCAAAGTTTAAACTTGGCATTTTGCTAAGCGCGCTTCGAAAGGAGGTCGCAAAGTAACAATGCCGCTTTGGTCCGTGCCGCATTTTTACAGATAGATTTTTAATTAACCTTTAAAGACACGGAAGGCGTATTGAGAGATCTACTCAATGCAAACTAGTCGCGAATCCCATAGTATTTATGTGATAAATTCGAATTAAATTAGTCTGTTTATAACATTTTGACCTTTGTTGCTTTTATACTACTACTGGACACTGTATTACACAAATGTATCATTAAAAGTTGTTATCTAGGCTTTTAAAGACGATGGAACCTAGAGTGCGCCGTCCCTGTCATTATGTATGTTCAAACCGTCCGTGTCTTTAGGTTTAAGAACTCGGTATAATTACCGACGACTTTTTTCAAAATTCATTATCAACAATGCTTTTATACTTCTGCAACGATAGGTACCTACAGCGCTCCTCAACACCTTTGCTGAATGCCCGCAAATCCAAATTTGTGTGCAACGGGAAAATGCGATTTACTAAAAAACTATATGACCTATGGTAATAGCTATAATTTTCCTGCAAGGTTTAAATTAACGTCTACTACCTCTAATTTTTTCATAATTTTAGTTTGAGTAGATTCGGAAATAGATGGGGAGAACATAGTTTTGCAGTACATTTTCAACGATATCTCTGAAAATATAATACTTAAAATTAAAGGAAATGTATTTTTGAGTTCAGCATTATGAAAGCTCTCCCAGGATAACCCGCATGATATTAAAAAAATAAAAAAAAAATATTTTTTTTTCAAGTAACTTAATTAGACCCTCTACATTTTTCCTAAAAATATTTATAAATGTTTAATAATCTGTAAACATGTGGGTTAATAGACTTTATTACTTTCCCCAATTTGAACTTTCCACTTTCCATACTTTACGAGTAAAATGGCTGTGACAGACAGACACAGGAGTGATCTTATAATGGTTCCGTTTTACTTTTTAAGTAAAGAACCCTAAAAATGGCGGAGATATAGCAGTTTGAATTTTTGACATTTCTGACATTTTGAAACAATCTGATTTTTGTTATGCGATATCATACGTATCTTTTAACCGATTTGCATATGACTAAGCATGTGTACAGAACATACCATGGTCTCGACCAAGTCCATTGGTTAGCTCTATCCACTTTGTTGTTTTAAAAATGCGGGCACATCAAGACATGGCCAAATTTGACGACGAAACATAAATCACTCTAACTGAAGCCAACTTGGATTTAGCTGACTAATTTTGCGAAATTCTTATTCATATTCAGTATTGAAGAAAATTTTTGTTGAATCATCTGTAATCGAGTTCCACTAATTTTGGCTTCGCGTGTCTCTGTAAAATAAGGTATATTAAAAAAAAAAAAATGCAATTTAACAAATTACAACGACCATTTGGAAAATGATTTTTTCAAAGACTAAAATTTAAGACATAAAAAATCGCACGGAGTTGATCATACATTACGTACGCCATTAATTAAACATTAAATAGTGTTATTACACGTAAAAATTCCAAGCGACAGAAATCGCCTGCAACTCGTACGTATTATCCACCTGAAACTTATGTATTACCCAAGCATTTCATTGGCTGTTCGGGAAAAGGCTTTTCCATCGTCAGATTTCCAAGAAATCTGACGGCCAATTTTAAATAATTTATTTCTTAAACTTCTAAACATCCCACAATATTACTTTTTACACCGTCGTATAGAGAAAAAAATGTGCTTTTAAATGCAATTTGTTTGAAAGCTGTATCTCAATTTGTTTCTGAGTTATTAATTTCTTTTTGTAGTTTTTATTACTTTTTTGTCATAGTGGCAACAGAAGTAATCCATCTCTGTTGAAAGTACAGGGAAATACATATTACTGTATAGACCAATGAGAATACGAATAAAATGCGGATTAAACCAATAAAAACCTTCAGATGTGCTTTTGATTTCCTACCCTGACGAGAACAATAACCATTTTTCCAAATGGTTAAAAAAAAAAAAAAAAAAAAAAAAAAAAAAAAAAAAAAAAAACAAGGAATATTAAAGCTACTTTTTCCTCCCGCACATGCCGAAAGAACTTTTTTATTTTATTATCATAACCATTGGCAACTCGAGCCGTAATTTTGGTAAAGTAAATGATGCTGCATCGTTACATATTGAATTTTTATGGTCTCTTATGGTCTCTATTTTTAGAATCTCTATGGTCTCTGATATGATGGATGGATATTGTAGAGGGGGGGGGGGGGTAAAAATATTTTACTTTCATTAAAATTTATTTGGATGGTTTCTTCTTGATATAATCTTGCCCGAGCTGTGGTTTTTCTATTATATATAATATCAACTACATGCTCCTTTTTTCTATACTTAAATTTCCTGTTAGTCATACCAATATAGTAATTATTATTTGATCCATCAGCTCTAATAAAATGTATTTCATATACTCTTGAGTAATTCTCAAAATTAATTGACCTAATTTTTGGGCAAATGATGTTACTTAATGTCGGAGATTAGTTTGGCTACTAAGAAGATATTGAAACGTTTAAGACTTGTTTTAATTTCTCAAAAAAGCTTGGAAAATATTGAATTGTATTTTTGCGAATGAAATTTATGTTAAGGTTTCTAATTATTTGTATTATCCACGATTAATTTATTAATATGTTGAAATTTAAAACGTAACACGTAAAAATTCAATACGTAAAAATTCAAAACGTAAAAATTCAATATGAAACGTTGCAGCATCATTTAAGTTACCAAAATTATGGCTCGAGTTACTCAATGGTTATGATAGAAAAATAAAAAATTAACGTGCGTAACCTTACGTGAAAAATTTAATGATGACATGACGTTTCAAATCATTGCATCATTGCATCAGCATGCACGTTTTAAAAATATATGTATTTAGAAAACAAGGCTCTATTTTTGGTCTTCTGCCCTGAGCTTTCTACCTAACCTATTTTACTAATTATTTTGTTAATGAAAGCTGTTTATCTGTAGATGTGCCCGCACTAGCTACTTTTTTAAAAGTCCTATTTTTATATTTTAAATTTAATTTAAAATTATTTTTATAAAATTTCTAGAATGCCATTTTCTTATTTAAAAAATGTGAACAGAAAATGACTTTACGCTTTAAAAAACACGTACTTTACTCTATAAAGCTGTTACATTTCAATATTTTTTTCATTCCACCGATACTGAGTTTGAGACGCTAGGCAAAAAGCTTTAGCGAGTAAAAATGACGTCATATTAAGAGAAAACGATAATTTTCTTTGACAAAACTAAATATTTTACCACAAATGTGTCTAAAAGACATGAACTTATGGAATTTTTACTCACCGGTACTGAGATTAGAGCCTCAAGTCAGGAGTGCGAATGTTCACAAGCCAAATTGTAGCGATTGTAGCCGGGGCCGTCGCGAAACAACTTTCTTCTCTTACGTGCCTGCTTCATAAGCGTTCATGAGAGGATGACGCCACGCAAGAGACCTGAGTAGCAAACGAAATTTATCAAATAGTTGTATGTGTGCAATAAAAACAGTGCTAGAAATTTCTATTTTATGATTTTGGTGAGCAATTTGCGGTTCATTTTAGGTCACCCAAGGGTAGGAAACTTTTTTTTTTTTTTTTTACTTGATTTCAAATGCAATCAAATACATTTGGTTCGCGGTTTTTATAAAAAAATTTAACTTGAAATGTACATTTATGGCAGAGAAATACATTAAAAATTCACAACTTTAGTAGCAAAAAATAAAAATGCAAAAATAGTTAAAGAATTGGGATTTGTGGTATTTTTCGGAGAGTTTAACTTGAAATATAAATTTGTGGCAGGAGAAATCATACATTAAAATTACACGATTTTAATGGTAAATAATTAAAATTCCCTTTAAAAATAAATATGCCTTAATTTTAAATTATAAATATCAGGATTGTTATTACATAAATTCGTAAATTAAAATATTATTTTTTTTCAAACAATTAAAACAAAAATTCGATTTATCAATTAAAATTTCAAATTTCATAATGTATGGTTAACTTAAAAGATACGTATTACAACTGAAAAACATTTTTCACTAGTAGTATGTACTTTCATATAATTAATAACAAATATGGCATTTAATATTGCCTCATAGAAAATAATCTCACTTAAACAGAAAATATTAAAAAGCTAAAATATCATGAAACTTATTAATGACACTTACATGTTTATTAATATAGGTAATTTTCTTTTATTAGAAGTGAATTTTCTAATGTCATTTTTAACTTTTATATATAGTTATTTAGCAAGATATTTGAAATTCCTGACAAACCCAATTATTTAATAAACACAATAAATTTTAATTAAAGTATCTGTGGTAAAAATTTTAATGCAAAAAATGTTTCTTTTAACAGAAATCCTCCTTTATTTGGAATACCAATTTGTTTTTCCTCACCTGTTTTCAATGTATATTCCATTCACTTAACCATTCACTGAATTTAATAAAAAATAAAAAATTGTGATCTTTTGTAGATTTTATTGGATTATATTAATATTAAATACCATATTTGTTGTAAATTATATGAAAGTACGTACTACTAGTGAAAAAGGCTTTTTAGTTGTAATACTTACCAACAGAATGTGTATTTTAAGTTAATCATACCTTATGAAATTTGAAATTTTAATTGACATAGAATTTTTGTTTTAATTGTTTGAAAAAAAATTAATGTTTTTATTTACGAGTTTAGGTAATAACAATCCTGATATTTAAAATTTAAAAATAAGGTATATTTATTTTTAAAGGGAACTTTAATCATTTACTGCTAAAATTTTGTAATTTTAATGTATAATTTCTCCTGCCATAAATTTATATTTCAAGTTAAACTCTCCGAAAAATAGCATAAATTCCAATTCTTTAACTATTTTTGAATTTTTATTTTTTGCTACTAAAGTTGTATAAATGTATGATTTTATCTGCCATAAATGTATATTTCAAGTTAAAATCTTTGATAAAAACCATGAATCAAATGTATTTGATTGTATTTGAAATCAAGGGGTAAGCATGGATTTGAAATCAAGTAAAAAAAAAAAAAAAATCTTGTTTACAGAACCTTGGGTGTTTAATTATTGAATGTATAATTCTAACAGATCTAAAATAAGCAACAAATTGCTCAACAAAATATCGTCGAACAGGAATTTCTAGCACTGTTTTTGATGCACACATACTACACACTATTCGATAAGTTTCATCTGCTACTCAGATCTCTTGCGTGACGTCATCCTCTCCTGAAGCAGGTCCGTAAGAGAAGAAAGTTGTTTCGCGACGGCCCAGTTGTAGCTGACAAACACAACTTCAAATTTGGAAATATATTTATTAATAATATATATTGCAATCTAAAATATTCTTTAAACTGTGAATACCGATATGAAAAGGTGCATAGATAAATTTTGAGTCGGTGAAAATGACGTTAGGTTTAGATTTCACGGTGGAAAAATTCTATGATTGTGTCAAAGTCAAAATTTTTGATGATTTTTCATTCCATAACACCAAACATCAGAGCCTCAAATGATTACTTCATCATAACTACTGATCTTGATGACATGTTACTGATCACTTTTACGAATAAAGTTTAATTTTTCAATAATTTGATCAGTCGAAGCTTATGAAAATAGTATGTTGGTAACTTCAGGTTAAAGCTATATTTGTTCTAAGATTTACATTAACCAACGTAAGATGGATTTTTTTGTTGTAATTAATTCTGTATATTTATTATAAATCAATGTAACAGTTCCTTTGTAAACATTTTCTTCGTCAAAATTCGACGTTTTTCAACTCGTTAAATTAAATACAGGGTAAAATGCCAAACGCTTCGCGGGCCACAGATAAGTTGTCGGCGGGCCAGTTGTTGCCCGCGGGCCACGTGTTTGACAGGCTTGGTCTAGAGGTAGTGCAGAACTTCGATGATTTATTCGAAATGCGCGATGCGTTAGATCACCAGTTTAAATGCCCCGTCTACATTCATAGGTGAGGTAAATAGGCCTTGTGAAGGGACACCAGATGTTACATTGTGCACTCAAGACTTGTCTGATTATGTAAATTCATGGTATGTGGATGACATCTCATATTCGGCGTGAGACCACAGGTATATTAGATTTTCTTTATCTCTAAAGCCTCATCTACTACAGCTTAATAGATACAAAACCAAATTCACTAATTTTACTAAATTTAACAAATTATTTAAACCATTACAGAATCAATTACAAACTAATTTGGATAAAGTACAAACAATACAGGAACTGGACAATTGGCTGGAGGTCTTCAATAATACAGTAAATGAAGTATGTAAAAAATCATTAAGAATTAAGAAAACTAAACTATACCCGCAATTTAGCTGGTGGAATGATAAATTAAAATCACAAAGGAATAGAATTTCGGCCCTACATAAAAGACTTAAAAGTTCAGACAACCCCAAATGGAAGATCGAAATAAATAAAGAACGGGCAAAATATAAATTAATGATAAAAAATGAAAAACTAAAATCATGACAAAATTTTTGTACAAAAACCTCTGAAAAATTTGGACAAGCATTTAAAATAGCAACAGGTAAAAAACTAAAGAACCACCATTTTATACATACATTATTGGAGCGTTCCACCCCATATTGCACAAAATCAGATATATTTAAACAATTACTAGATCATCATTTCCCCATCCCAACTATATTGGATCCGCAGTCACTGGACCCGGCATCGGGGGAGACGGCTCAGTTCCCCCCCCCCCATCTTTCTCAACAAAAGAAATTAAATCGGCTCTTAAAGAGCAGAATAACTTAAAAGCCCCAGGTCACGACAAACTAGATGCCTTTATACTTAAAAATATTTTTAAACACTTTAAACATCTTTTTATTGATCTCTCAAATAAATGTCTTTTGCTTAATCACTTTCCCAGTTCATGGAAAATCGCGCAGGTAATCTTCTTTGCAAAGTTGTATAAAGACCCAAAAGAGCCAAAATCATATAGGCCCATTTGTCTGCTCCCGATGCTGGGGAAAGTCTATGAAAGACTCATAAAATACAGATTATTGTACTACTTGGAAAATAAAAATTATTTTAATAAATTTCAATTTTGTTTTAGAGAGGGTAAAAATAGAATACAACTACTACAATTATTAAGGGATAAAATTAAAAACTATTTAAATAATTACAAATATTGCGCGATTCTTTCATTTGATATAGTTGGGGCATTCGATAATATTGACTGGCTAACATTAAAAAACATAATAAAAACATTACCAATACCAAAATATCTTCATTCTACTTAGCTTTCTTACCAATCAAAAAATAATTACGGATTATCTTACAAATCAACTTAAAAGACACATACATCAGGAATGTCCGCAGGGGTCGTGCTTAGGCCCGCTCCTGTGGCTCCTTATTGCAGATATTATATTAAAACAATTCTACCAAAAGTTTGAAGACCTCTATGCCTTTTGTGATGATTACAATATGATCATTAAAGCCAACTCAAGGAAACAATTTGAGGATGAGGCGAACGAGAAAATTGAATTTTTTAGAGTAATATGTGAAAACTTAAAATTTACCATTTCACCAGAAAAACAATATTTATGTTACTGCGCAAAAATCTAATGGAAAAAAGGAAACCTATTTTGCGACTGGGTGACAGAAAAATCAAACAAGAAAAACAAATTAAACTGTTAGGAATAACTTTTCAAGAAAATCTAAAATGGGATTTACATATTCAAAATATCAAAAGTAGAATTCTAACTCTAACTTCATCAATAAAGAGAGTTCACTCAGCGACTTGGGGTGTCAACAGGGAGTACCTGAAGAGTTGGTACGTTACAGTGCTGGAGAGGGTCATAGAGTATGGCTCGGAGGTCTGGTTTGATGATCTTCGGGTCATTGATAAGAGGAGACTTCAGAGCATACAACGCCTATGTCTTGTCTCCATCACAAAATGTTATAAGAACGTGGCAACTCATACACTACAGGTGCTCCTGGGCATCCCGCCATTAATGTTAACACTCTACAACAAATCTCTTAAAAATAAAATATTAGCTAACAAAGACATATTAATAATGAATAATAATGTTCTGTTAAATGATGATATCCAACCTAAAATTTACAAATACGTCACCAACCCAGAAATCGCAATTAATAATCTAATAGTCGTAAAGAACGAACTTAAACAATCAAAAGTTATAAAAATCTGTACGGATGGATCCCACGCCAATTCAAACACCACATTTGCAATAGTAGCATACTCACAAAACAATAAAATTTACGAAAAAGTCAAACGTCTACAAGAAGGCAATTCGGTATTTCAGGCGGAGCTGCAGGCGGTGGTCGAGGCGGTTCAATGGGCCCTGTCGTCTAAATACACTAAATTCCAAATCTTTTCAGATAGCTTATCAACAATATTATCACTCTCTAATTTATTCCCAAACAATATCACGATTTTAAATTTATTCAAACTAATCACAGAACATAAAAATAAATTAATATACCTAACATGGATTAAAGGACACGCAGGAAATTTTGGTAATGAACTGGCGGGCAAGCTGGCGAATGATGCCGCCCAGTACTGCAGCCTACCAATTTGCCGGGAAGTAAAACTTCCCAGGTCGTTTTTGAATAAGAGTCTAAGAACATTTTTATTAGATAGGTGGCAGTACAGCTGGGATAACTCAGAGGGAGCAGATTCACCTATGCAATTGTACCAAAGGTTCAACTTTCGTTATTATGCAAGGACAGAGTCTCGGTTTACTTCTTGACAGGCTGCGGCAGTTTTCCGACCTTTTTACACAGTATAAATAAAAAAGAAGACGATCTCTGTCAATGTGGTCGGCGTGGAGATCCAGTACACTATCTTTTCGAAAAATGTAAGTTTATGAAATACAAATTTACTAGAAAACATCCACAACTGCTAGACGATATATTAGAAATTTTAAATAACAAACAGTCCCTCAGTCAGCTTTACCAAAATTATAATATTCTTAATGAAAAATACTCGTTCATTAAGTATAAATTCATGCTAGCATGATTTGTACCTGTGGCCTGACAATGGTGTGAGATGCGGAAATGGAATTGTAGTGGAAAGGAGTGATTCATGATTGGTGTAGTTCTTTTAGGTGTCGTATTGCATTCTACTAGAAATATTGTAAAAAGTAAAATATTGAAAAAATTAATTGAATTGCAAAAGTATTGTAAATAATGAAAATAATCAATTGAATTGCAAAAGTATTGTAAATAATGTAAATAATCTGGGTACTGCTGAATATACTAAGTAACGTTCCCCGGATTGCGGTGCCGCAAAGGTGATAGGAACATCCCGCCCTGGGCTAGGGGCTTGACCCAACCATCAGCCACATGCAGGTTCCCAGGGTGGGCGATTAGATTAGATTAGTTTAAATGCCACAAAAACTTCACGCTTAGTATCATGAATACGGATGGGAATGCATTGACATTCAATGTAGTTCATCTAAGGACTTGGAGATAAGTAAGTTCGGGTTCTATTTTCGGAGACCGGCCCCTCCCGAAGCCGCCCGAGCCCGAGATCAATATGCAATAGGAACCTCCCTTAGGAAAAATTAGGACCCTCCTTTAATTGTAGCATTTCATTACAAATATCTTTAATGTAAAATCATTTATATAATAAAAGCCTAAGTCATGTGACTGTCATCAACAGTTCCGGGCTGACTGCTTCGCTTTTTATATGCCAGGCAGCCATTTTGGCATATTAATGTTAGCCGGGCGCATGTGAAAATCACCAAATGTGTTCCATTGCCATCATTTCATCTATATTATAATACTTCAAGTCATGTGACTGTCCTAAACAATTACGGGCTAAACTCTTTGCTTTTGACATGCAAGGGGCTATTTTTAATCAAAATTACTTTTTCCAATAAAACTACTTAAAAGTTGCCATGATCGCAAAGAATTTTTGGTACTTTTACGTTAGTAGGGAGCAAATGTCGCCAATTTTTAACTCGCCAGTTAGCATTTTTTATTACGTGCTAAATTAAAACAATGTTTCGATGTTGAAATTAAATGTCATAGATTATGGTATTATTTATTATTTTTTTTCTTTTCTGTTTTTTTTTTTTTTTTTTTTTTTTTTTTTAAATAAGTCATGGATTTTAAATATTTCAGTTTTAAATTAAATTTGTGTATTTTAAATAAAATGAGTGAAAGGATTATATTTTAAATTAAATTAATGAAATACGAAAAAATGCGACCGCAACAATGTTTTGCGATTTATTACCTGCGCCCGGCTAACATAAAATTACAGAGTTCTTGATTTCTCTATCAAAATCTTCCTATTTGGCGAAGTATTAAGCAAGTAAATTAAATTATGCATAAAAGTAACATTATACAATGCTTAGCATATATTTAAGAGAGACCAAACTGGTCACCAAAGGCGGTTAGTAATTAATAACTCTGGTCGGTACCAAAATCCTCTTTGTAAAAATATTATTTGATTTTTATATATTTAACTCTGCTATATAAAAATATGGTAACGAAATTACTGTATCACGTACCAATCATTTGGAAGGAGCGTTTGCTTTTAAAATTAAGGTGTTTTATAACTTGCTAAAACATAAGTAGAAATTTTGTAAACCATAAAATAATAATATGTAAATTATCAGTAAATAAATGTATAAATTAGTTTACCCGAGTTACAACAGCATAAGGAATGCAAATATATTAATGAATAACAAATAGTAAATTCGGACACGAAAGGGGGAGAGACATGAAAAGAAAAATGTGCGAAAATTGAATCAGCAAACTAGATTTCCATGCTATATTTTATCAATTTGATCCTTTAGACAGTGAAAGCACTTTTTTCAGGATTTCAGTTTTATCTAGCATTGCAAATTAATATAACAATCCTTCATTATTTGTTAGTATTATAAAACTGTTTCTCGGAAAAATGGTAGGTCCTGGAGCAATTTGGATAACATATTTAGAATTAGGAATATTAGATCTGTAGACTTTACGTATTTTGTTTACAGGAAGGAAAATTTTTAATTTTTTTGCCGACCAGTGTTAACTCGTTAATCAATGATAAGTATTAACGTTTAATGCGAGGCTAACAAGAAAGACAGGCTACCGCAGTGCATTCGACGTATCTTTCTTTTACAGACCGCTGGAGTCACGTGATACTCGAATGGACCAATGAAGGTGTGCGAAAAGAGCATCACGTCAGTCTAGCGGTCTGCAAAAAAAGACACGTGGGATGCACCGCGGTAGCCTGTCTTTTTCGTTAGTCTCGGTTTAATGCAATGTTGAACCCCAATGTAAAAAATATCAGTTTGTTGATAAGGAATTGACTTACTTCGATTTTTTCCAACGACCGTGCCCCATCCTGTGATCTCGAATGTAATATTCTTTGCACTTTCAGCCTTAAAGTTGGCGAAAGCAAACGGCAGACATATCGGGATTTTAAATGTGCCACAGGTGATTTTTTGACTCATTTTTAGCAAGGTGATGTCATAGGTCAATTTTTCAGGGTGGAATCCTGGATGCCGAAGAATCTTCTCTATTTTATGACCGGGATCGACATCGAAGGTACTCGTGAGGAAACCAATTTTTATTTCATCCGGGCGAAGGAATCTTTTAAAATCGTCATCTTCTCCATACCTAGGCAAATGAAAATTGGAGCTTTTGATTAAATTCAAAAGAATACATAAATGACAGATACAGTACAGCGCCGATTATCCGAACAAGTCGGGACCGACCCCAGTTCAGATAAGGAAAAGGTCGGATAAATGGACAGACAATTTAAGGGATGTTTCTGACTAGGCTAAAACCTACACACGTTATCTAAGCTTAGTATTGGCAACATCATTTAGTGCTGGCGTGGTTAAAAATTGTTTCTTTCTTCTTCTTCTTCTTTTACATTTTTGTCATTAATTTTTTTTCTCTTTTTATAATTTTCTGAATTCCAGAGATTACATAAAGTGCGTCTAAAAGTTCGGTGAATGGATGGATATCTCATAAACAACGAGAGTTAAAAATGCGTCCCTGCGCGTGCGCAGGTAGAAACCAATAGGGAGACGTAGCAAGAAGCGCAAGAAACCAGGGCAGAATAGTCTTCTATGGGCAGTCGAACAGTGTATGTTTGAAAACTCGCGTCATATTGAAATGGAGCACATCAGGTTTTGCTACAATTTGGGGAAAACCGCCACAGAAATGCATGAAATGTTGGTCCAGGTGAACGGAACAGACGCAGTGAGCAAAAAATGCGTGTACGACTGGTTTAAACGTTCTGGTGATAGAAAGAAAACCGTAGATGACGAACCAAGTTCAGGTCGAGCCTCAGAAAGTGTGAAGACAGACAACATCGAGCAGGTTTGACATATGCTTTTAAACAATCGCCGACTGTCTATACGATGGATTTCGGAGGAATTGAGAATCAGCAAGGACAGTGTTAACACCACCATACACCAAGACGTGTGACATCTGTGCTTCAGTCGATCCCAAAAGATAAAGAGGCCTTCGCTGACTCATTCCAAGAGCTTTATCAACGCTGTTATAGGCGTATTGTGACCAACGGATGTTTCTTTGAGGGTGACTAAAGGTATTTTGTTTCTATGTTCTGTTTTATTTGTTTTATGCTTCCATTCACCGAACTTTTTAGACGTACCTTGTAATTTAAGCAAAAAAGCTTTTGATTGTTGCTTGCTTCAAATAAGACATTCTTTTAAATGCTGCCATATCTCTAATTCTTCTTAAATACGTTAGTTCAATAGGGTCAACGTTCTTCTGCCGTTCCAGCCATTTCATAGCTGTTTTCAAATATTTACAAAGGCTTCGTTATGGGATGGACCTGGATTATTTTTAGAGCATTTTTTTCATTTTCTTCAATTTCTTTTTCATCACGAATCTCATCATCATTTAAAATCTGATATCCAGGTTCATGTACTTCACTATTTAACCATTCCTTAACTTAATTTTCTTCATAGCTTAGGATTCTTCCCATCTCCCTTATTGTTTTACATTTCACATTTTCCGATACACTATCCGTTTTTTCTTTAGTTAAAATTTTATACCAAATCAATGGATTAATTAGGAGTTCAGTTAGAAAATACTTTGGGAGAAATAAGCTGTTCGGATAATTGGAAGTTCGGTTAATTTGATTTCCGATAATCGGCGCTCTACTGTAAATCAAACTGGAGAAATTATCTAATCAGTGAGTAAGGGAACGAATTGAACATTTTAGCTTAAACTTACATTGTAAAGCAAAATAATGCAAGTTTAAGGGGTCTCAGGACTCTTAAAATTGGAAAAAATGAAAAAAGAAGACCATTTTCAACATTTAATATCTTAGAATGTAAATGATTTTAAAACACAATTTTCATTGTGATGAAAGATATAAGTATGTTCTTTCATTTCATGTATTTAAAAATTGCAAGATGCAGAATTAGCATTTATAGCGGGTTCCAAACTATCAGACATTTCACGAGCAGAAAATCGGCGTAACAGATTACGCACAGGATTACAAAATAAATATTGCAACTAGAAGGAAAATTTTGGTGCCTACTTAAACTTCAGATTATAATAATTACCCTGAACTTAAATAAATTTGTATTTAAAACATTTTTATACTTTTAATACAAAGCTGTATTTAGCTAATACAAAATTTTGAAAATTTCAATAGTATAATCACCTAACAAATATTTTTTTGAACGATAAAAAGGAAATTATAAGCTCAGTTTATACAGAAACGTGAACCTAAAATTAAGCGCGCGAAAAAAGGCTTCACCACAGGAAGGGAGTGCTGTAAAGTCTTGTCTTAATTAAAAAATTTGATTAACAGAACTTTGCCTGTACCAAGACTTCACAACCTGACTAGGTTCCCACGGGTAAAAACTCATTCATCTTGAAGGTACAAAAGAGAATATTTCGAGGTGACTGAGGTCCAATGTTTACTGACGTAAAAATTTATTCACGGTTCATCCCTTATAGATCGTTTTCTCCTTCAAGTGTCCTCCTCGGAGAGAGAGCTTCAGCCTCTCGGAGACACGAGATGGCAACGGCGCCAAGGGAGAAACAAAGAGGCTCCTGTGAGAACGCCGGGATTGAGCCGATTGGAGGAAGGAGATCCAGTGCGATTTGACGGCGGAGAGAAGATGGGGATGAGAGGGACGGATTTGGAGAGTGGAGAGGAGTCTGAGTTTGGATCGCATACAGAAAGGACGGGAATAATTCCCAGCCGGACGACTGAGAGTGTGGACTTGGTGGAAGAGACTCGCAGATAGCCTAGGCTAGCGAGTATCCTTCGAGAGACACCAGCCTCTGTGGAACTTAGTGAATCGATAGAAACTGTCATCCAGAGACATCAGTCTCATATGTAAAAAGAATTTTATTCGCAAATAGACTTGGTGGAAAAAAAGCCCTTTCTTATTATAATTTGAACACGAACCCAAAAACCTATTATGTACATATTCTTAATTATCTAAGAATAAATATTCAAAAGTTAGATAAAAGTATTTTCCTGTCCCTTCCGCTACCAGATTAAACAGAAGACAGTGAAAACATTACAGGTGCCTACTTATGCTTCAGATTATAATAATTACCCTGAATTTAAATAAATTTGTATTTAAAACATTTTTATATTTTTAATACAAAGCTGTATTTAGCTAATACAAAATTTTTAAAATTTCAACAGTATAATCACCTAAAAAAATATTTTTTTGAACGATAAAAAGGAACTTATAGGTTCAATTTATACAGAAACATGAACCTAAAATTAAGCGCTCGAAAAGAGGCTTTTACAATACTGAGGTAAAAAAGAAATGGCAAACCAAAATGATATTCGCAGAACCAACAATTTTAGTAGAATTCCTTTTGGCATTTAAGATTGAAATAAAAATGAAAGGACCAATAATAATATGTTGAGTATTTTTTAAAAGGATTTTGAAATGAGAAATGAAACATTAATGTTCGCATTTAGATAGAATGAAGTTAAAGTAAAATGAATGATTGGAATATTTTTAAGACAGGAAATAATTAGATAAACTAGTATTATAAAATTATGTTAGATAGGAAAAATTTATAGAATGATTTTAAGGTAGTGCGGAAATTTAAATTTTGCAATATTTATTAATTAATTATGTATATAACATTTGTTAATTTTGAATATTTAATTATTTCGTTATATTTATTAATTTCGAATTACAGTTCATATTAAATATTTGATGAAATATGAACATTTATAATTTCTATCTGCGCGTGCGCCAAAGACAAATAGACTTTTCTTTTCATAATTTAGTAATCAACTGTTATAGTGCATCTCACATAAAAAAGGAAAGTCCAGTCGAATATCGTAAAAATTCACATCGGCGATATTTTACAATACTAGGCTGAATTTCAGTTGCTTTCTAAAGCTATCTGAATGATAACGGATTTTGCAAAAATTGTCAATTTTCATTTTTTAGCCCCCGGTACGGTATGTTATTTCTTTCTCCCAGCTTATTTTGTTCAGTCTCCAAAAAACAACGTTACCTTACAGAAGCCAGCCGTAAAACAAACAGGACAATTAAATACTCTATAGCAATTTTTTAGCTTCTAAGCATAACACATTTTCAATTTTTATACCGTCGTATTGGAAAAGAAAAAGTACTTTTAAATGCAATTTGTTTGAAAACTGCATCTCCATTTATTTTTTAAATATTAATTTTTTTTGTAGTTTTTGGAGCCATTTGCTTAATATTGGCAACGGAAGTACTCCATTTCTGTAGAAAGTAAAGGAAAAGTAGTTTTAAAATACTAATTATATATTTTTGTTGCATTTTCTCGTAACAACCGAAAGAAAATGTAATTAAAATACGTGCTATTTTGAAAAAATATAAACGAATGATTTCTGTTAAAACAATGGAGCTATTATATACTATATTTAATTGTAAGTATCTATGAATCATTAGATAGTCGCTTTTTTTTCGATTCTCTTGAATGACGGAATCTTTTTGCTGCATTTGTACATTATTTCGCGATAGTGATGTGCTATGCATGCTTTACTGTAGATGCTTAAGAGTAGATCGTAAATGCGGTATTCTTAAGCGGATGCGAATGACGTCATTTTACATAAAATAAAACGTGTGCTTTAAGTCTTAAAATTGAAATAGGTTTTGTACTGCAGTAGAGTCCCGCTTAACCGAGTTATTTTCTTCTGATGAAAGAGCAGCCGTAAAAAAAAATTATGACAATTTTTATCCCCCCATTCTGACCAGAAAATCAGAGTTCTAACTTTTTACGGCTGCTCTTTCATCTTCACATAACACTTCATTTATAATGGCTGTTTCATAATAATAGAAGCCATCAGTCCATCAAAAGAAAATGAAGTAACAGAAATGCCGGGGGCGACACTAAATTCTGAAAAAGCAGAATTCCTGTTCTCTAGTCATTTTAGTTTTTCTTGAAGAACCACTAGCACGAGCCTTTTTTAAGAAAACCACAATTAATAAAATCGTAGCAACCGTTTTGTAGTTACGCATGGACATGCGTTAAATACTAACTTCTATTCGGAAGTTCAGTTAATAACAAGTAATATGAAAAAAAAATTAAGCCAATTCGTACTTAGGTCATCGAAGAAAAATTTAATATAATCCCTTAAGCTAATATTAGTTTTTAAGTCAATTCCTACTTAGGTCATCAAAGAAAAATTTAATATAATCATTTAAGCTAATATTAGTTTTTGTTGCATTAAAATATCTCAATTTGTTTATTTTCTATAAGCAAGTAAACCCTATTGGTTTACAGTGGAAGTCTATGGGAATTTGGCGAAATATTAGAGATATCGCCAAGCTGGCGTCTCTTTTGGCGATAAACTTGGCGGTATTTGGCGGCAGAACTGGGCCTTCCCCTATGGTAACCCCCCTTACAGGTATGGAGATGCATTTAATGCTGTTCAATAACCAATGGCCGCCATTTTGTCTCCCATATAAAACTAAAATTAATTAATTAAATTTAATTAATGAATTAATATTTGAAAAAACTGTATTAACATCAAGTGTCATCCACTTCAAGCTTATAAAAATGTATTTGAATTTCAGTGGATGAATAATAAGTATTTTATTAACGACTAAAAATTTGAATAAGATAAGTATAGAGAGAGTGTGAACTAATAGTAGGAATTGAAAAAAGAACACTTTGAAAAATTATTTATGATCCTACTACTTTTAGAAAGTAATTGAGATTCAGTTTACTATAATGCCGATGTTTTCCTGGATTTTCACGGCATCCGACTGCCTATTTTATAAGAGTTGACCCAAAATGATTTCCTAATTACACGAATTCTATCTAATTTAAAAATGTTTTAGGTATACATACCTGGATTTATCTTTTGTAATGATTTTTATAAATAATCATCTGTTATACTAAAACTTTCATTAGAATATCCGAAACACTTCTGAAGTTTCAAACTAAAAATTTTCTATTGCGGTTAAGTCTACAGCTTTTAATGAGCACGTAGAAAGCGTCTTCGAAGTTTAGTCATATATGCATTTCTTGCTTTATAATTTTCATTCGCGTCTTGAGTCAGCCATGACAAACAGAGAAGTTCATAACAATGAAAAAAAGAGTTTCTCATTTGAGCCGATACAGCTCAAATCAATGAGTAATGTTGAAAATTTTTGAAGAAAGAAGCGACATTCTTAGAATACAGATAGTTTCGGTCGAGTTTTGGTACGGCCGAATTTTCAGCAGCATTTTCGCCGAAACTCAAATTTTGGGCCGAAAACGAAAACGAAACCGAATTTTTGGTCGATATCTAATTATATTTTTCCAAATTAAGAAAGAGTTGTACTTTTTTAACAGTGCACTTTATTATGTGCAGGTTCCTGTAATAAATTTTTGCATATCAAATACACAATTTCAAACTATATCTTGTATGCAACAATAAATAATTTTGCTTTATGAAACGGTCGACGAACTTATTGAGAATTAGTAAAACAAATATAGCTTACTTACTCCGTAACACAATGTCCTGCCGTTAATATATATCTGTCACTGATAATAGCACCACCACAGATTTTATTTGTAGAGTTTTTCATAAGAGTAACCTGCATGGATTAGGTAAGAATTAAAATTTGAGAATTGCATATTATTTATTGTATGCTAGCTGATCAATGCGTTACATTTGTAATGCATCAGATATTTCTGTTGGCGGGGGGAAAAAGATACGGAATTTTGTTGATATTTGCAAAGATTTAATAATACAAGTAAAAATTAAATTTAAAAAATCAAAAAACCTGACTGCGTAAAAAGCGAACTAACTATTTCTCATCAATCTGAAACTTTTTTTTTTTTTATATTGCTTACCTGTTTTTTACTTTCTTCTATCTTCAATAGAATAAAGTATTGTAATCGAAATTTTCTTCGACTTCCGGCGGATTTACATGTTTTAGGGGTCAGAGATCCCAAAAAACATGTTTATAGAAAATGTCTGTCTGTCCGTGTGTCCGTCTGTCTGTCGCCCTTGTACCATCAAAAAGTGTATGAAGCTATGCATAGAATTGAACCAAATTTTTATTTTATGTGTTTGGCTATGGCAAGCAGATCCTCCTGAATTTGGAAGAAATTCGCCGGTAGGGGGCGCTGTAATAGCGATTTTTGTGCGATTTTGAATATTATACCATCCAAAAGTATATGAAGTTATGCATGGAATTGAACCAAATTTTTATTTTAAGTTTTTGGATATGGCAGGTAGGTCTTCCCTGAATTTGGAAAACATTCGCCGGTAGGGGGCGCTGTAACAGCGATTTTAGTGCGATTTTGAATACTGTACCATCCAAAAGTGTATGAAGTTATGCATAGAATTGAACCAAATTTTTATTTTAAGTTCTTGGCTTTGCCAAGCAGATTCTCCTTGAATTTGGAAAAATTCGTCACTAGGGGCGCTGTAATAGCGATTTTGCATATTGTACCATCGAAAAGTGTATGAAGTTATGCATAGAATTGAACCAAATTTTTTTTTTAAAGTTCTTGGCTATGGCAAGCAGGTCCTTCCTTAATTTGGGAAAATTCGCCGGTAGGGGCATTGTAATAGCGATTTTCGTGCCATTTTGAATATTGTACCATCGAAAAGTGTATGAAGTTATGCATAGAATTGAGCCAAATTTTTTGTGTTTCTTTTTGGTCATGGCATGAAGGTCCTCCCTGAATTTGGAAAAATTCCGCTGGAAGGGGGCGCTATAATTACGATGTCTGTAACATTTTCTTTATTGTACAATCGAAAAGTGTATAAAATTATGCATACTACTGAACCAAATTTTTTGTGCATGTTTTTGGCTTTGGCCAACAGGTCCTCCTTGAATTTGGAAATATCGCGCGGTAAAGGGGCTCTGTGATAGTGATTTTTGTATACTTTTCTTGATTTTTCGTAGGTCTGTTGTCCATTGGCGGCTCGTGCAAAGGCGGGAACTCACTTCCTGCTAACCCGGCTATTCGCAAACATCTGATAACAACAGAATAAGGAAAAACTATTAATTTTAACAAATATCATGATATAGATTAACTCATTTTTAGTTCATTTAATTGACTGAAGCAGGAATTTAAGATGAAAATCAAAGTTGGTATGGTAATGAACTAATAATATTGAAGTATTAACATATGTAACTAGTTTTTGAAATATTAAGATGTATAAGATAGAAGAAAGTTTTGAGATTGGCACATCCAACTAGTTTTTAATTGTATTGGTGACTTTTAAGTTGTGTTTAATTGTTAGTTCCTATCTGTTTATTGCGTCCTAGTGTTAGTTCCCACACTGTTTTGATGAGGCCTATAGATGTCTATGATGGTTAGAGTTGCAGTAAAGCTAGAGATCCTACCTACACAACTTCCAGGCTGTGTAATATTTAAACGGAGTTTCTGACTGTCAAATAGTCCATGAAACATTGTCTTCATTTTGAAAGACCTATCCAATGATATCCCACTCAATAGGATGCGTAATTTATTTTTTTGGTCTCTACCGCCATTTTGAATTTATAACAACAAAACCTAGCCCATAACCATCGGACAGTTAAAATGAATCGATAGATACCTATTCATTAAAATCCATTCAGCCGTGGAAATATTTGGAGGGTATAAAGAAATCCACATACTCAGATACGCGCCAAACACATAACCCTTCTTGGCAGTCGTGTAATTAATCAAATATATCATAATATTATCAAGTGCTAATAATAATATTAATGAAGCAAGTGCTGAATTCCAAATGCGAAATCATGATTAGAATGCAAGTTATATGAAAATTAAGATATTACATTTAGAAAATTAAGCTTTTTAATACAAATATTGTAAAACTCTGCAATTTGCACTATAAAAAAGTAAGATTTGGATGTGTTGAAATGTATGATAGTGATTATAGTGTATTACTGACGATAGAGTATTTTACTGAGTCTTGGGCCTTCCTGTAAGTTTAACTGAAATTAGCTATATTGCGGCCAGAGCTTTTTACGGTGTCTGGCAGTTTTACGAGTGTCTATGGTATATGCAACTTTCCTTAAATCAGTAAAAATTAAAAACTATTCATTGCACATAATTTATGTTATGCTAGCTAATTAACAAACCAAGGTGTTGCACAAAATTCTGTAATGGGGAAAAGGGAAAATATATTACAGTAAAACCTCTCAATAGCCGGCACCTCGGGACAGTGGAATTTGTCCGCCACTCGGAGGTGCCTGTTTATCTGGGGTGAAAAAACATAAAAACTGTGCACGTTCTGAATAAAAAATGTATTTCCTAAATAGTGGTGTCCTCTATTTAGGAGTACCCGTTACGGAGATTTCACTTCATACGGACAACATTATTTAGCAAACGCTCACCTTTTAAAATCTATAAGTTTTAGATAAATATACATTTTTTTCTTCTTCAGAAATGCGAACGCCTTCGAATAGCAGACAAATTCAGCGTTCCTGAAGATTCCGCTATTGGGAGGTTTTATTTTAGTATAGTATCTTATATTCGCAACACTTTATTAATGTTAATTTTATCAGATGTTGTATTTCCAAGTACAAAATCATATGTAAAATGCAGGTTACCTCAAAATTAAGAAATTGCATTTAGCAACTTAAGGAATTTTAATACCATTATTGTAAAATGTTGTAATTTTGTATGCAAAAATACAGGATTTTGAAAAATGTTAAAATGCGCGATACTGAAAACTTAGCAATAATGTATAGAAACGACATAAACCAAAAGATATCCGATACTTAAAGCGACATTTCTGAAAAATATGCATCAAAATGGAAAAAAACGAAACGTCCCTGAGTAATTTTTAAAGCGTATTGATCAGCTTTCTAAAATTAAAATATCGATTTTCTGTATGTTATCAATTTTAAGGGGACCGGTAAAGCACTATCTCCGCCATGTTAAATTCGCCAACTTTATGTACCTTTTTCTCAGAAATGGTGAAAGATAGAGGTCTAGATTTTTTAGAGTAGTTTGAGTAACACTCTTTACGTATTTTAACAGACCATTTTCTTTCTAAGTCAAACTGAAAATTATTTATTAATTATTTATAGAAAGACATTTTTAAATTAGCATTTTTGGTAAGATTTCACTGCCTAAAATAAATAATTCTCAACAAATATTTAAATTCCTGTGTTAAAGTATATAATATAGCATAAGCATAAAAAAAAATTGAGTTCTTATGTTTAATAAATATGGAAAAAAAGGAACAAAAACATGAAATATAGAAGTTTTGAGAAAAAGTCAATTAAAGATTTTAATGGCCATTAAGCAGTGAAGTACTCTTACAGAGAATGAATAATCCCAACACTTTTTTTAATATATATATAAACATGTTTGACACATCTTTGGAAAAATAAAAGTTTAAACTGTTTAATAATATAATAAAGTAAAAATCGATTTTTTTCCTCCAAATTTAACGTACCTGGTCCCCTTTGACTAAATATTTTCATGTTCAACAGACAAACAAGCTTAATTAACAGCATTAACATTAAAATTAATATATGTTACTTTGTTACTCTTGCATGTATAAATTGAAATATACAGTTCAAAATATGTATTTGAGAATGAATAGCATAATAAAAACATACATTCCGGTTTGATAAAACTGATAAATACACGATAAGAGTTCTCGTAAACGTTTCAGTGGCAGCAAAATAAGCTTTGTTTTTATAAATGCTTCTTTAAATCTCGGAAATACATTACTTTATTAGGTTTTTAAAAATGTAGAAGACTTTTTGGAATCGTGAATAACTTTGAAGAGGTTACTGCATATTTTCGTTTGTAGGTATATTATATTTTCCTAGATTAAAGAACATTTGTATTTTTTTACAATGTAGTATATACAGGATGTATCTGAAATGCTTCAACAAACTTAGGTGGATGATAATACTCATCAAGATGAACAAAAAATGCGATGGAACATGGGTTCGCAAATGACGTTTAAAGGGTGAAAATCGCAAAACTAATAAAGATATCGAAATTTCGCATGCTGCTTTTCTGCAGAACTGACTAGTAGTACGAAGCTGGTTCACTTTGTGCATATCCGGTCAGAAAGAGATAACAAAAACTTACAAAAACTTGGAAGAAAGACAAACAAATCTGTGAGCAGAAATCCACGTATGCAGGACGACTCCTGAAGTCTTCGACCGTGTCCGCCAGTCGTTCCTCCGTAGAAGTACTCTGTGTATATTGGCGATTCAAGCGCTCGAATACGCCATCTGGTGGAGTAAAGATGTAACTTCTCGCTTCAGGATAATGCCGTGCTAGCGCATTGCTTTACATGTACTTTAAATTTGTTCAGAATAATTATTCTTTTGCACAATTTCAGATTTCCTGTGACATTTGTGTTCTGTCTTATATAACAAAGTAAAAATTATCCGAATTTTAATATCTAAAACTTTCAAATGCATTTACAATGAAGAATTATTTCAATGGAACTTTAGCATTAGTTAAAGGGAAATTAAAGGGACAATTTTCCTGTACCGAAGGCTGCGAGCAGCGCCTCTATAGGCCGTTTTAATTCCCAATAATGTCCGCGGTCGACACTTTGAACAATTGTTGTAAAATATTTGTTTTCTCTGGTCATCACGAGCTGTATTGTTCCTATTCTGTGCAATAAGTAATTTTCCGGTGTGTTTCTTTCTTGTTTCAGTTTGTCCATTTCCAGATGCATTTTCTCAATTTTATCCTTAAAACGTCATTTGCGACCCCATGTTTCATTGCATTTTTTGTTCGTCTTCATGAGTACTGTCATCCCTCTAAGTTTGTTGAAGCTTTTCAGATACACCGTGTATATACTTATTACAACATCAAATACATGTTTCAACTTGTGTGCATTTGTCAATGCATATACTTGCAATACAGTAAACCTCCTCTAATCCGGCACATTCGGGGCTTGAAAAATACCGGATCACGAATTCTCCGGATTGAATGATGAATGTCGGGAAAAACGTGTAGAAGTTACAATTAAGAAAAAGTGACAGGAAAGCAGGTTTTTTATTCTTTAAACATCTTGAATAGAATTTAAAAAAATGCCCAATAATGTAAAGTGCAACAAATGTTCATGACTATAAACTGAAAACGTGTACTGTAGGCCTACACAGTAGGCCTACTCGTAGAAGCCATCTTGAACAAATCTTGAATATCAGTTTGTTTGTAGTAGTCTTCTCTATTCTTTTAGGAAGTTATTTCTTATGATGTGGAGTTTCATAATTTCCACACATTTAAACGAACTTCTGCACTCATGGCAAAGTCAAGGCATCAGTCTTTTGGGACGCTAAGGGAATATAGCAGAACCCCGCTAATCCGAGCTAATTGGGATCGGTGCCTGTTCGGATTACAAAAATTTTGGCTTATCCGAAATTCCGATAAAAATAGAAAAGAAAAAGATGTGTGCTAAAAAATTGCAAGCTATAAGCACACAGTAAAATAGTAAATATCCTCTAATCAGGCATCCTAAGGTCGAGCATGCCGGATAATCTCGCTCGACTTTTGGAAAAAAATAGTATTCATCGTTTCATCAATCCTGATATTTATAATAATACTATGAAATTTCAGAAAGCGGAATTATGTAACAACCCATTACAAACGGTTCAAAATCGCGAATCTATAAATAGCTCAGTCATAACGCCGACTAGGAGGAAAGAAATAAACATTTTGTAGATAACTTGCAAAATCATGAAAAAAACAATTGTCATTGGAATTAAATACTTTTTGTATTTTAAAAGAGAATTTTATAGTGACTGGCAAACAAACTGATATTCGAGAATTTTTTAACATGGCTTCAACGAATAGGAGCGAGTGCACTACGAGTGCACGTTTTCATTTTATATTCGTGTACATCTGTTGTATATTTACAATATTGAGTATTTTTTAAATTCTGTTCAAGCTGTTTAAAGAATAAAAAACGTGCTCTACTGCCATTTTATGTTTACACGTTTCAACTTCTACACATTTTTCCCGCCATCATCAGCTGTAATCCCGAAAATTTCGTAAGTTAAACTTCTCAGTTAATTTGTTCAAGTATAATTTTCGAAAATAAAATTTAAAAAATAGAAACATAAAAACATAAAGAAACATAAAGAACATAAAAAATCCCTATAAACTTTGAAATTTCCATTTGAGTAAATGTTATCATCTTCTTTAAAAAATACTTAAAATTATTAAGAGCGCACATCATTGGCATCTGAGTCTACTTTCTGATGTCGAAAACGGTATTTTAATAATTATATTAAGTAATGAGTCATTGCGCTTCAAAATCTTCCCATAGGTTAACATGGTATTTCGCGATCCGGAGTTTCAGTGCAGCGGCCCCTTAAAGGAGATTATGCACACTGGCCTCCAAAAGTTAAGGTGCAGGGACTGGATGCTTTCGATTGCACACGTTTTGTCGAATATCTACAAAAATTATTGGCGAATTGTTCTTGAACTTCTGGGATGAAAAGAACATGTTTGATTTCATATTTCTTGGTTAAGATTTAGTCGGGCCGACAATTAGGGGGCTAATAATAAATTTAATATTAAAATAATATTTGCGATCAGCTATGCAACAGAAAATAGTGGAAATGGTTTGTCACTGCGTTAAATGACTATTTGGGTCCTGTTCAACGTTCTTGTGTATTTGTGTAAGCATAGCACTCATATTTGTGAAGATGTTATTGTGTCTGTGAAAAATTCAAAAGTTTTATTCTTATAGCATACAGAGTTTTCAACCAAATTAACACAACTTTCCGAAAACTTGCCAAAGAATAGTAGCAACAGTATACTGTAATTAAAACATGAATATATTGAATATTTGATGATAGATGGGCATTTTTATGAGATAATTTTAACTGCACATGCGCGGAAGATTTCAAAATTTTTATTTCATAATTTGGGAGTCAGTATTTTGGGGCAACTTATATAAAAAGTCCAGTCAAATATCGCGAAAATTCACAAAGTCGATATAGTGAGTTGCTTCCTAAAAATAACTTTATTATAAGAGATTTTACACAACTTTTCAATCAGCTCACTATATCTTTCTATGTTTTCAAAGCATTTGACTGGACTTTTTAGTTGCCCCAAAATACTGACTACCAAATTATGAAATAAAATTTTGAAATCTTCCGCGCATGCACAGTTAAAAATTATCTCATAAAAATGCCCATATCTCATCAAATATTCAATATATTCATGTTTTAATTGCAGTATACTGTTGCTACTATTCTTTGGCAAGTTTTCGGAAAGTTGTGTTAAATTTGGTTGAAGACTCTGTATGCTATAAGCAAAAAACTTTTGAATTTTTCACTGACACAATAACATCTTCACGAATATGAGTGCTATGCTTACACAAATGCACATAAGCGTTGAACAGGACCCAAATAGTCTTAATGCAGTGACAAATCATTTCCGGCATTTTCTGTTGCATAGCTGATCGCAAATATGATTTTATTTTTAAATTTATTATTAGCCCCCTAATTGTCGGCCCGACTAAATCTTCACCAGGAAATATGAAATCAAACATGTTCTTTTTATCCCAGAAGTTCAAGAACAATTCACCCATAATTTTTGTAGATATTCGACAAAATCAGAGCATTTTCGTGATTCAATTACAGAAAACTTTCTGTTCTGAAAACCGGTGGTAAAAGATTAAAAATTATAAGGGCTCTCGCCGCGAAGGGGTTAATTTATAATTCTATGACGATTTATTAAGTCACAAACTCATGAATTTTCATAATCGATGATGACAAATGGATACATTGCAATGCACTGTAAAAAAAAATCTGTTGTTCTACAGATGTAAAGTTACATGCTTACTAAACTTTCACCTGTAACTGTACGAAAAAAGCTGCAAATCTACAAAACTAGTTTTTGTAAAGCTACAAAAATCTGTAACTTTACAAATGAATCTCCTAAAATTTCAGTAATCTTACTAAACTTTTATTTGTAACCCTGGCTGCAGTTACATGAAAAGTTCTCGGAATCCCAGTTTCCAAAAAAATTCTTAGTAACCTTACAGATTTTTTGATTTTCGGCGCAAAAGTGTGTCTGTTACATGAAATTTTGTTGTTGCCGTTACATGAAAATTTCTAGGAATCCAAGTTTCCTAGAAAAACTTTAGTAACTTCACAGATTTTTTTTTACAGTGTGGATTTTTCGTTATGGTAATACAAAATAACGGTACGGAACCCTCAGATGGCCTCGCACTTGTTCTGATTTTTTTTTAATTTGAGAGTGTTCAAAATATCAGGCTCATTATCCTGACAATCCACACTGTAAAAAAAAAAAAAAAAAAAAAAAAAAAAATCTGTAATTCTACAGATGTAAAGTTACATGCTTACTAAACTTTCATCTGTAACTGTACAAAAAAAGCTGTAAATCTACAAAACTAGTCTTTGTAAAGCTACAAAAACCTGTAGCTTTCCAAATGAGTCTACTACAATTACAGTAATCTTACTAAAATTTTATCTGTAACCCTGGTTGCAATTACATGAAAAGTTCTAGGCATCCCAGTTTCCAAAAAATTCTTAGTAAGCTTACAAATTTTTGATTTTCGGTGCAAAAGTGTATCTGTTACATGAATTTCTGTTGTTGCCGTTACATAAAAAATTCTAGGAATCCCAGTTTTCTCGAAAAACTTTAGTAACTTTACAGAATTCTTTTTTACAGTGCATATTATCGGCTATCGATATCACCTCATAATCCATATCTATCGTGAAGCGTATCAACAGGCTTTATTTTTCAGCATTAAATTTCTGCTCAATTTACTTACCATCCAGGGGAATTTGTACGGGGGCCTTACCACTTGCCCGCCAATGACTATCTTTGGAATCGTATGTTGTCCAGCATATGACTTATGTCCTGGTAGATCAACCGGATTGAACAGGCCACAAACTAAAGTTAAGAAAAAACACACCAATGTATAAACATTCTTTACATATAATGTTTATATAAGTAAAACATTTTTTTTATAAGTAATTTTTTTATAAAACTAGAGGACACTGCCATCTACGAGCTACGCTTGCCAACCCCCGCTCAGACACCGCAACCTCTAAAAGCACGCTAATTTGATCGGCTTTAAAAAATATTTTGGAAAAATGAATTATAATTTAAATAACAGTGGCGATCTCCCTGCTAACGGGTTCTTTTCGTCTTTGATTAAATCAGATCAGAGAAACATGTAAAAATAAGCTAATAACTATAAAATAAATTAAATAAACAGAGTCTTTGTCTCTCGGTATTTTTATAAGTTTTTTTTTTTAAATACGACATTTTAAATGCATCGCTTTAAATCTGACGTAATTTTCACCAAAGTTTCCTTTCTCGTTTTAATAATCACGTGAAAATACCTTTGTTGTTAGAAAGGAAATATTATTTGCGCTACCTTAGAATTCTCAACAATAGATTAAAAAGATTATCTCAAAATATCAAATAAATGTCTCGCGCAAATATATTTTTAAATTTAAACTGTTTGGCAATATTATAAATTGGTAATTTTAAATATGACATAATTTCCTCCATGTACACTTTTAACGCATATTAATGGATTTATTATTTTACAATTTTCTTTCTCTTTTAAAATTCAAGTGTAAATATAGTTTTTATGACGTAATTATAAATATATTCCTGCTTTTAATACGTAATCATTTAATTCTCATTTGAAAGTTTTAATCTGTTTATAATAGTCACGATTAGTTCTTAATTTGATGGAAATATTATTCATTGCGCTGTTTTTAAATTTGGCAACAATTTAAAATAATACCCTTTTCTAAAAGTTGTAAAAAATACCTCTCGAAATGCTGAAAAATTGAATTTAAAATAGAAATAAAACCTAAAAAAAATGAGTCAAATTAAAAAAAAAATAAATGCAGTCTGCTCACATTTTTATTGTATAAAATGCTCTAAAAATAATTAAACTCCCATGTATAGTTTTTGCTCTAATAAAACTTTTTTAATGGAACGATTTTGACCAACTTTAAAATTAAATATCACTTAAAATAATTCTTCGATTTGAAAACTATCTGCATCAGCGTGTTTATCAAACATTTCTCTATAACACCACCGATTTTCATATTTTTGTATGCAATATTTTTTTTAACATTAACGAAGAAATACCCCCGGTCACAAAAAATTCAAAACCGGCGGCGGCGGTGACAGCGTTAGTTACTTTTTTTTTAGAATACAGAGATACCTTTTTTTTCTTCAAGATTTTACGGAATTTTTTTTAAATAAAGAGACAATACGTGGCTAGTCTGAAAAGTATCCGACCTTTGGCCGAAAGAAAATATAAATTACCTGACATGAATGGGACCCTAATTCTTTTCAAAGTAGGCCCCTTGCGCCTCCACACACTTAACCCACCGTTCCTTCCACTGCCAAAAACACTTCAGTAAGGCTACTTTTGGAATGGTGTTGATCTCTTCCGTCGCGTTGTGTATAAGTTATATCTACTCTCAAAACGGGATACTTTCATTCGAGCTTGCAATTTCGGAAACAACCAGAAGTCGCATGGAGCCATGTATGGAGAGTAGGGAGGTTGGCGAACGACTGGAATTCCATGTTTCGCCCAGAAAGTCTGAATCAAGTGCGATGAATGAGCTGTAGTATTGATGAATCTTACGAATTGTTTCGCTTTTAGAATCATCAAGCTTTAACAGAATTTGATGCAGTGCCTTTCGTCAACTCTTTCAGACATTTTGAGAAAAATCAAAATCTGACGAACACGTATGACAGCCCCTCACTCGGCGGCTAGCAGGCAACGACCGGCTTACTGGAAACGGGGGAAAACTTCAAGCATGTGCATTAAGCTGTCTCCTTCCAATGCCCACAGTGGCGTCACCTTAGAATCACTACTGCGCGTGAGAAAAATCAAGGTCGGACAGTTATCAGACAGATCTTGTACATTCTTAAACATATTTCTTTAACAAGAACGAAAAATCATACATCATGCATAGATTATGCAACATTTTTCTAGCACTAACTGGATTTTATTAAGGAATTTCCTTTTGTCCTAGAATGAGCAACAAGGGACTATGCATATATAACATTATCATTTTAGGGGGGAGGGGATCTGGTACATGATATCGTAAGATATCGCTAGGAGGAGGGGGTTGTCTTTTGATATCGGTATTTTTGATACAGCTTATAAGTTAATATATATAGGTATTTAGATAAGTGTCACGTGCGGGACATTTTGTCTGGTTTTCATAGAATGGCCCGACAAAAGTATCGGCAACTAAACGCATGTAACCTTTAAAGTTTAACAGATTCAATATTTTGTCTTAAAAAAATGCATATAAATGCCACAGAAAATTGGTCATAAAGGATGTTCCACTCTTAAGCCGTCAGATTGTTTAAAAAATTTATTGTTAAATTCGAAAATAATATGTGTGATGTAAATTTTAATTAAATTATTAGAATAATGAAAGATTTTATTAATTTAAGCCAGTTAGTTCTGAAGCCCCCTGCTCAACAACGCGAAACCTTTTGCCATTTTCTGACTCATTTTGAAACATAAAGGCATGAAATTGGCAGGTCTGTCTAGTGAAGCGATTTGGCATTGAAATGAGTTTTCCATTTTTTGATAAACAAATTATTTATCAAGTTATAAGCAATTTTTATCACGTGAACACCAGTTTTTTTCCTCTCTCACGGTATCGCATCCGAAATTTCGATTCAAGACGATAACTTTCTCAGTATTTTCTGAAAGGTCTTCTGCCTTTACTAAAAGAAGGAAAACGACTTTCGATTACATAATTTCTGAATAGCAACACTTGCTATTTTCATGCGTTTCCGAACAAAAATGAATTAAAAATGTATTTGAAAGTAGCCCCTTTGGATTTTAGAGCAGCTTAAATTCGCAGCACTACAAGATGCATATTGTAGAATAGACGTTCATAGTATTTATCCTTCATTTACAGGGACACACAAAAGAATCCGATTAGATTACTGTCTATGAACATTTAATTCCTTTTTTGCATATTACTTGTTGTGGATAAATTTTATAGATCCTAACAGGGTTGAACAAAAAAATTTATTTCCGTTCATTAAAGAAAATTTTTAACTGTGTTATAACCCAGCCAAGAGGAAATTGCTGGCCAGCAGCAAGATAGTTGGTGGCAATGATGGAGAAGTGCTGGCTAATGGTCTACCACAGCATGACCACTGCTGGACAGCTTCAGTCAACTTTGCTGTTGGACATCATCAGATAAAATTCTGATCGGCCTCCGTTTTATCTAATGTGCTGGCCCACCACACAATGGAAGCGCACGAGGAAAAGTGCCGGATCGAAGTAATGTGGTGGCATACCAGTGCTGGCCTACTGTTGGCCATCCCTGATGGGTCAGCTGCATTCCGCACGGACACTTTTGTACTGGTTTAGATAATGGCACATTGCACTTTACCGCTGATGACAGTGCTGGCTGCCATCCTTTTTCCAGCTGATGGCCCACTGTTTTCTTTTTTTTGCTGGGACGTTTCTCATTTCAGTTTAGCCTACTATGTAGTATACAGGGTGTATCTGAAAAAGGTGGCAAAACTGTACGGGATGATAGAAATGAGCAAATTTCGTCATTGAATGTAGGATCGGAAGGCAAGCGGCGAGAAGTTAAAATTTAGTTTCCCACTGTCGCAGTTAAAGAATTAACACAAAAATGAGAGGAGATAATCAAGAAAACATTTTATTAACAGGAATGTAATTAATGTACATGCTCAAAGAAATTGCTCAAAAGATCTTCCGCAAGCTGTAATGCACGCTTCACACCTGCGAATTGGGACTGACGCACATTTTCGAAGATACCAGGCATTTCTCGAATATCGCCGGCAACAACGGCAATCCTAGTGACTAGATCCATATCAGTATCAACGGAGCACTCGTAGATTAGGCTTTTCATATGGTACACAGGAAAAAGCCCAAACACGAGAGATCCGGCCATCTTGGTGGCCAAGCTATATATAGTACCACTTCGACCAATTCATCGCCCGGGGACAGTAGAAAACTACCTTTTAACTTCTCACCGCTTACGTTCCGACCCTAAATTCTATGACGAAATTTGCTCGTATAGCTACGTTCTATCACCCCATAAAGTTTTGCTCACTTTTCAGGTACTTCCTGTACATACAAATGTATAGAAAATGTCTAGGGATGCACAAAATAATTTGAATACTTTTCTCATTATAGATGGAATGGCTGAAATTGGTTTTTCAAATGTGCTATGTGTTTTCCAAATTGTTAACTTACACTGGCCTCCAAAAGTTAAGGTACAGGGACTGGATGCTTTCGATTGCACACGTTTTGTCGCATATCTACCAAAATTATTGACGAATTGTTCTTGAACTTCTGGGATGTAAAGAACAGACAATTAGGGGACTAATAATAAATTTAATAATAAAATAATATTTGCGATCACCTATGTAACGGGAAATGCTGGGAATGGTTTGTCACGGTGTTAAATAACTATGTGGGTCCTGTTCAACGTGTGAATGCAGTTGTGTAAGCATAGCATTCCTATTCGTGAAGATGTTATTGTGTCTGTGAAAATTTCAAAAGTTTTTTGTTTATAGCATACTGAGTTTTCAATCGAATATTACACAACTTTCCGAAAACCTGACAAAGAACTGTAGCAACAGTATACTGCAATTAAAATATGAATATATTGAATATTTGATGAGATATGGCACTTGTATGAAATAATTTTTAACTGAGCATGCGTGGAAAATCCTAAAATTTTTATTATATAATTTGGTAGTCAGCTATTTAGGGCAACTTATATAAAAAATCCAGTGAAATATCGCGAAAATTCACAAGGATAGCGTCGATATAGTGAGTTGCTTCCTAAAAATAGCTTTATTATTAGGGATTTTCCAAAACTTTTCAATCAGCTCGCTATATCTTTCTAAGTTTTCACAACATTTGACTGGACTTTTTAGAAGTTGACCCAAAATACTGACTACCAAATTATGAAATAAAAATCTTGAAATCTTGCGCGCATGCGCAGTTAAAAATTATCTCATAAAAATGCCCATATCTCATCAGCTATTCAACATATTCATGTTTTAATTGCAGTATACTGCTGCTACTATTCTTTGGCAAGTTTTCGGAAAATTGTGTTAAATTTGGTTGAAAACTCTGTATGCTGTAAGCAAAAAACTTTTGAATTTTTCACAGACACAATAACATCTTCACGAATATGAGTACTATGCTTGCACAAATGCACACAAACGTTGAACAAGACCCAAATAGTCATTTAACACAGTGACAAACCATTTCCAGCATTTTCTATTACATAGGTGATCGCAAATATTTTTTTATTATTAAATTTATTATTAGCCCCTTATTGTCCTCCCGACTAAATCTTCACCGAGAAATATGAAATCAAACATGTTCTTTTCATCCCAGAAGTTCAAGAGCAATTGGCCAATAATTTTTGTAGATATTCGATAAAACGTGTGCAATCGAATGCATCCAGTCCCTTTACCTTAATTTTTGGAGGACAGTGTTACAAATAAAGGTACTATAGCCTGTGGCGACGAAATTCGATTTTTATAGCTCATTCGGTTCGTCTCATCGAGCTAAGTAATTTTCTATCTTGCATATCGGCTATTGAGTTTTAATATTGACAGGGCGCTGGGTCAAAGTTTAAAAATTTGCATAATGCGAACTGCTGAAAATAAAACAGTAGCAGCAAATTCCTTCTCTTGCAATCGTACGCAGACGTTCCGCAAGTTACGAAGTGACTGAAAAACTGACAAAAGAACCAGCAATGTGTGGTTACAAAGATTTTTGCTCGCAATTCGGGAAAAAGTATTGACAGGATGAACAAAACTAGACCAGTGTTGCCAGTGGGCAACTTTTTTTAAATTCAGATTTCTTGATTGGCACACCAGTGCCAATTAAGAAATCTAAATTTGAAAAAAGTAGCTCACTGGCAACGCTAAACTAGACGAGGACATCAATCATAACTTGCGAAAACCTGCCTGTCAAGCAGCATACGAATATTTTATTTGCAATTACAAATTCTTATAATAACAGCAATAATATAACCTTATAGTAGTTATTGGTAATGTATGGCACTGTAAAACAATTAGTAAACTTAAATCGCACTTATTTCTTTGAAGGCATCTGTTTTTCAATGAACGAAATTTCGAACTTTGATCCGGCTCCCTGTCATTATAAAAACTCAATAACCGATATATGAGGTATAAAATTACTAAGGGGCCGTTCAGAATTGATATCACGCTTGGAGGGGGAAGGGGATGAGAGTGATGTCGAAATGCCTGTGTACTCTATGGACGAGCATACATCTTCTCCAAGAGAGGAAGATTCGTAATAATAAATGATTCAGAGTAATTTCTATTTTATGATTTATTATATAATTTTATAAATGTTCATATTAATGTGACAAATAAAATGTGATGGCAATTCCATTCGAGTAAAACTAATATTGAGGCTTCTTCTTCAAAATCAATCTATTTTAAAGTATTTTGTGTTCATACAGTAAATATAAAATTCAAAACCAAATATATTAAATTCCATTTCAAATTCTAAAATACTACTGTTTTCAATTGCCCTTTCATATTAATATTTTATTACTATTGTATATTAATTACGTTTTTTTGTTGTAAACCTTAATCTTATTTCATACCAAATAAGTACACGAATCATTTTTATTGTTATGCTCACAAATATCATTAAAACACACAGTTATTCAAAAATAAAATTTGAAATATGATCTATAACGTAATGCTTTGTTTCTGAACTGCAAGTATATGTTTACGTAATATAGTGTAACATGTGACAAGGGGAGGGGAGGGGGTATGGCGAAGTGTGACATTTCGTGACAAAGGGGAGGAGGGGAGTAAAAAATATTGAAAAAAAGTCTGACATCATTTATGAATCGCTCCTAAGCTCGATGAGACGAATCGAAGGAACAATAAAAATCGAAATTTACCGCCACAGACTTATAGTACCATTACTTGCTACACATCTCCTTCATGTTATTCAACTATGATGTTTTGTTACAGTATTCTAATAGTGTTGGAAAGTTTTTCATAATCTATGCTTGATGCATGATTTTTCGTTCTTGTTAAGTAATATATTATTTATGTTTCAATTAATATAAAAACATACGTAAATTTAAATAAGAAAAAACAGCATGGAAAATAGATATAATCATTCTTACTCTTGCATTCTTTCAGTTCCTGAGGTTTGTCTTTTTTACATTGCCGTATGGTCTTTCCTTCACAAAGTTTTATTCCATCTTCTAGTACATCTCTTTTGTGTATCTCGTGGACAATTTGATCCGTCTGAAATAGATTTTTATGTCTAAAGACGTTTCACAGCACAATTTAAAGTACAGGCGTGGGAAAAAAAAGTAAACGCCCCCTACTAACTCCTCAACAAATTATCATAGAAGAAAGTTACTGGTATCGAATGATTGGAAATATAGTCTACTTTTAAATGATGTATATAAAATTTGCTTAGTGAGCCATCTACATATTAAAACGAAACAAAACTTCATTTTTTTTCAATGGCAATAGCCAATTTTAACAATATATTTCAAATCTTCGTTTAAAACTTTATGCCTAGACACGAAATTTCATGTCATTTGAATGATAATTTTTTTTATTATAAACATTCAAAATTTAGTGCTTCTAATGTTAAATTACATTTTCATATTTTTATTGATATCTCTTGAAATATGGCTATATAATACTCCTAATGTGCTAGTTTTTTGTGTAGCAATAATACTAAAATACCCAAACATAAATACGTTGAATTTGCAATTTTTATAATCTTATGATATGAATTATGAAATTAATATTCGAAAAAATTATGATTTGCAACCTACAATTTTTTCTGATGGATTAAGATTTTTTAAGTCCTGCTTTATGGAAATCCAAATTTTCACATTTTTCTTCCAAGTAGTTTTCAAGTTATGCTTAAAAAACGGCAAAATGATGGTTTAAGGGGCCGTCTGTAATAGAGGTGACTAGATATTTTGAAATTACTTCTGCTATCCAGTAATCTAGCAGTCTCCAATGGCTACTTCAGTGGCGCTTAAGATACCTTGATCAAGAAGGGGGATCTCTCGGTCAACAATCGAGTACCGATCTTCAATGTGGATATAACCCCTAAAATATGCTCGTTTTGAAATAATTAATTTCTCGGAAACTTATCGTATGAATTGCATAATAGTTTGTTTTTAGGCTAATTGAAGGGTGTAGAGTTCATTTATGCTGTTAGAATTGTGTACTGCTATTGAAAAAAAAAACAAAGTTATGGTTCGTTTTAATGTGTAGATGGCCCCCTAAGCAAAATTTATATACATCATTTAAAAGTAGACTTTATTACTAATCGTGTGGTACCAGTAACTTTCTTCTACGATAATTTTTTCCAGAGTTAGTAAGGGGTGTTTACTTTTTTTCCCCACTACTGTACATAGTAGACTATTTTTTAAGTTTATATATAAAAGAAAAAGAAATCCTCTATTTTTTTTAATCCCCGATTCTATGATACTTTCAATACTGTAAAAAATATCCAGGTGAAAATACTTAATTCTTACCATTTATATAAATATTTTTGTTTTCATTTAACTCATTATATCACCTTGTTGCAGAAATATTATTAAATGATAAACGTTTTTTATTTTTATTATTCAGTAAGTTCAAACATTAATAAATCTATTTTTTTCTATTCAAAATGATGAAAAATATGTAAAAATAAAAGGAATTGTGTTTCTTACTTCATTGACATAATTTGCTTGAAGGTCATTGAAAAGGACTGATAAAATCAAAACAGCCAAAAGCATCTTTATCAAGGTTGAATCTAAATTGGAATTTAAAAGATGCATTACTAGATCGATTAAAAAAAAAACTCTACGAAATATTTTAAATATTATCTAATTCAAGAGTTTTGTTTTAAAATATATTACCTTACTGAGCAAAATAGGAATATAATTACATATTCTTTGACATTTATTCATGAATTTTCTATGAATAAATGTCAAGATTCATAACAGTTTCGCGCATAGAAATGCAGTGATGTTAGAAGTACACTATGTCCAAAACTCACTGGGCACTTTTGATTTTAGACCTTTTTTATCGAACATCTACAGAAATATTCGATGATTTCTTCTGGAATTTCATTAATATAAAGAATATGATGAAGCAAGGCATACGATATAAAGAAGACATATTTATTTGCTTCTAATGCGTAAAGTTAATCACCAGAAGGCACTGAAAGCAATATACAATCAAAATATAGACCAATCGTGCAAACCCTGAACCAAAACTCTGACCATGTGAAAAGGGTAGAAATCAGCTTATTCAATGCTATTTTGGGCAGGGTAGAAATCAGCTTATTCAATGCTAATTTGGGCAAAGTAGAAATCAGATACACTGTTAAAAATCTGTAGCGTTTGCTGCATAGTCACTTCACCGCTTTTATAGAAAACGATTACTTGACTATACTATGGAGCAATCTCATTGGTCAGAATAGAGATGTTCTATAAAAGCGGTGGAGTGACTATGCAGCTAAAGCTACATATTTTTAACAGTGTAATTCGATGCTAATTTGGGCAGGGTTCGTGCTAAACCACGTGCCTAAATCCAGCTTACGCTTTTTCGGCGGTTTTTGGTGAAATGAAGAGGCCGTTATATGTATTACGTAGGCAACGGTTTAACACCAAATTTTTCAGCGAAGGATTGGACACTAGCGTAAACAAGGGACCAACATTAAATTGAATTTAAGAAAAAAAATCCCGATCGTCCTGTAAATTAAAATGCTTGAAATGATCCGTAACAGTAGCACGTGCTAATGTGAGCCGTGCAACATTTGTGTTTATTTGAATAAAAGTAGCATGCATATTCATGAAGATATAAAAATTTCTTTTAAAATGCATGGAAATTTCCGCATTATTTTAGTTTATAACATAGTTTTCAACCAAATTTAACGCCACTTTTAGCATGTTTGAAAAACTAATGTATAAATATTTACTGTAATTAAAATATAAATATTGTAAGTACTTAATAAAATCTGAACATTTGTATAAAACAATTGTTAACTTCACATACGCAAAACACAACAAATTTTTTTTTACGTAATTTAGCAGTAAATTGTTCAGAAAAGCTCATATACAAAAACCAATCAAATTAGGTGAAAATTCAGAAAGACATCGGCGATATAGTGAGTTGAAATTCAGTTGTTTTCTAAAAGCACCTCGATAATAAGGAATTCCATAAATTTGCATTTTTCATTGTTTATTGTTACCTTTTATTGATGTTTTAGTTGTTTTAGGAAGAACCACCTGAACGAATCCATTCCAGCAAAAAAAAATTATCAAAATCTAAGCATTACGTACATAAGCTATATGTGAACATACTTTAAATACGTACTCCTTTGTTAGAAGTCAGATATTCAAAAAATGACAACTTTTGTTAAATCCCTTATCATTCAGCTGCTTTTAGGGAGCAAATGAAATTCAGCTCACTATATCACCGATATCTTTCTGAAATTTCGCGATGTTCAACTGTCTTTTTTCCAATGAGTTCGACGATGAGTTCAATGTTCGACGCAATAAATTAAAAGCATTAACATTAACGTTGAAATTAATATCACTTTGTTATCGTTGCATATAAATTCAATTACGAATCTGAAAATATTTAATTATGCATTCTAAAAAACGATATTCCGGTTTGAGAAATCTGATTAATACTCTATAAAAACTACTCGGAAACGTTTCCGAAAATCAGTGGCAACAAAAGAAATATTGTTTTTATACATGCTTCTTTAAATCTCGCAAATATATCGGTTTATGAAGTTTCTAAAGGTAACGAACGCTTTTCCGAATCATGGATAAACTTGAAGAGGCTATTATATGTTTTCGTTCCTGGTTCTAGTCCATTTTTGTAGATTTAAAAAATATATATATCGTAACTATATCGGTTTATGAAGTTTCTAAAGGTAACGAATGCTTTTCCGAATCATGGGTAAACTTGAAGAAGATATTATATATTTTCGTTCGTGGTTATAATCCATTTTTGTAGATTTAAAAAAAAATATCTTTTTTTTTTTTTTTTTTTTTTTTTTTTTTTTTTTTTTTTTTTACTTTAACACTGTAGTAATTACATTTTATAGATGCTTTAGAAATATCTCGCGTAAAAAAATATTGTAAGCTTAAATGTACATTAAATAAGCGTAATCTAAGAGCAAATAAACGGACACTTATTACGAGTTGAAAAAAGAAATCAATACAAAATTTTTAAATATAGAAAAACATGCATCTTTACTACATAATTATTTTGCCATTTTACCAATTTACAATCATACAAATATAGCAAACCTCTTCACAATAATTCCCTTCACAATAACATGCCAACAGTTATTTTACTAGAGACCTATGTGACACTGAAACCGTTAAATACGAGAATTTTGAACCATTTACACTGCAAATTCTCAAACGCAAAAATAAACACATTTTACAACACTTTTTGTCATCAAATTATCAACACATTAACGTGTTGTGAATTAGAAAACTTCATATACAAAATATGTTTTGTGTTGTGATTCTGTTCTTAACATGTTGAAAAAGTGTTGCTATCTAAAAATAGTGTTGTTAATTGTGTTAAAATCGTGTTGCAAATAGTGTTGATGAAAATATTTTCTTACAATAGTTATTAATTAACAACACATTATAAACACCACACAATTTAGAACACTATAAAACAACACATGTAAAGCATTTTCAAAACACTTTCTACTTGGTGCCTTTAAAATAACACACACACACACACTTAAAACATACTACTTATTAAACATTTATATCACAATTTTAAAAATGAATGTTTTGAAAACACATTTTCTCCTCGTGTAATTTTTAGCAACACTTTTTGCACAATCTTTTTATTTGGCACACCATGTTCGCAACACATTCACAACACAATCGAAAATGATTTTAGTCAGAAGTGTTAATTATTGTGTTCAGTTAGTGTTGCAAAAGTGTTTCAGGAATTTGCAGTGTATACATCATTATTAACAGAAAAAAATCGTTTACTTTTAGCAGCTTTAAAATAACTATTCAAAAAAATATTTGATGTCTTTAAAGTTTTGAATATTAAACTATTAACGGAAATATCAAACAAGCTGATTGCTTCAATATTCAAACATGATATTAAAATAAATTAAATGGTCTGTGTTATTTTCTGGAAAAGTTTTTTTTTGGATAAGAGTAATATGCCCATTTATTTAAGGAGAATAAATTGTTAGAACTGATTTCACAATCACACTGTACAAAAAAGTTCTTTATATAGGAAAATATAATATAACCTCTTTCGAATTATTCACAATACCAAAAATAGTTACAATACCAAAAACAGTTCCTTTATGAAAATCGAAACCAATAGATTTTTTTAATTTGAAGAAGCATTTATAAAAGAAAAAAAAATTCTGCCTGTAATTTTCAGAAACATTCCCGAATAGTTTTTACAGTATATTAAGTAGTTTTCTCCACTCGAAATATAAGTTTTTCATATGCTATCAATTCTCAAATAAACATTTTCATGTTTAACAAGCATGACAACATATGCGAAACATGTTAAATTAACAACATTAACATTAACACTAAATTAAATATTATTTTGGTCTCTTGCATGCATAAATTTAACTGCGAAAATCCAAATTTTTTCGCAATCCAAAAAAAGATATTCTGGTGTCAGAAAACAGCTTAATAAATTGTAAGAGATACTCAGAAACGTTTCCGAAAACTAAGGATAGCAAAATAAATTTCGTTTTTATAAATTCCTCTTTAAATCTCGAAAGGGTGTCTCGGAAAAGGTTATATTATATTTTCAGCTATTGTTATGTTTTCGCAGTTTAAGAAACTTTATTTTTTTTATAGTGTAGTAATAAAATTTTGTTGATGTTTTAGAAATATGTCGCGTAAAAGAAATATTTTAGATTTTAATTGTTCGGGACCATAGGTGCATATATGCACCTCCAAAAAGAGCTTACAAAACTTGTTTTTGGCACCAGTAAAAAAGAAAAGTAATAATTGATTTCTTTAATTCGAGCATTTTCGTGATTATTTCAGTAAAGGTAACTTTTTTTTTTTTTTTTTTTTTTTTTTTAAATGGTGCCAGCCGAATAAAATTTGTGTAAAAGCCGCCGGTCCCGAAGGGGTTAATGTAAAATAAGTGTAATTTGACAGCAAAGAAACTTACTCTTATTGCGAGTTTTAAGAATGAAACACAAAACATCTAAATATAGAAGAATTATGCATTTTTACTACATAAATATTCTGACATTTTTCTAATTTATTATACAAATATAGTAAAACTTTACTTACTCTTTACAATAGTATGCCAATAGGTAATAAGTAAATATACGAGAGACCTAAGTGGCACTTAAATTCTTAAAAAAGATAATTTTGAAACATACAGTATGTTACATATCATTAATAGAAAAAAAATATATTTCACATTTTTGTAGCAATTTTAAAAGAAGTATTCTAAAAAGTAGTTGATATCTTTAAATTCTGAGTATGAAACTAATAACGAAAATATCTAAGAAGCTAATAATTGCTTCCAAATTCAAACGTGATATTCAAATAAATGAAATGGTTTGGGTTATTTTCTAGAAAAGTTTTTTGGATAAAAGTAATAACTCCAATGATTTACCGAGAATAAATTATTAGAATTTATTTCACAATCACACTGTAAAAAAGTGCAAATATCTCTTTATACAGAAAAATACAATATAACGACGAATCAAAATTTTATTTAACCTCTTTCAAGTAAGCAAAATTAGTTCCTTATACAGAGGTCGCATTATATAGGGAAAATTTTATTGTTCCTACCAGAACCCCTAATCAGTAATCTTTATCATAATTTTATTTAACATATGCTTTAGAAAGGTATGGTAAAGATATTATTTTCAAAGTAGAGATAAGAACGATAAAATTATCCCTTTAACCCTTTATCTACTGGCGGTACTTATAAGTACCATTAAAATAACTTGCTATAAAATTCATTTAATACATCGATTAGTTGTAATACGGTTTAGAATGAATTAGAATAGATTATTTTATCTTGTTCCAAAAGCATCATTGGTTACACAAAACAAAAATATTTTTAAAAGAATGATTTATTTTGCCTTTGCATCTTTTCAGCTTTCTTGGCGTTGAGGTGAGGGGGAATTTTTCAATTCGGAAATATTTCTATTGTAAGAACATTATATTTCTACATTTCCTAATTCTACAAAATAGAAAAAAAAATATTTAAAATAAAAGGTTTGAGTGGGGTTATAAATATTGCACAAAATCCCTATAAATTCCTATTTAATGAATCCTTCTAACTCCTTCAATCCTTCTAAAATCCTTCTAAAAGTTATTAAATGGTTATGTAAATCTTCTAATGTAGTTTAAACAATTCACAAAAATACTTTAGAAGATAAAATTTTCATGAATTCATAATTCAATAGATAAAGGGATATGATGCGACCCCTGTTTATCGAACACAGTTCCTTTGGGAACCTCCCAAAACTAATAGAATTTTGAAATTTAAAGAAGTATTTCTGAAAAACAAAATTTCTTTTACTGAGCATAACTTTCGGAAACTTTTCTGAGTAATTTTTATTATAATCAGCTTTCACAACTATATGCTATCCGAATTTTTCATATGCTATCAATTCTCATGTAAACATTTGCATGTTTAACAAACATGTTTAACGGACAAACATGCTAAATTAACAACATGAAGATTAAAATCAATATTGTTTTGCTACTCTTGCATGCATAAATACAGATATGCAGCTCGAAATGTTTTCTCAAATATTCATAACATACAAAAAAGTATATTCCGGTTTTAGAAAACTAATTAATACATTGTAAAAACTACTTAGAAACCTTTTTGAAAATTAAGGACAACAAAAGAAATTTTATTTTATAAATGTCTCTTTAAGGCTAATGTCAGAAGAACGTCTTTTTTGCACGCTTTTTTACTTACGCATTATCCCTTCACAATGCTAGTGGCATTGCGTAGGGATAATACGTAAGTAAAAAAGCATGCAAAAAGACGTCCGTCTGACATTAACCTAAATCTCTAAAATCAATTGGTTTCTGCGTTTTCTAAAGATAAAGAAAGACTTTTTGAATTCGTGGGGTAACTCAGAAGAGGTTACGTTATATTTTCGTCTGTGGTTATGTTATATTTTCGTACATTAAGGAAGTTTTTTTTTACAGTGTAGTAATTAAATTTTGTTGATGCTTGCTAGGGATGTACTGAATATTCGGTATCCATTCGGTATTCAGCCTATTCAGTCATACTACCGAATATTCGGTTAAGTCGAATTTCAAACTATTCGGTATGCCGAATATTCGGCTTTGCCTAATATCAAACTATTCGGTATGCTGAATATTCGGTTTGGCTGAATATCGAAATATTCGGCCAGACAGAACACTTAAAAGACCTTTTTAAAAAATATTTTTAAAACTTTAAAACAACTACTATTTTTAACCGTTAATTAATAAAGATATTTAATAATTAGAAATAGAATTATATTTAAATAAAAGAGAATGCTTTTACATTTTTTATTTGCTGTTTGAAAAGTATCACGTAAGAATATTAACCAATAATGACGATTTTAGTCCCTTCCTGACAAATAAACTATATATGACTGTACAATTTTTCATCCAATTCCTTCAAAATTTCATTTCTATTTCAAAATATTTGTTTTAGAATATAAAAGAAATTATTCATTTGTTTTAATCCAGAGAGGAATTCATGGAATTTAAAATGTTACCAATTAAAGAAGCTTTAAAACTATCTTTCTTAAATAACAATTCAAAGCATAATTTTTTTAGTGCAGAATTTGTTTGTAAAAAGATCTTGTTTAACAATATGGAAGTATGTGTGTTAAATATTATGTAAAATTGTTTTAAAATTTAACTTTTTAATAGTTTGAAATTCTGAAATTTAAAAGTAATCAGTAAGCCTAATATTCGGTATTTGGCTTGATTGTGACTATTCGTCTAGCCGAATATTCAGTATTTGGTTTGCCTGTTGGCTGAATGTTCGCATTCGTTATTCGGTCAAAATCACTATTCGTTGCATCCCTAATGCTTAGAAATAGGTCGTAACAGAAATATATTTGGCTTTGATTTAAAATGATTAAGTGTAATTTGATAGCGAATGAACTTACACTTATTACGAACATTAAGAATTAAATACAAAACTTTTAAATATTGAAGAATTTTGAATTTTTACTTCATCAATATTCTGCCAATTTTCTAATTTATCATACAAATATAGCAAAACTATACTTACTGTCTACAATAGCATGCTGATAGATAAATAAATATACAAGAGACCTACGTGGCACTAAAATCTTTAAATTTTAGAATTTTGAACCATCGTACAATATGTTACATATCTTTAATTAAAAAAAAAAAAAACCTTTCACATTTTTGGAGCAATTTTTAATAAAAAGCATTTGATGTATTCAAAATCTAAGTATTAATCTAATAACGGAAATATCTAACAAGCTGACTGCTTCGACATTCAAACATGGTATTAAAATAAATAAAACTATTTGGGTTACTTTCTGGAAAAAATTTCTGATAAAAAAATAATAACTTCAAAGATTTAGTGAAAAGAAATTGCTAGAACTTGTTTCACGATCAAACTGCAAAAAAAGACAATCGTTTCTTCATATCTCTAATTCTAAAAAAAATAGCAGTTATGCTGTCTTCGCGGCCACAGTAAACGAATGTTATGTGACTGGAGATCTTTCTCGGCAAATATATATGTATATATAAAAAAAAACTATTGCATATAAAAATATGAAAATTGGTTGTTTATAGAGAAATGCTCGATAAACACGCTGAAGTAGACAGTTTGTAAGTCCAAAAATTATTTTAAGAGCTACTTAACATTGAAGTCAATCAAAACCGTTCCTTTAAAAAACTTTTATAGGAAAAAAACTATGCATAAGAATTAAACCATCTTTCGCAAGGACATACTTCAGAAGCTTGCGGTGTACAATGTGCAGTTCTTTTTTTTATTTGACTAATTTTTTGAGATTTTAAAATTATTATTCAAATTTTCATTATTTCAATAAAAATTTATTTCATACTAGCAGGCTACGCTGGTCCATTTTTTCAACACGAACCTTGAATTAAAGAAAATATATTGGTATTGTGACCTTGTATTTTAAAGCAGTATGAACCTTCGCCTAGAATGTCTTCCGCATTGCTGAAAACGATGTGAACGTCATTGCGCTATCATATTTCCTAAGGATTTGACGAAATATAAGCTATTAAGGAGAAACTTTTAGTTGATTATTTATAGTGGGACTTGATATGGAAATGTGGCATTTATGACAACAGTAATTAAAATGTTCTTGAGTTGCTACACTTCTAAAACGGAGAGCATTATAATGATTGCAGAGATTAACCCTTGCACCTAAATAGTGTTGGGTGATTCTCGTTTGTTATTTCTTGAACTCCGGGCATCTCAGCTTGGCGTTCTGTGTGGTTATAATAGTCAAAATGCAATCTAACTCTAATTTTCGTTACATTTCGTAAGACACATCCTTATCAGACAGGTGTACTGCGGTTTTTCATCATTTTATTCGAGTGAAGTAAATGTAGAAAAAATTCAATAAATTATTTGCACACATATTGTTTACGGGGGTCCGGGACACATTTTAAAATAATTTTATTTACCGAGTTAAAATTTTGAAATTTTTTCTGATGGTTAACCACATCATTTGTAAACAAAATCACATGATAAACCTTCTCATTATTATTTTTTTTTATTTAATTAAAAATTTAATAGAAAATTGGGGTAATTAAAAATCGTTATAACTCGAAATATTATTTGTAGAATTTCGATTTTTTTTTTCATTTAAATAAACAGAAATATATAAGTTTTAATTTTGATTCAGCATTTTAAAAATATTGATTTATTTCAAAATTTAAAATATTTAAAGTAAAAATTTAAGAAAAAATGATGTAATTAAAAAAAAAAATCATATTTTCTGAAGTATTTTTTTTTTTTTAATTTGCAGAATCGGAATTAAAGTAAAACAATTGCAAAAGACATATTCCAAGTTTGAACCATTTATCTTTAACGGTTCTTGACTTATAACAATTTAAATACGAGAAATGGTGATAAAACCCTACACGAAGGAAAACGCATTTTCACAAGAAGTCGTTTCCATGACAATCATTGCTTGAAACCTAGCTTTTGAAAACAAACCAAAACGAAAAAATTAATCTTTCCTGTTCCAAATAAGATATAAAGATTTAAATGTCATTTTAAGCAGAAAAAAAAATTAATGCAACAATTTTTTTTAAATTATTATTATTATTATTATTATTTTACTATTACATTCCTTGTGTGCAAAATCCATTTTGAAAGCTTTTTTTTTTTTTTTTTTTTTTTTTTTTTTTTTAACTATGTTATTCCTTGTGTGCAAGCGGTCCTTTCCGAACCACGAGGTACATATATATATTTGCGATCCCCTTTCTTAGAATTCCTTTGAATTTAACTTGAGCTCCCATAACCTACGAAGTGAAAAGAAGAAAACGAACGATCAAAACTAACAAATTAGCAATTCTGAAGCTTTTGAATGTTTTGCAAAAGGTTTGGCTTGGCTGCAGACGCAGAAAGACTGTGATACTGGTGAACTAGTAATATTTAAAAATTTCGTGATAGAGCTTCAAAGCAAAGACAATCGAAACTGCGACAAACAAAACATTGTTTCAAACCCTTGTGAAATATGTAAAAGGTACTTAATTTCAAAATAAAATTATTGTAATTTATTCTTGTTTCTATTTTGCTATCGCTCTATTTTTATTAAGCACTTGTTAATATAATAAGAAATAGTGCATGTATTTCACCTTAATCTTATAATTGAAGCATTCTCGGTTATCCGAAAATTACGATTTTCCGAAAGATGGTCGGACGCATTGCCTTCAGATAATCGAGGTTCAACTGTATTCTTTAAAAACATACAACCTTGCTCAGTGGTACATATAAACAAGAAATTTAATATGAACTTGTACAATTAAAAATAAAACTTAAAATCTACGTTTCGAGCTGTTTCTGCAGTCGTCCTTTGGATTAAATATGATGGCCTTGAAATAAACCTTGGGATGACCTTTTCTTTTTTGCATTTCCAGAGGAAGGATAAGTTCAAAATCTCTCGGCAAAGTCACAATTTCTCTACTTTGAAACCCTTAAAGGGACCAGGTACGCGAAATTTGGGAAAAAAATCGATTTTTACATTTTTATATCATTAAATAGTTTAAACTTTTATTTTTCCAACGATGTGTCACACATGTTTATATATTAAAAAAAGAAGTGTTGGAATTATTCATTCTTTCTAAGAGTACTTCACAGCTTAATGGCCATTTAAATCTTTAATTGACTTTTTCTCAAAACTTAGATTTTTCATGTTTGTGTTCCTTTTTTTCAATATCTATTAAACTTAAGAACCCAATTTTTTTTAAATACTTTTATTATGTTATATTGAATATTTTAACACAGGGATTTAATGATTTGTTCAGAATTATTTATTTTAGGCATTGAAATCTTACCAAAAATGCTAATTTAAAAATACCTTTCAATAGATAAATAATAATTAATTTTCAGGTTCACTTAGAAAGAAAATGGTTTGTTAAAATATGTAAAGCATGCTACTCAAACTACTCTAAAAATTCTAGACCTCTATATTTCACCATTTCTGTGAAAAATGTACATAAAGTTGGTGTATTTTAACATCGCGCAGATAGAGCTTACCCGTTCCCCTTAAAGATGAAATTTAAGTCCATTATTTAACCTAGCATTGATAAACTTATTAACACATGCTGGACAATTGCACAATAAAATATAGCAAATGAGAATGTATTCATTAAAACACACAACGTTGCTCATGGTAAATAAAACATAATCATATAAATCATCATATTTTATCCTGAGGATGACTGCAGAAGCAGCTCGAAAGGTAGATTTTATGTTTTATTTTTAATTGAACATGTTCATATTAAAGTTCTTGTTTATGTATACAACTGAGCAAGGTTGTGTGTCTTTAACGAATGCATCCTTATTTATAATAAACCTCCACTTTGCATCCAATAAAATATTCCGTAATCGGTTACTTTGCAAACCCCCCTCCCCGAAGGTGTTGAATGGGGGGACCAAAAGTTTTAGGTCATTTCGCCATATCTCAGCAACAGTTTTAGGGAGGAGCATGAAATTCAGTATAACAATTCTACTAAAAAAAATAGTTAAGCACATATTAAGCTATTTTAGAAATTCACCCCTCCCAAGGCAGTTGAATGGGGTTCGGATGTTTTAGCTGATTTCGTCATACCTATGCAGCAGTTTCAGGTAGGAGCGTGAAATTCAGGATAACGAATCTACTAAAAATTGTTAAATATGTATTTCAGCGATTTAAGTTAATCTCTTCTGTGGGGGATAAAAGGGACGAAAGTCAAAAGTTTTAGGTCATTTTACCATTACTCAGCAGCAGTTTTAGGTGGGAGTGTGCAATTCCAGATAATAAATCTACTAAAAATATAGTTAAACATACGTGCTTCAGCGTTTTTAGAGCTATTTGAGCTATTTTATCGCCAACATTAGCTTCAACTAGATAATTTAAAATTATACGAATAAGCCAACTATTACTTATTTTCGATGAAAATAGATATTAAGAAATAGTTTAGTTATTTTCAGCTATGTTAGATATAGCTAGGTATATTTCGTTTGATTCAAGATTCCTTTGTAGAAACTGAGCAGCTTAACGCGCGAAGCTAGTATTTAAAATAAAATAAATGCAATACAAGTAATAGCGATAGGAACAATATTTTGTGATTTATCACCTTACCCTGACTAACATAAAAGTCTCCTCTTTCAGCACTTTCCTACATAGTTAAAACTGTTTGTGAATTCTGTTTGTCTGTCTGGCAACGCTCTAACTCGGGTAAATATGCTTGGATTGCTATGTAATTGATGAATGTTATTGAGGATTACTGTGGCATGTTCGGAAGTGAAATTGAAGTGTGTAGCATTTATAGTTCGTTTACAAGGACATTCAAAAGTATTTCGTTACAGTGTGGCGTATAGGGGAAAGTCGTTTGCAATGTATTTTAATGATATTAGACTATTTAAAACATATTGACATTGATATATATTACTGAGATGTATACTGCAGAATATGACGTGCATAGCAGTTATACAGGGACACACAAAAGTACAGTTACAAAAATTTTACAGGGACACACAAAAGTATTCGGTTACAGTACTGTCTATGAAAGATAATTACTGGTAATGCGTTTTCAGTTGTCTCATGCGTTTTTAAATTTAACTCATTTTTTACAAATTACTTGGTTAGATTATATACAGGGCTGTACAAAAAAATTTGAGTACATTTCCGTTTATTGACGGGAGCTGCTGAAACGGAATTTTCAACCCTGTTTTGTGTCTCCTAACTGAACTTTTAACATACTATGCTATTTCATACAGAAATCTTTAGATCATATATACTGGACTCCACAAAAGAATGTGAATACTTTAGATGACAATTGGTGAAATTGGTTCTACAAACGTATTATCTATTGTCCGAAATGTTTATTTAGATATCATTTTTTATCTTATTAAACAGTGGAGTTTTGTTGCAGAGTTCTGAATAGGTTGAAAATTGTATCATAATCTATGCTTGATTCATAAATTACTTTTCATTCATAAACACTCAGTTTAGAATTATGCATGAAAATGACGTCATTTCCTGAATCACGCCGCCATGTAATTGCTCAAACGGACGCATGACTTGGCGCACGGCCGAAACTAGAAGGGGGGGCGGGGTAGCATAGGGCCGAAACTAGAGGGCGATGACTGGGGCATATGGCCCAGTCGCCAGAGTAGAAAGGGGCTCTAAAAGAAGGCTTAGTTCGTTGTTCAGTACCAAAAAAAAAAAAAAAAAAAGGGAAATTTCGAAAACTAAAGCCTTGCAATTAAACAAACCAAAGTAAAAATATGTTTGTAATTTTATACTCTTAGATTTGAAAAGGCGCGTCTTTTCCACTACGTGACCGGCTAAAGTATGTATGTGTGGTGGAGGGGGGAGTGGTAAGAACAATAGAGTGTTTGTACATGAAACGAAACTTCCATTCGTTCCTGATTGACGTTTAAAATACAAGTTAATGAAAATTATTATTATTTTTTTTCTTTTTGGGCAATTTAAATATTGCTTTATTAATTTTATTGATTATATTTGGCTATGTTATATTTTATTATGCAAGTAGTAAGTATGTGCGTTTTCATGAGAGATGAAAATATTTCTTTATAAATTTATTTTAGAAAGGGGGGGGGAGGGGAGGAGAAGGAGCCACCGAACTTCATGCTTGCACCCGGAGGATAAAAAAATTCTACTTTCGACTCTGATCTAAGGATTCTAGGCGTTCCGATCTCCGCGGAATGTCCCGATTTTCAGAGGTTCCAGGTAACCTGTCCTGCCTAACCACTGCGCTGTACGTCGAAACTCCCAATTTTTCATGATGCACAAATTCTTTTAAATTTATTTTAGTTCCATGTTATTTGTTAGTCTTCATCGAATGGAACCTAACATACTAAAAACTGTGAAGACAGAACCTGTCTATAACGAAAATTTTGATAGTCCCTTCCAAAGGACTATCTTACCTATCTACCTGCGTAGGGGGAAACCTGAACAAAGCGCAATTTGTTGAGGTTCCTCGTGTATCTCTTTTCTCAAGCTTTATTCTATTTTAACACTTGAATGCGTGATTTATAATTTTGTTTCGAAAAAATTATATATGATTCTCTGAAAGGTTTATTACACTGGAAAAAAAAAAAAATTCACCGCCGGCCCGGCCTACAAGCGGAGGTAGATTTCGAAGTTAAGTATACTAATTTCACAAACAAAAACCAAATCATGATTAGAAATAAACCCACTTTAACAATTTTATCTGGCCGCTTTTGACGAGTTTTTATTCCATTTTTATATAATAACTGGTTTTATCACAATCATGTTAGGGCGGTATTCAAAAAAATACTTTTCCATGCTCAACAACTCGAAATTTTCTGGCATAACTTCAGATTCATTTTTAATAGGAAAAACATGAAACTTGTTGACGTGATTTTTGAAGAGATTTATAAGCGACCTGTGTTTTTAATTTTCGTTCAATTAATTAAAACTTGATATATAAACAATTATTTTCTCAGTAAGACAATATTTTTCGTTTCTAACACAATCGCTTCGGGAAATTCCGTTCAAAATGCCCACTTTGACATTTTTTGAAATATATTCTGCTTCTGTCAAAAAGTCGATCATTACGGTACTTTATATAGTTTCTGAATAAGCGAATCTACCAATTGGATGTGTTTGAGAGCAAAAATGAATTTAAAAATGAGTCAGAAAATAAGCAGTTTGGATTTGAATACTCCCTTAATACGATGATTTTTCCAACACAATCCGCTTCGGGAAATTCGGTTCAAAAGGCCCACTTTGACAGCATGTTTTAAAATATATTCTGCCTCTATCAAAAAATTGACCATTACAGTACATTATATAGTTTCTGTGTAAGAAAAGGTACCAATTGGAAGCCTTTGAGAGAAAAATGGATTATAAAATGAGTCAGAAAATAAGCAGTCTGGATTTGAATACACCCTTAATAAGATGATTTTTTTCTTCAAACGCTATGTATTTTCAATTTGTTTTTGCTGTAAGAATTGGTCCTATCCAAAACTTGTCTATATAGATGTTGTAGACAATATTAAGAAGATATATGATAAATTCATGGGGATTTTATATCTTTTGAATTGACGGAGTTATGGATTTTTTACTTCTTCAACCACCCTTTTTGTTTTCGTTTTTAATTTTTTTTTTGCGATACGAATTGGTCCTATCAAAAACTTGTGAATATAAAAGTTGTAGGTAATGTTAAGGAAATTCATGATAAAATTAATTAGATTTGATATCTTGAGAATTGACGAAGTTATGAATTTTTTTCTCCCAAAAACCCTATTTTTTGCGCTCCTTGAGCCCATTTTTAACTTTATCAAAAATCTGTGATACATAAATTTTTGGCCCTATTTTTAGAAGTAATAAAAACTTTAAACTGATTCGATATGTACAAAATTTAAGAAGTTATGGGGTTTTTTCAGTTTTCACAAAACCCCTCCCTATTTCCATCCCCTTGGTCCGATTTTGCCCATTAACGAACTTGACCGAGATTTTATGCCCCTTGATTTTATGTATCAGTTTGGAAGAGATTGGTGCAGAATTGTGGAAGTTATCGTGTCCAGAAGAAAGTGATATATATAGATAGATACATACATAGATAGATAGATAGATAGATAGATAGATAGATAGATATATCTATAAAGTTTTTTTACTGAGGGTGGTTTTGGGCTCTAGGGGTCATGATCGGTGTAGATCTGCAAAAATTTTTCAGAAATTCTAACATAGGAACGACGCCAATAGGTAGTATTTCATACGAAATCTACCTAAAAAAATCAGAGATACAGTTTTCACATAATGCATCAATCTTTTCTTCTGTTGCACATCTGCAATATAAGTAAAAACTACTGTCGTGTGGCTGTTTTACGCTAAAATATGACAAACTAGTAAATATTTTAAAAAGTGTGTCTCCAAATACTTTATTTTATGTAATTATTTACTTGATAAAACTTAACCTTTAACCCTTTAATTCCCATGATAGAGTACGTTCTAGAAATTACGCAGTTCAGAGAATCTGGCTTTACACCAGAAAGTTTCAATGGTTAAATTCGCTTTATTTAAATACGGAATGTCTGTTATTAATTAAAGCAAATATTGCTATTTTAATTTTCTGGTGTGAATTAGGAATATACGAATAAAAAAAGTATTAAATTCAAATGTTTGCATATATGCAAATCTGCGAACTAAAGGGTTAAGTAGTTCAGTAAACCCTGCAAAAACGGAACATGTTTACAACGGAAGTCTGTCTTAAAAAAAAAAAAAAAAAAAAAAAAAAAAAAAAAAAAAAAATCATTCATTGTCTGTATGATACGAATATTATAGAATTAAAACTGCTAAGTTGGATTTTTTTTTACTCCATAGCGATTCCACTGTCAAAGGTTTTACTGTATAACTTTGTTTTGTTTTAGTATAATAAAATGTTCTAAGACAGAATCGGAAGGGATAGGAGAAAAACAGGCTTCATCTTAGCAGGTATAATTGTATGGTATTTCTACCGAAAGACAATGAAAATTTTATATTTAATGTAGAATTCCGTTACAGACAGGTTCCTTTTTCATTGAGTTTGCTGTATTTTTATGTCCCGTATCAGAAGCTGCTGCCCCGCTTTTTTTTGTTTCCGGGTTCCGAATTTTGTGACACTGAACCTGTCAAAAGTACTCTGATCTCAAGTAACTGGAAGGTTTAGAATTTTATCTCATATTATCCCCGATTGACCCTGCTAAACGTAAAAAATCTAATAGAGCTTTAATTAAAAACGATATACATCTACGTTAAATGACAATAGACACCGGGCATATTTATCCTGTGGAGCCCGGGTTCAGTGTTGCCATTGGGCTACTTTTTTTTTTAATTGCCCAGATTTCTTGACTGGCACCACTTAATTGAAACGGTAAAATTCACACTTTATTTAATGACATATTAATTAAGACGAAAACATAAGGGATTTGGAGCAATTCGCCCGGAGCCCGCTATCTTGATATTTTTTGTTTGGTCATTTATAGCCACTTAATGCTTCATTTTTGAAAATTACAGAGATTAAACATAAAAAAAAAAAAACCAATAAAGAAAATTTAAAAAGAAATCAGTACTCCAAACATTAATTGTAAAAAAAAAAAAAAAAAAAAAAAAGATAAGGGGAGGGGGAATTTGTAATTAGCAAACGGTAAATACATAAATTTTAAAATAGTACAGTAAATCAAATGTTCATTTTAAAAAGTATATATTCCGAAATTACAGCCAAAAAAGATTCAGAGATTAAACATTTTAAAAAACAGCAACCAAAGAAAAAAAAAATCCAAATGGAGAAATTTAAAATCGACAAAAAGAATGTCTGCAATCTCCGGGCAAATACTCATGGGTAACCAGGAATTTTTCCATTTCAAAAATGTGGTGCCAACCAAGAAATCTGAATTTTTTTTTTTAAAGTAGCCCACTGGCAACACTGCCCGATTGGATACAGATAGCTTGGTTATTTTAATATTTCAAATCATTCATACTTTAAACGTTAGATAGCAGCACCACTGCATCTGAAATCCATCCATCATTAATCTCGCTTCTCATCTTTCGTTTCATCTATATTTTACGTTTTAAGAAATTATTTTTTTCGCCATATGTTTTGCTTATACTTCAATATTTTTATTCTGATAGGATTTATATCTAAGTGCACAAGAATATATTTTTTTTGCGTCATAGCAGTTATTAGCGTGGTTAATTTAATATTTCAAATCGTTCTTAATTTCATCGCTAGATAGCAGCACCACAACTGTAATAGATCATCTATTGCTAGTCTCTTTCATCTTTCTATTCTAAGCATTTTAAGAAATTGCTTTCTTCGCTAAGTTTCTCTTATACTTCAACATTGTTATTCTGATTGAAATGCACAAGGATATACTTTTAAGGGTGTATTCCAATCCAAACTGCTTATTTTCTGATTCATTTTTAAATTCATTTTTGCTCTCAAACGCATCAAACTGGTTGTTTCTCTTATTTAGAAACAACACAATGTGCCGCGCTTCTCGATTTTTTGATAAATACAGAAAATATTGTAAAAAATGTTGTCAAAATTGGTGTTTGGAACCGAATTTTCCGAAGCGGGCGATCTGGGAATGAAAAAATGGTCATACTGAGAAAATAATTGTTTAAAAATCAAATTCTAATTAATTGAGCTAAAAATGAAATCACACGGCCTCTTATACATCTCTTCAAATATCACGTCAGCAAGTTTCATGTTTTACTTTTAAAAATGAGTCTGAAAATGTCTCAAAAAATTTCGAGCTGCCGAGGGTGGAAAAATATTTTTTCGAACACACCCTTAATTTAATTTTTCAAATCGTTCTTAATTTAATCGATAGATAGCAGCACCACTTCTGAAATAGATCATCCATTTCTAGTCTCTTTCATCTTTCATCTATAATCTATATTTATATTCTAAGGATTTTAAGAAATTACTTTCTTCGCTAAATTTCTCTTATACTTCAACATTGTTATTCTGATACGATGTACTATATGTATATGCGCAAGAATATACTTTTAAGCGCCAGGGCCGGCGCATCGTTGCGCGGACCCCTGTTTGTGGGACACAACTTATATCGCAATCATGGGGTAATAAAATTCATTTTAAAATTGTGCACTGTTAAAAATCTGCAGCTTTTGCTGCATAGTCACTCCACCGCTTTTATAGAATATCTCTATTCTGACCAATTAGAATGCTCCATAATATAGTCAAGTAATCTGTTTCTGTAGTGTAAAACCGCTGGCTGGAGTGACTATGCAACAAAAGCTACAGATTTTTAACATTGTAAATATCATCAAATTAATATAAATAATAAAATGAAAAATACCTCTACTTTCACACTTAATGTGCATAATTATTTTTCATTTAGTAAGATCTTATATCCTTCACAATATTTTAAATTTTTATTTTTTGCGTTTACTGTTACTTTCACGGTCATCAAATCTATATATCTCTCGACAATTATATCGTGTAAGAAATAAAGTGAATATCAACTCTTTTCCTTGGAGAAATATTTAAAACAAATCTCTTGCAAAAATATTATTATTTTATACAGAGAAAACGTTTGCTATAGAGACTCGTCCCAGTGGCGGATTCAAGGGGAGGTCATGATCCCCCTTCCCTGGACGAAGAAAATTTCTAAAGCACATTTAAAAAATGAAATATATATTTCCCCTTTCAAACTTACCTCTTGCTCAATAATGAGAATCTTTTTGACTCTTTCAAGCTCTACTTAAATCCAAAGCAGGTAATTTTTGACACATCCAGGAAGGCATTTTCAATCTCAGATGCAAGACATTTGCAAGTGCACTTATTCAGAACAAATGCGATTGATTAGCGTTTTCTATTTCTCGATAAATTCAAAGAATCTTTCGGGAAATTTACGTAAATTATGGGGTTCTAAACTGAATTTCAGGTCGCGACAGCCAATTGCTCCCTCATGATAGCATTTTTGTAATTTTAAAGTCCTAAAAATTGGCTTAAAATGCTCTATTTCCGAATGAGTCTTTGTTTGTACAGTTAAACTTGGGTAATTCGAAGTTCAAGGGACAAGAGAAAAGTTCGAAATATCCAAAAATTCGAATTACATATGCTTTCTCAAAACGAAGAGAAAAATAAAAAAGGTTATCTCCACGATAAAAGATTTACCACATAAAGTTTATCTAAGAATACTGCTACATTTTTTTTATTATTAAATCAAACATTTTGCACTAGCTTAATAATTCATCACTTTTAAGAAAAAAGTCAAATTTATTTGATTGCTTTTTGAATGCGATGCAAATTCCAACATCAATTGATACAAAAATAGAATCTTCTACATTAGACTGGCCTTCAAAAAAGCGTCGAAGTTCATATATATGCACCATAGCTTCTGACGAACTGGGTTCCCTTGTATTTCATTGTTCACTTCATTCCCAGATAGTCCGTCCTCAGCTTGGTTGCACTCCGGCAGTTGAGCATTTATGTGTGCATCAGTTGCCTCGCCACATACAGCCACAATTTCGTCCATGTTGACTTAGTCCTGATACAAGATGGATGGATCAGATTTTACATCTTCCCAATCATAGACAGTATCAACTTGATTAAAGTCTTGGGATTTTGCTAAGCAGGATTTTCCTTAGGTCAAAAAATTCCTTGGAAATCTCCACATAGTGACATTCTAAACAATCGTCTTTCTTTTCCTTAGAAAGACCTTTAAAATAAACTGTAAAAATAATAATAATATTTTGCACCTTAGCTGAAAAAAGTCTCAGGAACACTTTTTACCGCAAAATTTTAAGGGCAATCGTACGAAAATTTCGATTTATCCAAAATAATATTCGAAATATCCACAATTATTTTACCTTATTTTAATAGAGAATTCTAGGGACTGAGTAAAAAATTCGAATTATCCAGAATCTCGAATTAGAAAAGTTCGAATTATCCAAGTTTTACTGCATAAGAAAATGGAAAATTCTCCAATTTCTTGGTATCTAATATAAAATTTAAATTTTATATTTTTACGAATATTATTGCAATTGTTTTGTATTTACGAATGAAAACGACTTCCCAAAAGTATCAGAAAAAGTAGCCATTTTGGATATGGGAACAGCGTTCAATATAAAAACTGCTTATTAAATGATGTGACCGCCCCTCCCCCCCCCAAAAAAAATTAACCATGACCCCTCTCTAAATGGAGGGCTGGATCCGCCCTTGACTCGTTCCCCTAACAAGACTCCGTTTGGCGGGGCTATCTGGGAAGTCTCCTTGTTTGTCCGATGGTTGTGCAGGCCCTGTTTAGCGTCATAGTAGTTATCAGCTTGGTTATTTTAATAATACAAATCGTTCTTATTTTAGAAGCTAGATAGCAGCACTACTGCATCTGAAATATGTGCGTCCATCGTTAATCCCACTTTTCATCTTTCCTCTGTATGTTATAAGACCCCGGCGGAGGGCACTCCCCCTCGGCCCTATATCCCTCCCTCATGCAGATAATCGGCCGTCATAAATAGCACCTAAAATAACGCCTGTATATGTTATATTCTAAGCATTTTAAGAAATTACTTCCTTCGCTAGAAGTTTGGCATATACTTCAATATTTTTATTCTCTTACGATTTATAATTTAACTTCACAATAATATATTCTTTAGCTTCATAAAAGTTTTCATCTTCGATTGTGCATAGCAACTCTTCTCAACCTGGTTTATGGGTACCTCAGGGGTATTTGAAGTGGCTACGCAAAAATAATATTGTTAATGAATAAAAGAAAACACAAAAAACAGGAATTCTGCTTTTTCAGAATGTAGTGTCGCCCCCGATGAAATATATATATATATATATATATATATATATGTGCGTGTGTATATCGAAATATAATACTTAACCATTTATATAGAATAAAATGTTTATGTTCTTCTCATCTAATTAATAATAATATCAAAAAAACTAATTTATGAAGCATTAAATCATGGTTTTCCAAAAAAATTCATATATTCTTTAATATACAATTAGTACTTACATGATCTTTTTAAAAAACAAATTAACACATGCGTAAACAAAATTAGAAAAAAACTTATAAAATAAGAAAATATTTAAAAAAAAAATAAAAAAATTGTAAAATAATAAAAAAAAATATTATAGGACAGTTGGGTGGGTAGACGTCAGAGTATGGAGGAGGGTGGTGTTGTCTGGATAATACGCAATGGTTAATTTATTAAAAAAAATGATGGGGCATTTGAATTATAACTACATTGCTAATACACATTTTATATGGAGGTTGATTCGATATTTTATACATATATGGTGATGTTATATTTATATTTCAATTCATATTAAATTTATTTAGCTTAATTAATATTTAATCAAGTTAACAATTAACTTGTTTTTAATTTTTAGTCTTCTCGGGACAATATCATATTAATTTCTAATAGTATACCATCTTTATGGAGAATAATATGCATAATAAGTTTATTTGATATAACTAATGTTATTACTGTTTGTATTAAAATTGGGTTATTAGTTTTTTATTATTCCTCTATACTTTTTAATACTGTTTAATTTTGAACTTAGTATTAAATGATTAATTATCGGTTTTATGTGAATGTTAATCCCAAATTCATATTCTTGGGTTTTTTATGGTTAATATGAAAATAAACCACACAATTTATTTGTTATCATTAGGCAATTGGGAAATAAGATTCTGACAAAATTCTATAAACATCCATTTTTTTTCTTCCTGTTCATTTTATTAATTAATTATTTTTTATATTTAAAAGTATTTTTTACAGTTTTTTATAATTTTATTATATATAATTTATTTAGTATTATAGCATATTGCTATATTATATTATCAATGTTATAAAATTATTTAAATTTTCCGTATAGATTAATTGGGTATGGTAGTAGAATATATTGTAATCATTCTATTAACATTTGTATTTATTTACTATTTATATGAATAATGACATATAATATGGTATTATTATATTGGGATTTGTTGGGGTAAAAGCAGTTGGTATATTTTGAAAGAATTAGCTTCTAATAGCTTAATCTTATGACATTTTGTTCGTAATAGTTTCAAGTTATTATAATAGATGGCAGTACGAAAACTTAATTTGGATTTTGTCTGTTGCTTCGATTAGAGTAATAATTTCAATTTTTAACACATGGTGGTGCTTAATGCTGGATATTTGCGATATTGTAAACTATAAGATTTGGTATTTTTTACTTTAGTTAAGCAATATAAAAATTTAAATGTGTTAATAGGTATTTTACTTATTATGTAATTATTTTCTATTTGTATTATTTTAATTGCATGTATCACGGTATTTCAAAATAGATTAACTGTATCCATTAGGTTTTAAAATTTGTGTTAACTTAACTGTAAAAATAAGCTTAAACTTATCGAGCTTTTGGATACCATGTGCAGGAGTGTATTTGGATAAAAAAACTGGGATTTTATTAGGTATGTTGTGTAATATACTTATTTTTCCTTGCTATAAATTAAATATTTAAAAGGTTGTATTGCTTTTTCCATTTCATAGCATTTAATATTAATCTGTTTTCATCTTGAAACTATTCTCTTGGTTATTTTAGTCGTTAGACTACAGGAGAAAAAAAATTTCAGCTTTTAGCTTTTTTTCTCACAGAAAACGACTAATTTGCTTATATAATTGAATTCTGTACTCTTGATAACGTAATTCAATATATAAGCTTTTCAATTATTTTTATCGAAATCCATATTCTTTTTTTTCTTCCATATTAATTCTTGTTATATAGCATAAGGGACTTTATTTTATACATAGCAGCTTGTATATTATGTTTTTGGTATCCATTCAGTGTGTTTGGGGAAACTGTATTGTAGTCAAATTCATTCATACCATCACAATTTTTGTTTGTGGTCAGTAATGTTTAATAAATAGTTATATATATAGAGATAGATAGATAGATAGATAGATAGATAGTACAAAACATATTTCCATTTTAAGACTTAAAATTCTAGCTTTTGTATTATTTAAAATGACGTCATTCGCATCCGCTGTAAAAATTCCACATTCACGATCCAGTCTTAAACAATATCTATAGAAAAGTATGCATAGGACATCACTACCGTGGTATAATACACAAACCCAGCAAAAAGCGATGTCGCCATTCAAGAAACTCGAAAAAAAATCGGCTATCTAATGATTCATATGTGTTCATTTGTTTGTAACATTAATATGAATACTTAAAATTAAATAGGGTTTATAATAGTTCCATGTTTTAAGAGAAATCCTTCATTTACATTTTTTGAAAATAGCACGTATTTTAATTACAAATTTTTTTCAGTTTTTATGATAAAATGGTAACAAAAAGATATAGTAATCTACTTTTTTCCAACTATTTTCCCTTTACTTTCTACCGGAATGGAGCACTTCAGTTGTCACCATTTCAGAAATGGCTTTAAAAACTACAAAAAAAAAAAAAAAAAAAAAAAAATAATAATAATAATAATAATATCTCAAAAATAAATTGAGATGCAGTTATCAAACAAATTGAATTTAAAAGTACTTTTTTTTTTTCCTATATGACGGTGTAAAAATTGAAAATAAGTGATGCTTAGAAGTTTAAAAAATTGCAGTTGAGATTATCCGTATTTAACCGTGCAATGATACATCTGCTTTGCTTTACGCTGGCTTATGTAACGTAACGTTATTAGGGAGGACAATTAATTGTTCCCCTAAAGGGGCATTATATCGGGGACTGATAAAAGACTGAAATTCAAAAGCTGTAAATACAAAAGTTTTGAAAAAGAAAATTTGATTTAAGATTTTGACTGGTGCTTCATAAACTGGTTTTAAGAATTGAAATGTCATTGACGTCTGGTTAGCAGAAAAATAAGAGGTTTAAGGCTGTTGTGAAATCTAAAGGGTCACCTTTCTTACATAAGTTTTAATTCATTTTTGTTCGAAAACGCATGGAACTAGAAGGTGTTGTTATTCAGAAACTATGTCATCGAACTGTTTTTTTCCGCTTTCTTGTAAACGCAATAGATCTTTCAGAAAATACTGTCAAAGTTGGCATTTTGAACTGAACTTCCGAACGAAAGAAGAAAATCCAGTCGGTAAGGGGAGAAAAATGGCGTGTCACGTGATCAAAATAGCTTATAACTCAATAGGTAATTTATTGATCAAAAAATGGAAAAACAGATGGAATCCAAATCGTTTCCCTGGTCAGGCTTTCCAATTTTATATCTTTCCGTTAAAAAATAAATTTTTAAATGAGTCAAAACGTTTTGCACTTGTTGAGCAGAGCAGTTGAGAACAGCATTAAGAAACTCAGTAATACAGCAACAGTTACTGCTTTTGACGAATAAACAGCGGTCTCGTCCTATGCATACATTAGATATAACTTTGAACATCCGGCATCGTCGGAACCGAGATGAGCAAGGAAAGTAACCTTACAGGACATGCACCGAACATGTTGAAAAAATGCTACTGAAACTACTCATACATGTAATAAAGAAAAAGTTAAATTTAGCGGCGGAATTCCGGTAGAAAGTCTGTAAAAAAATAAAATACTTTCGAATATTTGGCGTGAAAATACGAAAGTGATCGCAATTTGGCGAGCAGGATTTTTCCTCGCCAAAAGCAAACGATTTTAATGTATCTGAAAATTGCTTGTTAATTGTTTATTAGAATGCACGGTATTTAATGAATTTAAACTTAATCAATGAAAGAGTTTATTATATATATATATATTTTATTACATATACTATATGTTGCTTGTTGCTGTAGTTATTTAATTTTATCACTGTAAAAACATTTTCAGTGCTTTGCAAGTTACAAATATCTATTTTAAGTTATAGACAGCTGACATTTGATTGCCGTAATACATTTCCATATCGAAGAAGAAGTCGTTCCCATAGTAACAAAATCAAATCGACAGAGCCTATCTGCTTTATCTTTGAGCTTGAAACAATTTAAGGGGGTCCGGGACACATTTAAAAATAATATTTATTTATTGAGTTAAAATTCTGAATGTTTTTCTGATGGTTAACCTTATCATTTGTAAACAAAATCACATGATAAAACTTCTCAGAATTTTTTAAAAATTTAAATTTAAAATTTATTAAAAAAGTGGAGTAATTTAAAATCGTTATAACTCGAAATATTATTTAAAGAATTTAATTTTTTTTTTCATTTAAATAAACAGAAATATATAAGTTTTAATTTTGATTCAGCATTTCTAAAAACATTAATTTATAAAAAAAATAAAAATATTTAACGAAAAAATGTCGAAAAAAGTGGTGCAACTTTTTTTTTTAAAATCATATTTTCAAAAGTAAATATTTTTTTTCAAATATGCTGAATTAAAATTAACGTAAAACAATTGAAAAATATATGTTCCAAGTTTGAACCCTGTATCTTTAGCGGTTCTTGAGTTATAAGAATTTAAATATGAGAAATGGTGAACAAACCTATCATGAAGAAAAACGCATTTTTACAAGAAGTCGTTTTCATGACAGCCATTGCTTGAAAGCTGAATTTTTGAAAACAAACAAAAACGAAAAAATTAATATTTTTTTGTTCTAATTCAGATAAAAACGTGATTTAAATGTCATTTTAAGCAGGAAAAGACAGAGAAATTTTTTACGAAATAAAATGTTTTTGGAAAATTTGAAGTTTTTTGTGTCCCGGACCCCCTTAAATCAATTTAAATTTTGTTTTAAATCGTAAAATATGATATTTAAATTTCATTATAAATACATATAAATATATATATGACAAACTATAGTTAAAACAAACTAAAAATGACAAAGCTATTGTTAAAACAAACTAAAAATGACAAAACTAAAGTTATTTAAATTAATCTTACATAAACAAATTCAACATAAAAAAGTTTTTTTTTTTTCATCGCTAACCGCACTGTAAAAAAATCCGAACAGTATTCCTGTAGGAATCGGAAAAATAGTTGCCCTTATCGTACCGGAAAATTTTCCGACCCAGCTCGGAATAAAATCCGTAAAAAAAAAGGAAACATTCATTAAAACGGTACTTTACGGATTTTATTCCAATTTTACGGATTTTATTCCGATTTTACTGATTTTATTCCGAGCTTGGTCGGAAATTTTTCCGATACGATAAGGGCAACTATTTTTCCGATTCCTACAGGAAATCTGGTCCTTTTTTTTTTTTTTTTTTTTTTTTTTTTACAATGCGGTGGTAAATCCCCAAATAAACAAAAATTTCATTATTTTTTTACGAACGCTGTATTGGACGCCGAATTTTTTTTTTTTATAAACATATATATATGTATGAGAAGAACATTCTATAATTTTTTCCGATTTTTCTGAGTATGCCCGTATAGAAACCTTCCTTATAAGTCATATTTTTGTAAATTCCGGATTTCTAAAAAATATCAAAAGTACTTCCGGTATTCTTAATGGTGCCTTTATTTATAATTTAATTCATAGGCAAGTGACACTTATGTAAGAAAAACAGAAAGTTAAATATTTTTTAAAAACTCACTAGATATTTTCTATGTTACGGAAAAAAAAATCTAATAAGCAGTGAAATAATTTCTTCTCGCATAATTTCCAAAATATCGATGTCAATTTTATTTGTTTCAATTTTTTTCGGCAGTTCTTTAACAAGTTTTTCTAGCATTTTATGCAAGTGAAGAATATCGATTTTGGAAATACAGTCTTGTTAATCTACAGCAGATATCAATTTTATAGTCACATTTATACATTTTTCCAATGGCATCTTTCCTTTTGAGGCTCTTTGTTCTCGTTCCTTTGAGTTACTAACAACATTATCAACGGTTCTATTTAGCACAGCGTCAGCGATCTCACTGACCATTAATCCATCGCTTTCGATGTCGAAATTTTAAATTCATAAACAATTGCTATTTCTCGTTCTCTCGTAAGTCGGAAGTATAAAAAGGGAGAGAAAGATGACTTCGATGCCGGAATTTTTAGGTTGCCGGATTTCAGAAGACCGAATTTTAGAGGTTACTAAAATTGCGTTTTCGAATGTGTTATGCCTTTTCCAAATTGTTTACTTAGTAAATTATGAAGTTTTGCTTCGGTATTCTGAATGTGTTGGAAAGTGTTTCACAGTCTTTGCTTCACGCATGATTTTTCGTTCTTTTAGCGTTTTGCTAGTGTTTGTGCATAAGGAAAAGTTCATCAGTACGTTTTGATTGTACCCATTTACAAATTTTACAAAAAGCCATCACAGAATGAGCAATTTCATATTTACATATATATCTTTAAGAAAAATTTTAAGATCCAACCTAATCCAGTTTAATTTATACTAATGAAAGAAAGTTTCACTCTGTATGTCTGTGTGTGTACGTGTGTCTGCGATAGTTAGCGAAATCTACGGCACAACGAGGCTGAAAATTTTTGTGAAGATAGGCCAAGGTAATAAAATGGTAAATCGCAAGGTAAATCAGGTCCTAATAATGTACCTGAAACTCAGAATTTTTAATTTCTAATAATTAGCTGGGATATTAATTAAAAATTCATCAAGCTGCACAGTTTAAAAAAGAATTCTTCAAAATCACACGCTGACTAGCCCCTCATCTTTTTGCTTCCTTTTGGGAACAACGGATTTCGAGCTTATTCTATCGACGATAATTTTCAGAATTTTCAAGCTATGATTTTGAGACTTTCAGGAAGTAGCTCTATATACATAGCAAATACATTATGCACATTATATTTTGATTGCATTCGCGCATGCGCACTGAAGCATGTTTTAGTAAACCTGCTCATTTTTCATCCAATTTTTATTATTCTTTAATTCTGATTGCAGTGTATTGTGTACAATGTTGTTTGTCATATTTTCTGAAAAGAACTTTTTTTTATATTAAGAACTCTGCAAATTATAAGCAAAAAAACTTGGCGAAATTTGGGGCTGTTTTTATAAAAACCTGAACTTCTCTACGCGTATGCATGCTATCCTCATAAAAATGAACACAGTATATTACAATAAGCCACTTATTAATAATCTCGAGTTTGAACGCTTTTGCTATATTGTTTTTTACAGGGTTATCCAAAAAATATTCGTTCTTTTTCAATTTGTTGACGGTCCCCTATGGGGTTTCGAGAAAAAATCTTCGCGGAAATATATGATCTATTCTATACTGTTTACACACCTGCAGTTTCAGGTTAATTCCTCATGTACTTTTCTAGATATTTAACAAAACGTCTAAAATCGCAAGTGACCGGTCACCTTTGGCCATATAGTTTATATATATAGATAGATAGATCATTCTTTTTACTGAATGGTGGTTTTGGGTTCTAGGGGTCATGATCGGTCTAGATCTGCAAAAATTTTCAGAAATTCAAACTTAGGAGCGATCGCAATAGGTAGTACTTCATGCGAAATCTACCTAAAATCAAAATTACCCCTTTACATCATGCAGGAACTGAAAGGTTAAATTTTATACCATTTAGAAGCACCTTGCATATGGAAAATCCTGCATACAGAGTTTTTCTGGGACTCAGATATATCTCCACAGACAAAAAATCTACCGGAGAAAAGCCCCAGCGGACAAAAGCTTTTTTTTCGCATAATTATTTTACAAAATAGAACTCAGACATTACAAACATCTTTCAAATTTAATTCAGGCATCGCTAATATCATTTTTATAATAAAATTCTTCACTTCTGTTTGCCGCTTCCCTTTGAAAATTAAAGGATAGGCCGTTTGTGATAAGTGTTTTGTTTCTTTTTTACAAGTATTAGTATTTATAAGATCGCAGGATACGGGGTATTTTTCAAAATTTGGCCCCATTGCTCCTCAAACGGGAGAGTTTTCAGAAATGTGGGGAGCAAAAAAGTTTTGAAAAGTTATCACAGCCTTAGATGTAAAATTTTGAATGGTGTCGAAGCTTTGATTATATAAACAGAAGACACGGTAATTTTTTTTAAAAACATTCGACCCCCTTTGGCAATGTATCTCAGTAATTTAAGTATCTCATTATCATTATTCATATCTCATTAAGTATCTCAGTATCTCATTATTGTAATAATAATTTGTATAATTTGTCATGGTCTCTTTAGATTGCATAATGGAATACGATAGACGTGTTTTGCGGGGGTTTTGTCCGTGAAACTTTTGTCCTGAAACCAATTTTTCCATTATCTATGTATTTACAAAATATTCATTCAGATTCAAAATTCAATTATTTTTCCTGCAATCATTGTAGAACTTTATTTCTAGATCTAACTACAAAATGTAACTATATATGCCGAGGTAAGAGAAAATATCATGTAACAATGGCGGAGAATGCACTGGAAACAATAGCACTTCCAATGTTTCGTTAAAAAAAATATTTGTGCTATTCACGTATCTGTCTAGCCAGATGGAATTTCGCTGTTCTACCACAAATTTTATGTGATTTGTTAATTTTTTTTCCCTAATTTATCATATAAATAGACCACTTCAGTGGTACATCGACACACTGCCAGTGACTGCAATCAGTTTGTATATTCTTAGAAAACATTTATAGTTTTAATACCTCCATCATGAAAACTTTGGTAAGTTTTTTATCTATGCTAATTTTATAAAGAACTAACATTTGTCTGTGTGTTTGTTTGTGGGTAATTTATGAAACTACTGAGCCGATTTAAAAAATAATGGCGGCAAAATGCTGGTGACCATTCTCTGCTCCAACATAAGGCTATTTATCTTACGCCGGTACAACTACAAACAAGGCGGTGCGGGAGCAAAAAAACATTCTAAAATTGCGATTTTGTGATATTGTTGGGGCTAGAAACTTGAAAATTGAGGTGGTTGCTACTTTTAAGCTGTAAATATTCTTTATGATGATTTAAAAAAAGTCCGAAATTTAAAACAGTGAAATGAGCAGAAAACGTTTTAAACTACTTTTTATTTTGAACTTTTAAAGTTAAAATCTTGAAATTTGACGTGGTTGTTACTTGTAAAATGTAAATACTTGCACAGGACAATTTTTAAAAAATCCGAAATGTAAAAGGGTCCAAGAACAAAAAAACATTCTAAAATTGCGATTTCTGTGACACTGTTGGGGCTGAAAACGTGAAACTTGGTATGGTAGTTATTTTGAAGATTTAAGTTGTTTCTTCAGAATGGTTTCTAAAAAAAATCGAAGTTTTGCTTTTTGCAGATGTAACCATTTCGCTGCTCAAGGTTTACAGCTCCTACGACCGTAATTTTAGGAATTTTTCATCGGTCCTACTACATCGGGCATTCCTAAACATACACACATTATAAAAATAATAATAACAAAAAAATACATTTTCTCGGTATTGTTAAAATATAACCATTGGTAAATGAATCGCTTGTTTTCTTGTTTAAATGAATATTATATATTACTCGTATTTTTATTAATAGTTATTGATATATATTTGGTGTTTAATTATATTTATTATTGATTTAGTATTTACGAAATGGCAAAAATTATTTGAAAGAAGTCTTGCAATGATCAACCTTTTAACATATTAACCAACACAGATTATGATAAAGTGCTTTTTTTGGACAGACATTTACAAAGCGGTTTTCAGCTTTTATCGAGTCCGTTCACAATTCCCAATCTTGACGATATTTGTTCAATTTATACTAGGGATGCACCGAATATTCGGTATCTATTCAGTATTCGGCCTATTCAGCCATGCTACCAAATATTCGGTTTGGCCGAATATCAAACTATTCGGCTTGGTCGAATATCCAACTATTCGGCCTGACAAATATTTGGCATGGCCGAATATCGAAATATTTGGCTGAACCGAATACTTAAAAAAAAAACTTTTTAAACATATTATTTGTTAAAACCTTATACAACTTCTATGTTTAACAGTTAACTTATAAAGATATTCAGAATAATTAGAAACAAAATCATATTTAAATAAAAGAGAATGTATTTAGATTATTTATTTGCTGTTTGTTAAGTATCACTTAAGAAATTAAACATTAATGACAATTTTCATAGGAATTAATGATGTACAAATATAAGTTCCTGAACATTATCTAGTAAATAATCTGTTTATTGTTTTTTCACATAAAAGGGTGTTTCTAAACAAAAAAAAAAATCTCTCAGAGTTGTTAATAGACATCAAGACAGACAATTTATGTAAAGGAAACCATAATCACAATCTTTTTAACACTTTCCAAACGTAGTGAAAAATATTTTTGAAATAGGTTTGTCTGTCTGTCCATGCTCTAACTTCCGTAAATGTGCTCAATTCTCCATGAAATTGATGTATGTTTTGAAGTTTACTATGGCATGGTCGGTATTGAAAATGAAGTGCGAAGCATTTATATTATGTTTACTGGGACTTTCAAAAAAAGTCCTTTACAGTCTACGAAGAAAAATCATTTGCGGTGTATTTTCAGGATGTTACATTATTTCAAACATGTCAAAATTTATATATATAACCATTATAGAATATTACAAATCATCATCTATTTTAAATATAATTTATGCATTGAGTATCAAGACATGATACAAACATTATACATATTAAATCTGGAACAACAATTATTAAATTAACTAACCGCTAATGAATTTTTTAATACTAGATCCAAACACTCATAAATGAAGTATTAAATAAGATTCAAAGATTATAACATATATAATGTGCACTACAACATGCACATTATATATGTACTATAGATGCACTACAAGATATTTACTATAATATGATAGCAATTATCACTCATTTACAGAGGCCCTCTAAAGAATTCCGTTACATTACGGTCTATTTCGAAAATTCGTTAGTGGTATATTTTAATGATATTACACTATTTCAAAGATATTGAAATTGATATGTATCACTGGGGTGAACTTCGAGAAACTTACTATTGAATGCAGTGCGCACAGCGTTCACCGTTCATTTACAGGGACACACAAAATAATTCGGTTACAATGCGGTCTATGGGCAATAATTACTGAAAGTACAAGTTGAGTTGTGGTAGGACTTTTTAAGTATTACTTGGTGTATAAAACTCTATAGGTCATATACAGGGCTGCACACAACATCTCCGGTACGTTTCTGTTTATTGATGGAAATTGCCGAAAGGGAATTTTCAAATGTGGTGTGCGTTTCCTAGCATGGTATCTACATATATATAAATCCATAGATCATACACAGGTCTACACAAAAGAATTCGGATATTTTCAGATTATTGATGTTAATTGACGAAATTACGCGTTTTACAAATTGTTTCTTTAGACCTTATTAAACTGTGGATTTTTTTTTTTTTTTTTTTTTTTTATAATATTCTAAATGTGTTGAAAATTGTTTCATAATCTATGATTGGCGCAATATTTTACACTCTTGTTAATGCATTGTAATAAATTATCAATACTCCCGTTTCATAACAATAAATTGCCTTCAATGGAATATTGATGGTATGCATATTCGTGTTGTTTTGCGCCCCGGAAAATATTGCTTCACACATATTTGTGTGCCATGGCAATCAGTGCGTTAATGCATAGCGATGCATGTGTGAATCAATTAAAACTTCACTTTAGATTAAATCTGCGCATGCCCATTCCACCACCTAATTTAATTGCAGAAGTTCTGTGATTAGGTGAGGTAACAATTGCTAATCAAAAATAGTGATATCTAGCCGCATGATAAATACAGTTAAAAATTGATGCGGTGTAGGATTATTCATTATAAAGTTGCATTTGTAAGTGTATGTTTTATTCAGTTATTCGTTGGAAAATCTTTTAAAATGGAAATCGTCTGTAGATGTGCAGTGTTCAAAAGATGTGTTTAAACTAAGAGCTTAAAATAATGCTTTAACTTATGGTTAAACGAAATTTTAAAGCGCAGTCGTATTCTCATTAAATCATAGTGTTTTTATAATTTTTATCCGATTTTTTTATTATTTCTCCTAGGAATGTTAGACCGTTTAGAAATTAATTTACACAGAGCTTTAATTAATGTTTCAGATTATGACTGTGTAATATTTGGAATTTAAAATCATGACCGTAAATGTTATTAGTTAATTTTCTAGAGTGTTTGTACACTAATGGAGTTAAGATATATCCTTGAAAATGATCACGTTTGTGATTGAAAGATCTCGCGGTTAATGTAACACCTTTTTTACATATGTTTTAAAAACAATGGTTCTAAGTTTTAAAACCAGTTTATATATAATGGAATGGTTTTAATAAATTTTATGCACCTTTTATAGTAAATCAATAATTATTTTATCTATACTAATGGTTTTATTTAACAGGAAAAAAAATGATAAATATTTTTGAAAGATGTCCAATTAAATCTTACTTTAATTCGAATATAGTAACTGGCACTTAATACATTAATTTTTGTGTATTTAATTTTTATGTAATTAACATATGATGTATAGGCAACAAACTTTTTTCACAAATTATTTCTGTTTGCATTACGATGCACTTGATTTATTTGCTTTGTAAACTTATTGTAAAGTGCATTTTAAATTTAAGCTGAACAAACTTTGTAATGAATACGCAAAACACTGATATAAAAAGTTTGCTTGCCATACTCATTTTAATTGTGCTCTTTTCCATAAATTATAAAAAAAAAAAATCAAATCTTTATAACAAAAGTAATAAAAGAGAAAAGTACTTAGTTAAACTGATGGCATTGAGCTCACAGGCTATTCACACTAATTTTTTTAACTTATTTATGTCTATGATTCATAAAATAGAACTCACTCTTTTTGAGTAAAACGGTAAATAATCAGGGAAGCGCCTTATCAGGATAAACTGATATACCAAATTTAAAGCAAAACGTATAATTCTGCATCAAAACCCCATTTATCTAAATTAAGGGGGGTGGGTTTAGGCCCTGTTCCCCTTTTGTACTTAACCAGTTAACCTCCATACCTAATCAGGGAAGTGCCTTATCAGAATAAACCGGTATACCAAATGCGAAGCAAATTGGATAATTCTGCTAGAAAAACCCATTTATCTAAATTAAGAGGAGGTGATTAGCCCCGTTCACCCTTTATGCTTAACCAATGAACCCTCAAATCTAATCAGAGAAGCGTCTTATCAGAATAAAGTGGTATACCAAATTTGAAGCAAATCGGATAATTCTGCATGAAAAACTCATTTATCTAAATTAAGGGGATTATTCCCCCGTTTCCCCTTTATATTTAACCAATGTACCCCCAAAACGAATCAGGAAAGCGCCTTATCAGAATGAATCTATTTACAAAATTTGAAGTAAATCGGATATTTGTATCAAGAGTTAACGCGTTACGTACGTACATACAGAACCTGCGGGCATATTACCTCTCAGTCATTGATAACCGGTGAGCTAAAAACTATTACGAATTATAATAAGGTTATAAAATAAGAAGACATAAAATGATATTAGGTTGTGTGTTAATGATGTGAGGTTGAAATAACTAATAAACATTAGATTTTAGTGATAAAAATTAACAAATTTACTTAATCCAGTTTAATTGCATAATATTTTTCTTGGGTTCTTGTATATTATCTTATGTCTGGAATAATCCAGTGTAAATTCATATTTATGTGATAAAATGAAGCAACTTGTTTTCATATATTAGTATTTTAATTGCATCTAATCATTGAATAAAAAAATAGATCCTTCGCAATAACTTTTATTAACACTCTCTGATTAAAATTTTCACAAGTATTTTTTTTCCCACAGGGAGTATTACTTCTTCTAGTTGCTGCAGCAAGTGCTCAATTTTTCCCTGGATTTCCTTTCCCAAGATTTCCCTTCCCTGGCGGTTTTCCTGGTGGCTTTCCTTCAGAAGATCAGTATGCTGCATCCCTTGAAAACGCCCCTGTAGGACTGTATAGTAAGACACATCCTGGTGGCCCATTTGGAGGTCCTTTCGGAGGTTTCAGTTCAGATATCACAGGAGCTTCTCTTGGTGGAGCTAAAGTTGGACTTTATGGCAAGGAACATCCTCAACAAGGAGGTTTCCCCCTTCCCCTTCCAATCCCGTTTGGGCGACCAATTCGACCTCCTATTGTACAACGACCACCTGTAAGACCACCAGTTAAAAAATATTAAGTAAGTCTTTAATCATTGGCTATTGTTTTTGTCTATATCTTGGTGCAAAAGTAATTGCTATATTTCCCGAAAGCATTTGCTTCATGTTCAGTTCAAAAATTAATTGAAAAATAACAATTATATCTTTTTGTTGCCATTTTCCCATAAAAAACTGAAAAAAAAAATTAATTAAAATACGTGCTATTTTGAAAAAACATAAATGAAGGGTTTCTGATAAAACATGGAGCTATTAGAAACTATATTTAATTTTAAGTATCTATATTAATAATACAAACAAATGAAGGCCTGTGAATCTTTAGATAGCCGATTTTTTTGAATGACGAAATCTCTCTATTTTTTGTGTGTATTATTCAGCGATAGTGACGTCCTAAGAGTACGTTACTGTAAATGTTGTTTAATACTGGATCGCAAATGATGAATTCTTCAGCGGATGTGGATGACGCCACTTTATGGAAAATAAAGTCTTAAAACAGAACTATAGTAGAGACCCGATTATCGGAGTTTCCACTTAACCGAGTTATTTTCTTCTGATGGACTGGTGGCTTCTATTATTATGAAACAGACATTATAAATGAAGCGTTAGGTGAACATGAAAGAGCAGTCGTAAAAAGTTAGAACTCTGTTTTTCTGGTCAGAATGGGGAAAAAATGGCCATAATTTTTTTTGCACTAAACGCTTCATTTATAATGGCTGTTTCATAATAATAGAAACCACCAGTCCATCAGAAGAAAATGAAGTAATGGAAATGTCGGGGGCGACACTAAATTCTGAAAAAGTCCTTCCGGCCAGTGCCGGGAGGAAGAAGTAGCTTTCATATTCCTTACTTTTAAAAAGCCAGCTTATATTATTCAAATGCACAAAGCTCAATTTAGTAGAAACCGATTATAGGAGATTCAATACTAATTTTTATTAATACTAAATCATTATGAATGAGAATTTAGCGAAATTAGTCAGCTTTATCCAAGCTGCTTTTATTTAAAATAACTTATATTTGGTTGCCAAATTCGGCGATACATTGAAGTGCCTGCCATTTTAAAACAACAAGGTGGATGAGGCTAACCAGTGAACTTGGTCGACCTTAGTAATTTCTGTGCACATGCTCACTCACATCGGAATCGGTTGATATATACAAGTGCTGTCGCAGGCAAAAAATCAGATTTTTAAAAATGTCACCCGCATTAGAAATTCAAACTGCTATATCTGAGCCATTTTTTAAGATAAATTCAAAACAAAAAATGCGCTGTAATCCTTATATCAAGGTCAAATATTTAAAAAAGAAACCTTTTTCAATTTCTAATTTTTTTGCACTTGACTTTAAATTTTTTTTTTTTTATTTACTGGCCGCCATTTTGAAACAAGATGGCTGATAAAGCTGGCCAGCGAGCTTGGGCAAGACATTGCTATATACTATCCACATGCCTTCTTACATCGAAATAGGTTAATAAATACACGTGTTATCGCGTGACAAATATCAGATCGTTTCAAAATGTCAGCCTTGCTAGAAATTCAAAGTACTATAATTCAACCATTTTTTAAGATATAGCCGAAACAAAAACTGCTGCGGAATCTTTGTATCAAGGTCGCACACATAAAAAAAAATTCTTTTTCATTTTCCAAATTTTTGATACTTCATTTTAAATTTTAAATTTAAAATTGTTTTTTAATGGCAACCCTTTTCAAACAAGATGGCGAATGAAGCTGGCCAACGAACTCGATCTAGACATTGGTATGTACTATGTACACACCAAGTTACATCCAAATCTGTTCATAAATACGCCTGTTATTACGTGACAAAAATCAGGTCGTTTCAAAATGTCAGCCACAATAGAAATTCAAAATACTATAACTCAGCCATTTTTCTAGATATAGACGAAACAAAATCTGTTCTGGAATCTTTGTATTAAGGTCAAACACATACAAAAAAATCTTTTTCATTTTCCAATTTCTTGGTACCTCATTTAAAATTTAAATTTTTAAACATTTTTTTAAATGGCCGCCATTTTGAAACAAGATGGCGGATGAAGCTTCCGAACAAACTCGGTCGAGACATTGGTATGTACTATATATACACCAAGGTACATTCAAATCGGTTCATAAATACGCCTGTTATCGCGTGACAAAAATCAGGTCATTTCAAAATGTCAGCCATGCTAGAAATTCAAAGTGCTATAACTCAGCCATTTTTAAAGATATAAACGAAACAAAAACTGCTCCGGAATCTTTGTATCAAGGTTAAACACATAAGAAAAAAATATTTTTTAATTTTAAATTTTTTGGTACCACATTTCAAATTTTAAATTTAAAAAAAAATTTAAATGGCCGCCATTTTGAAACAAGATGGCGGATGAAGCTGGCCAACGAATTTGGTCGAGACATTGGTATGCACTATGTATACACCAAATTACATCCAAATCGGTTCTTAAATACGCCTGTTATCGCGTGACAAAAATCAGGTCGTTTCAAAATGTCAGCCACGCTAGAAATTCAAAGTGCTATAACTCAGCCATTTTTTAAGATATAAACGAAACAAAAACTGCTCTGGAATCTTTGTATGAAGATGAAACACATAAGAAAAAAATATTTTTTAATTTTCAATTTTTTGGTACCACATTTCAAATTTTAATTAAAAAAAATTTTAAATGGCCGCCATTTTGAAACAGGATGGCGGATGAAGCTGGCCAACGAACTCGGTCGAGACATTGGTATGTACTATGTATACACGAAATTTTATCCAAATCGGTTCGTAAATACGAGAGTTACAGTGTGACAAAGATCATATATATATATATATATATATATATATATCAACATTTGAACGGAGGGTGGTTTCGGGGTCTGGGGGTCATGATCGATGAAAATATACCAAAATTTTTTGAAATCGCTTTCCTCCGAACGGTTGCAATAGGTAGCTTTTTGTAATGAAAGCTACCTAAAAGCAGAATTCCTGTTCTCTAGTTATAAAATTCATTTAATACAGGGCAATTCCATCGTAACTGACGTAACATTTTATCATTGAATTTTGTTTTCAAATCTATGTAGAAAATAAAAGCTGATAAAGCTAGAACATATTTTTACAATTTAAAATATTTCTTACTAAGGTCTTAATACCCAAATACCTACAGATTATTTCAATTTCTCTTTGAGTCCCAAATATTGCAGTTCAAAATTCTGTAACTGACGTAACATAAAATAAACAAACATTTTTTCTGCCTTCATTGAAGTGTAAAAATTATCAAAACTATCCAATTAAAAAAAGTGATTTAATGTTCTCTACAATACTATGTAATGCCAAATTATAACAGTAACTTGTTTAATTAATTTCTGAATAATGAAAAAGAAGAAAATGGCATTTACACGTGTAACTGACGTTACTTTTGTTGTGTAACTGACGCAACATTATGACTTTACAAAGACAATAATGGTACTTAACTTAGTTTGTAAACAGTAATTTACAATGTCTTTTTAGTAGGATTTTTCTATAGAATATAAAAATATCAAGTTTTCCAATCATACCCTTAAATGAAACATATTAAAAATTTGATGCCCCCCCCCCCCCCCAAAAAAAAAATGATGGTTTTCTGTGGAATTGCCCTACATCGATTAGTTCTAATGCAGTTTAGGATGAGTTATAGATACTTTACTTTATCTTATTCCAAAAGCATTATGGGTTGCACAAAACAAAATTATTTTTAAAAGGGAAGATGATTTCTTTTGTCTTTGCATCTTTTCAGCTTTCTTGACGCTGAAAGATTGGTGGGGGGGGGAGGGGGAGTTTCAGTTCGGAAACATTTCTATATTTCTATTCTAAAAACATTATATTAGTACATTTCCTAATTCTACAAAATACTAAGAAAAAAGGTTTAAATAAAAGATCCGAGTGGAGTTATAAATATTGCACAAAATCCCTATAAATTCAAATTTGATTAATCCTTCAATCTTTCTACAATTTGTTAAGTGATTATTTAAATCTTTTAATGTAGTTTTAAAAATTCACAAAAAATGCTTTAGAAGATAAAATTTTCATGAATTCACAATTTGGGACATAAAGGGTTATAGACTAAAAAGTAGAAAATAAATTATAAATAAAAAAGTCCTTCCGGCCAGTGCCGGGAGGAAGAGGTAGCTTTCATATTCCTTATTTTTAAAAAGCAAGCTTATATTATTTAAACACACGAAGCTCAATTTAGTGGAAGCCGAATATAGGAGATTCAATAGTAATTTTTATCAATTAAATCATTATGAATGAGAATTTCGCGAAATTTGTCAGCTTTATCCAAGCTGCTTTTATTTAGAATTATATTTGGCTGCCAAATTCGGCGATTTCTTAAAGTGCCTGCCATTTTAAGACAACAGGGTGGATTAGGCTAACCAGTGAATTTGGTTGAGACCTTAGTAATTGCTGTGCACATGCTCACTCACATTGGAATCGGTTGATATATACGAGTGCTGTCGCAGACAAGAAATCAGATTTTTCAAAATGTCACCCACATTAGATATTGAAATTGCTATATCTGAGCCATTTTTTAAGATAAAGACAAAAAATGCTCCTGAATCCTTATATCAAGGTCAAATTTTTAAGAAAGAAACCTTTTTCAATTTCTAATTTTTTTGCACCTCACTTTAAATATAATTTTTTTTTTCAATTTAATGGCCGCCATTTTGAAACAAGATGGCTGATGAAGCTGGCCAGCGAACTTGGTCGAGATATTGATGTATACTATCCACATGCCTTCTTCCGTTGAAATAGGCGAATACGTGTGTTATCGCGTGACAAATACAAGATCGTTTCAAAGTGTTAGCCATGCTAGAAATTCAAAGTGCAATAATTCAACCATTTTTTAAGATATAAACAAAAGAATAAATTTTCAGAAACAAAAACTGCTCCAGTTTCTTTGTTTCAAGGCCAAACACATAAAAAAAGTCTTTTTCATTTTCCAATTTTTTAATACCTAATTTTAAATTTTAAATTACATTTATTTTAATGGCAACCCTTTTGAAACAAGATGGCGAATGAAGCTGGCCAACGAACTCGGTCGAGAAATTGGTATGTACTATGTACGGACCAAGTTACATACAAATCGGTTCATATATACGCCTGTTATCGCGTGACAAAAATCAGGTTGTTTCAAAATGTCAGCCACAATAGAAATTCAAAATGCTATAACTCGGCCATTTTTTTAGATATAGACGAAACAAAACCTGTTCGGGAATCTTTGTATTAAGGTCAAATACATACGAAAAAAATCTTTTTCATTTTCCAATTTTTTGGCATCTCATTTTAAATTTAAAATTAAAAAAAAATTTAAATGGCCGCAATTTTGAAACAAGATGGCGGATGAAGCTGGCCAACGAACTCGGTAGAGATATTTGTATGTACTATGTACGCACCAAGGTACATCCAAATCGGTTCATAAATACGTCTGTTATCACGTGACAAAAATCAAGACGTTTCAAAATGTCAGCCACGCTAGAAATTCAAAATGCTATAACTCAACCATTTTTTAAGATATAGACGAAACAAAAACTGCTCTCGAATTTTTTTTATCAAGGTCAAACACATAAGAAAAAAATATTTTTTCAATTTTCAATTTTATGTACCACATTTCAAATTTAAATTTTTCTTAAAAATTTAAATGGCCGCCATTTCTAAACAAGATGCCGGATGAAGCAGGCCAACGAACTCGGTCGAGACATTGGTATGTACTATGTATAAACGAAGTTACATCCAAATCGGTTCATAAATACGCCTTTTATCGCGTGACAAAATTCAGGACGTTTCAAAATGTCAGCCACGCTAGAAATTCAAAATGCTATAACTCAGCCATTTTTTAAGATATGGACGAAACAAAAACTGCTCCGGAGTCTTTGTATAAAGGTCAAATGCATAGGAAAAAAATATTTTTCCAATTTCAATTTTTTGGTACCACATTTCAAATTTTAAATTTTTTTAAAATTTTTAAATGGCCGCCATTTTGAAACAAAATGGCGGATGAAGCTGGCCAACGAACTCGGTCGAGACATTGGTATGTACTATGTACACACCGAATTACATCCAAATTGGTTCATAAATACGAGAGTTACAGTGTGACATAGGTCAGATATATATATATATATATATATATATATATATGGATATATATATATATATATATATATCAAATTTGAACGGAGGGTGGTTTCGGGGTCTGGGGGTCATGATCGATGAAAATATACCAAATTTTTTGAAATCGCTTTCCTCCGAACGGCTGCAATAGGTAGCTTTTTTAATGAAAGCTACGTAAAATGAAGCGTGTAATATATAAAAAAAATCGCTTTTATCAATTAACAGTTTATTAATCATTAATTTACGATTATACGTTCAGAAACCCATTTTGAAATTCTAAAAAGATAGTTTAAATAATGTTTTCAATTTTTCTTTGCTTTTGCCCTATCTTAAAAAGAATCAAAGCAAAAATTATATATCTTTTAATAAATTCACTCTCTCGCATGAGTAAAAAAAGCAGTGAATTTTTCGTAATCGAGTTTGGTGCCCATGACAAATTAATGTATTGCAACGGAATGTTTTGGGGGGAAAACATGAATTGCAATCACAAAATTAATCCTGAAAGCGTCAAGATAAATATTGAATGCTTATAAAACAGTGGTTTTTTAAACAATTTCTATACTTATATGAGGGAAAGTCAGTAAGTAGATCACAAACTGATATGAGAGGTCGGAAATTAGTAGTAAATTGTTTCCAAATATGCGAATAGCTGGCAGCATAATCCAACTATGATCTCTAACTATAAGATGTTAATTTGGAATATATGAGACAGCAGTTGTACAAGATGAGCAGAGTCGTTCGAAAGTTGTTGACGAAGAGGTCGTCCAGTTGAAATGCGACAGAAGAATCTGCGCGGAAGGTTGAGGAAATGGTTAGAACTGACAAGCGAACAACAATTAGGAAAGGGCAGCTGACGTCACTGTTGGTCGAATTACTGTTGGTCAGCAAGAAAAACCTGTTTATTCATTATGACTCCTACCAAACACATGAACTCCGAGAATTTGATTGGTCTTTAACAGATTGATTTAACAAATCTATGATATGATTGGCCTACGTCGCCAAGTGTCATTCCTACAATGATCGCTAAGATAAAAATGTAGTATTAGATAGGTTGACGGAAGTGTTTATTTGTAAATATGCCATTTCCTTATAGATAGCATAGCAACCATTTCCCCAACCTTCCGCACTGATTCTTCTGTCGCAATCTCAACTGGATGACCTCTTCGTCAACAACTTTTTCACGACCCTGCTCATTTTGTACAACTGTTGTCTCATAAATTCCAAATTAACATCTTATAGTTGGATTATGCTACTACTTATTGACACATTTGGAAACAATTTACTACTAATTTCCGACCTCTCATATCAGTTTGTGACCTCCTTACTAACTTTCGCTCGTACTTATTTAAATTCTAGTAAATTTCATACAATTGTATTTTTTAATTTTCTAGGTTATACCAAAGATAGCTGTAAAACATCGCAACTCGGAAAACAAATGACAACGGAACAAGTCTTGATGATCCGAATGGAACTTTAAAAATCCCATTTCAGAGGTCGTCGCCGATATTTATAAAAAAGACTCTCTTCAAAGGAAAACCTTCTTTTTTGAATGTTTGAAAATAAAGAAAAAGAGAATGTGGTATCTGAATGAGCTTTTCTGTGTAGTGTATTTCATTTTCGAAATGTTAATGATAGATAAATAAATTCTTTATCTTCAAACTTTCAATGAATGCCCTCTTTTTTCTTCTTTGTATAATTTTATGTGACAATTTGATCGAATTCAATATCAGACCATGTACACTTTTAGAGCGAACTTTTTTTAAAAATCTTTTTGAGAGACTGTATAATCAGGGTGATTCTAAATTGTTTTTACAAAATAAGAGGGGTGATAGTACCCATCCAGACGAGTAATAATTACCATAGAACACGGGGTTTCAAAACACTATTTAGTCATAAATACAGGGTCAGCTTGTCGGTAATATTTCTGCGAAAAAAAAATTGCAATGAAAATGTAATGATATGTACAGTCGTGGAAAAAAAAGTAACTCCCCTTCCCCTACTAACTCCCCAACAAATTATCGTAGAAGAAAGTTACTGGTACCGAACGATTGGAAATAAAGCCTATTTTTAAATGATGTATATAAAGTTTGCTTAGGAGGCCATCTACATATTAAAACGAGCCATAACTTTGTTGTTTTCAATAGCAGTATACAATTCTGACAGCATAAATGAACTCTACACCCTTCAATTAGCCTAAAAACAAATTTTTATGCAATCCGTACGATAAGTTTCCTAGAAATTAATTATTTTAAAACCAGCGTATTTTAAGGGCTGTATCCAAATTGAAGTTCGGTACTCGATTGTTAACCGAGAGAGCCCCCTTCTTGGTCAAGGCATCTTAAGCAGTCAATGCAGCCTGCTAGATTACAGGACAGCAGAAGAAATTTCAAAATATTTAGTCACTTCTATCATAGACGACCCCTTAAACCATCATTTTGCCGTTTTTAAGCATAATTTGAAAACTACTTTGAAGAAAAATGTGAAATTTTGGATTTCCATGAAGCAGGACTTAATAAATCTAAATCCATCAAAAAAACTATAGGTTGCAATTCATAATTTTTTTGAATATTAATTTCATAATTCATAATTTATATCATAAAATTATAAAAATTGCAAATTCAACGTATTTATCTTTGGGTATATTAGTATTATTGCTACACAAAAAATTAGCACATTAGAAGCATAATTTCAGGAGATATAAATAAAAATATGAAAATGTAATTTAACATTAGAAACACTAAATTTCGAATGTTTATAATTCAAAAACTTATCATTCAAATGACTTGAAATTTGGTATCTAAGCATAGTTTGAATCGAATATTTGAAATACCTCGTTAAAATTGGGTATTGCTATTGAAAAAAAATGAACTTTGGATTCGTTTTAATATGTAGATGGTTCCCTAAGCAAATTTTATATACATCATTTAATAGTAGACATTATTTCCAATCGTTCGGTACCAGTAACTTTTGTCTACGATAATTTGTTGAGGAGTTAGTAGGGGGTGTTTACTTTTTTCCCCCACGACTGTACCTTATTTTGTATGAAATGGGAAAACATCACAAAAAGTTCTGGAAAGACAGGGTACTCACACAATCGATGATACCGTATGAACTGATAATTACAGTCCGAAATGGGGAGCGTCCAATGCATACTGCTGGCGCATATAATGGAAACTTCTACCACTTTTTTTGTGTGTAATCATTATTGTCAACAAAAGTGAGCATGTCAATTAAAAGTTTCATTATAATATACTTCAGTTTGCTGAAAATTATTACCGTCAACCAATGTTCGATTGGGGTATTGCGACCTCATGTTCTATGGTAATTATTGCTCGTCTGGATAGGTACTATCATCCCTCTTATTTTGTAAAAATAATTTAGAATTACCCTATATATAAAGTTATCAACATTTTGGCAATTTTTGACCTCCTCCCCTCTTTACGACATCATACGTTATCATTCCTCGATCCCGACTCCCTCCCCTAATAATATCGTTATCACTGTCTAAAAATTCTTTTTTTTATATACGTTTGCAATAAAATACAGGTATAGTTATACATTTATTATTCGCATATTTTACTGACTTAAATGCACCGAAGAAGTTAATATAGTATCACTATTTTATATGAAATAACTTTATATCAAATAGCACTAAAAAATACTGACTATTTAAAAGTATTTAATAATAACTTTTTGTTACATAATGTAACAGTAACAGTGTTTTCTTGTACTTGCCCTCTGAACGAGGGTAAGCAGAAGTACTTATAAACAAAACAGGTGGACAACATTCTTTCCCATTTTTTACTAGTAAATATGACAAGTATCACATATGGTTCCTCTAACAAGGAGAATAGGAATGACGAGCTTTGGGATATTAAATACATAGGAATGAAACGATTTTATAATCATTTAATGGTCACAAAGTTATTTTAATAATAACTTTGTGTTTTCATAAAAATGGATAACAGAATAATAATAAAAGAAAGATAACAGTCTATATTGATGTAAAAAAAAGTTACCATAAATGAAAAATTTTAGTTGGATCAAAAATGATTTCTATATTAAGGTGACCGGGAAAGCAAAATTTAACCAAAAAAATCGATTTTTATTTTTTTATATCATTAAATTGCTTTAACTTTTATCTTTCCAACGATGTGTCACACATGTTTATGTATAAAAAAAATAAGTGTTGAAATTATTCATTCTTTCTAAGAGTACTTCACAGCTTAATGGCCATTTAAATCTTTAATTGACTTTTTTCTCAAAACTTGGATTTTTCATGTTTATGTTCCTTTTTTTTAAATATCTATTAATCTTAAGAACTCAAATTTTTATTTAACGGCCTACTTCAGTCACGCGAAAAGACCCGTTCGCTAATGCTATTCCTATGGAAGAAATTTTTAAAGATATGTCGTTCGCATTTCAATATTTTTAGATGATTTTTTTGCAGTGGCTAGCTGAGGTCAATCTGTAAAAAGGCCGTTTTTTACTTTTTCGATTTTCATTGTGGATTTTTTTCAAGAGGACGCTTTCATTTTAGGAACCGGTTCTGAAAATGAAAGTGTCCTGATTAAAAATACTTGTAAAGGAAATTGAAAAAGTAGAAAACGTCCTGCATACAGATCGACCTCAGCTAGCAACTGAAAAAAAAAAAAAAAAAAATCATCTAAAAATAGTGAAATGCGACCGAGATATCTTTATAAATTTCTTCCATAGGAATAGCATTAGCGAACGGGTCTTTTCGCGTGACTGAAGTAGGGCCTTAATACTTATGTTATATTGTATACTTTAACACAGGGATTTGAGGATTTGTTGAGAATTATTTATTTTAGGCCGTGGAATCTTACCAAAAATGCTAATTTAAAAATGACTTTCAATAAATAATTAATTTTGAGTTTCACTTAGAAAGAAAATGGTGTGTTAAAATACGTAAATCATGTTACTCTAACTACTCTAAAAAAAATCTAGAGCTCTATCTTTCACCATTTTTGAGAAAAAGGTACATAAAGTTGGTGAATTTAACATGGCGGAGATAGGGCTTTCCCGGTCCCCTTAAAAGACAAACCCTCTCTCCATAGAGATATCTTACGCTATCAAGAACCACCCCCCCCTTCCCCCCTAAAGTGATAACGTTATGTATTTACAGCCTATTGAGAATGCATTGTCTATAGTCCGCTCACGATAACTTGGAGTATAAAACTTATGAATTGATTAATTTTAACACAACTCTTCTAACTGATAAATACTCAGTTGAACAATTGCAACTCGCGTGATTTATTTACCAGTTAGAATAATTGCGTTAAAATTAATGAAATGTAATTACTTATCCAACGTTTCTCGGAGTTCGATTACCTGTTGTGCTGATTCAGATATCAGGCCGGATGTCATAAGTAATAAAGTTTCTGGGTGAATTGCGTGTCCGCCAGATTCGTCCATGATAGTTAGTTAGCAGACCCTTGGCAGTTCAATTCAAAAGGTCCCTAGTTCGAATCCTGGTGTGGACACATTTTCAATCATTTGAAAAATTGCAACTCGTGTGATTTATTTACAAATAAAAATAATTGTGTTAAAATCAATCGAGTGTAATTACGTATCCAACGTTTCTTGGAATCGCGCCCGTCGGCCTAACCGTTTCGGAGTTTTCGTGGTTTTCTTCGAAACCTTGGATTTTCCATGCGTAAATACGGGTTAGGTTCCCTTAGGAAGACCCCCACGAAGGGCACTCTCCCCAGAGTCTATATCCCTCGAGTAGATAATCGGCCGTCAAAAATCAACCCAACCCATCCCAACGTTTATTGGAGCTCCATTACCTGCGATTTATTCTGTTGAGCTGATTCATATATCAGACGATATGTCATAACCAATAAGGTTTCTGGGTGAATTGCGGGTTTGCCAGATTTGTCCAGGATAGCTCAGATGGCAGAGTATTGGCATATTAATCCAAAATATCCCTGGTTCGAATCCTGGCATGGACGCATTTTCAGTGAGTTGGAAAAATTACAATTGCGTAATTTATTTACAAAATAGAATAATTGTGTAAAAATTCTCAACGTTTCTTGGAGTTCCATTACCAGCAATTTATTCTGTTGAGCTGTTTCAGATATCAGAGCACACTGTAAAAAAAATACTGCAAGTTTTCCGGTAGGAATCGGAAAAATAGTTGCACTTATCGTACCGGAATAATTTCCGACCCAGCTCGGAATAAAATCCGTAAAAATAAGGAAATAATCAGTAAAACGGTATTTTACGGATTTTATTCCGAGCTGGGTTGGAAATTATTCCGGTACGATAAGGGCAACAATTTTTCAGATTCCTACCGGAAAACTGGCATTATTTTTTTTTACAGTGCAGATGTCATAACCAATAAAGTTTCTGTGTGAATTGTGTGTCTGCCAGATTTGTGCAGAATAGCTCAGTTGGCAGAGCATTGACAACTTTAGTGAAAAGGTCCCTGGTCCGAATCCTGGTCTGGACACATTCTCACTCGGTTTAAAATTACAACTATCACACTGTAAAAAAAAAAAAAATCAGATCCGTTTTCCTGTAGGAATTGGAAAAATAGTTGCCCTTATCGTACTTGAAAATTTTCCGACCCAGCTCGGAATAAAATCCGTAAAAAAAGGAAATAGTCAATAAAACGGTATTTTACGGATTTTATTCCGATTTTCCGTAAAAAAAGGAAATAGTCAATAAAACGGTATTTTACGGATTTTATTCTAATTTTTATTCCGAGCTGGGTCGGAAATTTTCCCGGTACGATAAGGGCAACTATTTTTCCGATTCCTACAGGAAAACTGGTCGTATTTTTTTTACAGTGGAGATATATTCTGCAAAAAAATAAAAATAAAAATGCTTCAGGGCAGAAGTGTAGCAAAAAGAAATATCGCTCACCCGAATTAAAAGTGATACAACTCAACGTACTACACTTCACGTATACAAAAGATTATTGGTATTGTTCTATTGTAATATAAAATAATAGCGCATAGTTCTGCATGCAAAATCGTAAAACACTTAAGGTGGTTCTCAAATTCCCTGCTCAACAAGGCGAAACCTTTTGACTAAAGCATAAAATTAACCTTAAACAGTTGTCGCGTTGGACATACTATCGCCCCTTGTCGCGTTTTTGGCGATCTGGTCCACCTCAATGTATCTTACTTTTTGTTATCTTTCTATAAGTCGCCCACTGCTCGCGTTTTATTTTCCGGTGACTTGAGTCTACAGACTCATTGATGTAACCCTTTTTTTTTTTTTTTTTTTTTGAAGACCTTAATAAAGGTGTCCAGGGGGAACATCTATGCTCTACAGACGTGGTCCCCACGTCTGAGCAGTTCCCCTTAGGTAGTCAAATCAATTATCGAGTTTTAAATGATTCTTATCATGTGACGACAAGTTTTTCCCCTTTCTCGTGATACCGCTCTGGAAATTATGTGCAAAACATCTGCTTTTTACAGTATTTTCCGAAAGATCTTCAGATTTTACCAAAAAAGGAAAAACGCCATTCGATTACATATTTTCTGAATAAGAAAACCTGCCAATTTCGTGCGTTTCTTAAGAAAAATGAATTCCGAAATGTGCCAGAAAGTAGCTGTTTTGGATGTGAGAACAGCCCTAAGAACAAAGACATAGAAGAGATAAGGAGGATTTGTTAAATTTATCCCCACACACAATTTGCCCTTTCTGTGGTGGCAAGGTGAAATACAGCAGATTTCCGGATAACTACATTTACGACACTTTTCCTGTAGAAAAATGCACCTAGATAAAACCTGTTGATGCAATAATACGCAAAATACATTTTTTGGAGTTTTTTCACTTGTTATGCGTGTGAGCTATGCTATTATAGAAGTGAATTCACGTTGTACTTTCAACAGACACGGTAAATTCATTATATTTCGGTATTTAATACAAATTTCAGATGTGTTAGGAAAGATGCGACACAAATACCGATGGAGAAACAGAAGACAAAAAGGGAAAAATTATCTTTTAATTAATAAGCACAATAAACAGAAGGGAATCAATAAATTAATTTTAAAAAATTATAAAGAAATCATGGAAAGCAAAGCTAAAGTAGCCAAGTTTGACACTCTTTTGTACGAGAGACTAGGTATAGCATTTCCTCCATTGAACAGCGCATGCGTCACTGCTTGGAGAAATTCAGATCTATATGAAGTCTGCTTGTTTGGAAATTTATCTGTAGCACTGACGAATAGAACTTTGTAGTCAAAAAATTATCAACAACTCTAAAATAGTATTCACTTAGTTAAATTATGAGAAAATAATGAGATTGCTATGAAAAGATGAATATAACTTTTTTATTGTTTGCTTATATGTAAGCAATCAATATTAAGATTCTTACAGCGTAACTAAAAGTAAGTTATTGAAGTTCTAACGTGAAATATATATATATATATATATATATTTAATTTAATGTCATTTTAAGAGATACCGTTATTGCATTTAAGTAGATATTTTGTTTTAATTATTTAATTTTAGCTCGTAAATGGTATTATATAGTAAAATTCCAATAACGATATTGGATTTCGACTACAAATTATAAAGACTACAGATTATAAATTAATAAATAGAAGATTTATTATTGCATTTTAATAAATGTTTACTTTACTAGATACTCAAAATAGATAAAAGAATATTTTAATTATTGAAATTTATTTAAAATTACATTCTATTTACAAATTAAATTTATTAATATAAATAATATTCTCTCAAATTAAATTTATTAATACAAATTAAATTCTCTCAAATTAAATTTATTAATACAAATTAAATTCTCTCAAATTAAATTTATTAATACAAATTAAATTCTCTCAAATTAAATTTATTAATACAAATTAAATTCTCTCAAATTAAATTTATTAATACAAATTAAATTATCTCAAATTAAGTTTATTAATGGTATTAAATTTATTAATCAAATTAAATTAAATCTATGAAAACAAATAAACTTATTAAGGAAAATTAAATTAAATTTGGTAAAACTTAATTATAATTTAATTTAACTATACAACTGGCAATAAAAGAATGGCAAAGGAAATGATAATTGTATTTTCAATAGTATGGTTAATTCATTATCTTTCGGTATTTAATTCAAATTTAAGAGGATGTTTGGGGGTTGTTGTGATACAAAAACAAATGGGAAACAAAAGGCAAAAGGAAAAAACATGCCCTAAAATTCACAAAGACTGAACACAAACAGAAATCAATAAATAAACTTAAAATAATAATAAAGAAAGAATAGAAAGGAAAGCTAAAGTAGCGAAGCTAAAGATAAATATAGTCTTTGCATTGAAAAAATAATAAAATTTAGATATTCAAGAAAAGTAGAAAGCTAAAAATATTAAAGATTAAGTCTTTCAAAACGCATTTTGATTCCTGCAGTTTATGTCATATTTAAGAAGTTATTTTTTTTTTGCTTCGAGGAGTTGGTTTTAGAAAAGATGGATTTCTAAACTCCCAGTTCAAGATCATAATAAATTATGAAATAATATTAGTATTTTATGTTACTGTAATACCAACAAGAAAAAAAGATTATTTTCTGAAGCAGACTCTGCACCTCATCTTCCCAGATTTCATCTAGATAAATAAATAAATAAATAAATAAATAAAAAATCCTTTCGTTTCGAATATGTTGATTTCAATATTTTTTAAGTACAATAATATTTTTTAATACAAATTAAAAAAAATTGGTCTCAGTCCTTCTATGTTTGCTATTTTGGGAGAAAAGCTTGCAATTCGACTTACCAAATGTAATTGAATGGACATGAGACAATTATATAAAAATTGTTGAAATTTTTTTGATAACATGGTTTACAAATTGCCCGTAGGCTGTATAATATAACCCAAACAATTCAATGAATACGATCGAAAATTTTTGCGTGTCCCTCAAAACGAACTATAATAGCAGCTTTCTGGATTAATGAATTCGTTGAAGATACCTGCAAGATCCGTCCAATTACGTTGGAATTCGTTCAGTATTTCGTACGTTATCATAATATCTGTGATGTTTTGAATGCTTTGCTTTTATGTGTTCCTATAAATGTACTATAAGAGCTGCATACTTGATAAACGAACTCATCCAAGAGGCTGGCAAGATTACAACACTGTTCCAGTTAAGTTCGAATTGGTTCAGTATTTCAGACGTTATCGTGGTGACAAGAAAATATATATTGTATTGCATATAGATAGATACATAGATAGACAGATAAATATTCTCATGAAATGTTGGAAACTGGATTTGAAAAATAATCAAATATATTATTCAATATATCTATTTGTTACTAAAGTAACAAATAGAGGAACACTATTTCTTGTAAAGCTTGTCTTAAATTTACTCACCCACCTATGTTCCAAATCTCGACAAAAGGGCTTATGATCATATAGTTTCGTAAAATATAAATTAATAATTATTATTAATGCGTTTTGAAAAATAAAATTTCAAAAATGATCGTAGTGTTTAATTAATCTTTCCAGTTTAGTTACTTTATTTATATGAGCCAAAAATTAAAATTAATATTCTCGCTCTTATTTTTTTTTTATGAAAAAAATATATTTTTTAAATAAATAGTTATTTTTGCATCTTATCAAAATACATATGATCATAATTAAGATATTAATAGGACACACCCCAAGAAGATAATTTCCTGTCCAAATGCATAAAATGAAGTAATCAATGCAGCTTCGAATTAATTTTGGTAAATAACCGTTATCATTTGAGTGAATTTACTCTCTAATCTCTAAATGTCAATATCCTACCAGCAGAAATAAAATTCATCAAATGGGATAAAAGTCAAGTGATGCAGGACTATTCTTCATTTATGAAGCTTGTTAAACCTATTGTATAGTTCCGAAATTGCAGCTCATTAGAAAATACCTCAGAGTAAATATTATATTATAAATATATGATTACTCTGAGGAAAATACAGACTGATAACGATACGATACGACTGATACGATAGCCTGTAGTATAAGCCTAAGAATTTGGACTAGCTTGGAAATGCCTAATGAAGAATCATTCGCAGCTCTCCGAGAAGTTCAGAATTGTATATACTAAAGAAGTAAAAAAAAAGTAAATTCAATTATGGTTGCTGTGGTTTACTGCATAAGTAAAAATAACTTAGCTCTCAGTATTGTTTATACTGAAGATGTAAAAAACAAATTCACTGATGGTTGCTCTGTTGCACATAGAAAAACATCATATGAAAAAAGTATCTATTAAATATTTTAACTGGGAGGATTGGATACACTGAAGAAATCAAAAAAGAATTCGATGACACACATTTTGCCGCACATGAAGAAATTATCGATTAAATATCTTTACTGACAGGATGGTTTATATTACAGAATTAAAAAAAACAAATTCATTGATAGTTGCTTTCGCACATAAAGAAACATGAAGAAACATCTATTAAATATCTTAACTCTCAGGATTTTTTTATACTGAAGAAATAAAAAAGGAATTCATTGATGGTTAAACTGCCGAACCTAAAGAATCCTACAATGAAGAAACATAGATTAAACATATTATCTGTCAAAACTGTTTATACTAAAGATGTGTAAAAAGGAAATCAGTGGTGCTTGCTCTGTCGCGCAGCAGATGAAGGGAGAAGATTATTTATGCTGCAGAAGTAAAAGGAAGGAATCCAATGATGGTTGCTCTGCCGCACATAAAGAAAAATCCCATGAAGGAACATCGATTAACTATAAAAGCGTAAAAAATAGCAACGTTAAAAGCACAAAAATTTTAAATTTAAGCATACCGGTTTCGGTAGCATATAGCATACCTTCCTCAGTGCTAAGGATGGCGGAAATTTCCTCACATATATAGGAGAGATGGGAATTCCAGTTAAAGGTTTATTAACCAATAGGTAAACAGAGCATTGCAGACAACAGCCAATAGGAAAAAAGATGGGAAATGGAACCGAAGTAGTGAGGCGGGGGATTAAGAGAAAGAAGTTTTTATGTAATATTTCCAACAGTCTGTTGAGTTGTCAGTCTCGGACTGTTGGAAATATTACATAAAAACTTCTTTCTCTTAATCCCCCCCCCCCTCACTACTTCGGTTCCATTTCTCATCTTTTTTCCTATTGGCTGTTGCCTGCAATCCTCTGTTTAGCTATTGGTTAATAAACCTTTAACTGGAATTTCCATCTCTCCTATATATGTGAGCAAATTTCCGCCATCCTTAGCACTGAGGAAGGTATGCTATATGCTACCGAAACCGGTATGCTTAAATTTAAAATTTTGATACTTTTAACGTTGCTATTTTTTACGCTTTTATTATATTGCACCAAGCTCCTACTTGATAATTATCGATTAACTATCATAATTATAAAGCTTCTTTACACTGAAGAAGTAAAAATAAAGGAATTAAAACATGTTGTTCTACCGCACATAAAGCAAGATCGACAATGATTCTTAACTCGTTTATCGGTGAATCTTCAATCCTTCTCCAGCGATATTTTTTTTTTTTTTTCGGAGGGCAAAATGCGCACAGACTTTTTTATGCTAACATCCTACCTGTTTCCTACCTCTACATGCACACTCATTAGCAGTAGTTCCAAGAGAAGCCCGTGTTTCAAACTTAATGAGTTTTAGAGATCTTCCTGGTCAACTGTCAACGGATTCAACAAATTAGATCTCAACTAATCAAAGCACTGCACGATACTGCCAGATCCCTAAATTGTAGTAAAATTGGCGAAATATCTAGATAATTTTGACGGAGATCGACGATCGTTTAGCCGAATGGTCGTTACGGCAATAAAAATGGTATTTTTGTAGCATTTATTTCTAGATTGGCAAGATGGCTGAGCATTCAAGAATGCAAGGAATCTAGTTTACAAATTTGGCGGAAACAGATACATGGTACTGAATTTACAATATGGTGGCAAAAGTTGCACTTTTTTTGACTGAGAAAAAAAATGGCTGCCCCTAAACTACTCGGAAGAAACAAAATTTAAAATAGGGGCAGAAAAATTTAAAAATAGAAAATCGATCGTCTTTATTTATATTTGGGAATTATAAGTCATATTTTGCGTAAAAAGACGCAAAAGGCATCAGAAAAAATAGATAATTCCAGTAATATTGTTAAAACTAAAATAAACGCAATTTAAATATTTATTATTAATTATTTTGATTTTAAATTATTTATTTAATGGAAAAAATTATTTATTTATTAAAAATAAGAAAGAAGTTTAAGAGATCGTTGAAAATAATAAATTTTGATTTAAATATTTACTTTTAGATCTTTAGAATTAATTTAGACGATCATTCAAATCAATTAAGATTTTAATTAAGAGTTTCATAATGAATTTAGATTTGTGGAAATTAATAAATGTGTTTTGTAACATATACACAGGTGATCCAAAATTCGACCGACAAATTCAGAGGAGTAATAATAGGCATCAAGAGATTGAAAAATTATCATAGAACATGGGGTCACAAACCACATATTTAATCAAAAATACAGGGTGTTTCATCGTAAGTCAATTTGGGTTGACGGCAATAAATTTCCAAAAAATGAAGTAGAGTAATTCCGGGATTTATGCCGCGCACTTTTTTTTTTAAATTTCTGTACAAAGTCCCATGGTGGACAAAAAAAAAAAAAAAAATCATGCTGTGCTATTTAATGTTAAATATACAACGCGCGTCTGCGACAAAAAATTCAAAAGAAATAATTAATATTTTTTAGCAATTTTTTTTCTAAAACATTACACTGCGGCGCGTCACCCGTACATTCAGGTTGAGACGCCGCTCTTGTAATAAGAACAGAAGGAAATTATAAATAAAAATATAAAAAAAAATATTCATGTCTGGACTATAATTAACGATGTAATAACAAAATAAAACTAAATGAGTACAATGAAACGTATTAGTAGATTCAAATTAATAATAGTTTGCCTACTTTCACTATTAAAATTATTGACTTGTTTTTTTACATTAAATTTTAATTGTTATTTCAGCATCAATTTAACATCAATGTATTAGAGAGAGAAAACAAAAAAACTAAAATTGTGTTTACATAATTTATTTCTTAAACCTTTCGGGACCGGTGGCTTTTACACACATTTTATTCGGTTTGCACCACTTTTTTTAAAAGAAGTTATCTTTACCTAAATAATCATGAAAATGATATAATTAAAGAAAGCAAATATTACTTTTCTTTTTTACTGGTGCCAGAAACAAATTTTTTAGGCTCTTTATGAAGGTGCTTACATGCACCTATGGTACTGAATGAGTTAAGAGACCAGTTTTGTTGACTACAATCTACAGAAAAAGTGTCGAAAATGTACAGTCTTTATGTAACTACATTTGACACATGATGCAACGAAGCCAATTACACTTCCTCTTTTTTGGAGTAGTTTTCCAAACATTCCTTCCAAAGAATGTCTGAATTACGCGTATTCCAATTTTTCATTATTATCATCTTGACTTGCATCTTTTTTGCCCTTCTTACTTTTTATTTTTCCCTTTTTCTCCTTTGGTTTTAGTAAACTTGACACAATGCCTAACATGGTTAGTCTGTGCAAAAAGAAAAGGAAAAGTTAATAACCCTTAATCATCCTGTACAAAGAAACTGCGGCATGTATACCGGAATTGCAGTGCAGCATGTATCCCAGTTTGCATGGTGCAGACGTCGGCCATCACAACTACCTGCCACCGTTAAGAGGAATGGCGTAACCATACACACAGTACCCTATACAAACGCTACACTTAGTTTTGACTTCAAAATCATGCATGCATTTAGTAATTAGTGTATGAAAAGTATTTAAACATAACGTGTTTAAATGCTTGGACAGTGAAATCATGCACTTACGTCAAAATAAGGATTGTACTTCTACAAGTAAACATCGAAATGGAATTCACGCTATACACTGGTTAAAATAATCTCATTGCGCACCTATACTGTGCGTCTGACGACCATCTATCGATAATTACAAGATATACAAGGGGTGCGGCATCTATCCCGGATGCGGCGACTCTCCCGGAGTTATCCTATATTATAATAAAACATTTAACAGACATTCTCACCTTTGTTGTAAATGTGATAACACCAAAAGAAAAGTGGTAGAAGTGTTCATTTTACGCGCCAGCAGTATACACGTAACACCCCACATTTTGGACTGTGATTGCCAGCTCATACGATATTATCGATTGCCATAGAAACCTGTTTTTTCCAGATCTTTTCGTGATATTATCACATTTCACACAAAACAAGGTACATATCGTTGCATTTTCATTGCAATATTTTTATTTTTCTCGAAATTATTACGTCAAACCGAGTTCAGTTAGAATGAAACACCCTGTATTTGTGATTAAATAAATGGTTTGTGACCGTATGTTCTATAGTAATTTTTCATCCACTTCATGCCTACTATCATCCCTCTGAATTTGTCGGTGGAATTTTGGAACACCTATATATAAGTGAAATAATTGCAATAGAGAGATTTCTAAAGAAATCAACCAACTAGAAAGCAGGAATTCTGCTTTTCAGAATTTAATGTCGCCCCGATGAAAAAAAAATGTATATATATACATAGATAGTATAAAACATATTTCACTTCTAAGACTTAACATACACGCTTTTATTTTATATAAAATGACGTCATCCGCATCCGCTGAAGAATTCCTCATTTGCGATCCAATATTAAACAACATCTACACTAAAGTACGCATAGGACGTCACTATTGCTGTATAATACACAAATCCAAAAAAAGAGATGTCGTCATTCAAGAAACTCAACAAAAAAATCGGTTATCTAATGATTCATACGCCTTCATTTGTTTGTAATATTAATATAGATACTTAAATTAAATTTAGTTTATAATAGCTCCATGTTTTATCAGAAATAATCCATTTAAATTTTTTCAAAATAGCACGTATTTTCATTGCATTTTTTAAAAGTTTTTATTGGAAAATGGCAACAAAAAGATATAATTAATACTTTACAACTATTTTCCCTTTACTTTCTATAGAAATGGAGTACTTGAGATGCCAAAATTAAAAAAATAGCGCTAAAAACTATGAAATAAAATTAATATTTCAAAAATAAATGGAGATGCAGTTTTCAGACAAACTGCATTTAGAAGTAATTTTTTTTTTCCAATACGATGCTATAAAAATTGAAAATGTGCGATGCTTATAAGTTAAAAAAATGGCATAAGAGTATTTAAGAGTACAATGATATATCTGCTTTGTTTTACGGCTGACTTATACAACGGAACGTTATTTTTTGGAGACGACACTTTAATAGCTGAAAGAAATACCGGGGGCTAATAAGAAATTCCAGGTAATTGCTCAATAGCATCTTAATGACTAAAATACTGACGCCATCACATTATAGTTCAGTTGAAAGTTTAAGATTTGGAATTGTTCCTAGTCTTTAAATCTTAAAACAATGTTTGACCTCACAGATACTAAAGAATAAACACCCACGAAATGAAAAAAGGAGTGTCATGTAATTGATGTTTATAATCAAGCGCTAATCGCATCTTGTAAAGAAAGGAATTACCATTTAATGTTTTGACTTAATGACAGCAAATATCATTAGCGTAAAATGAAACTTCTTTCTAAGCCATTTTTTGAAAAAAAAAAAAAAACTTTTTTAACGGGATCGTAGAGGTTTGAGATGGTGAAATAACGTTAGCTAAAGTACCCGGTATTGCCCGGAATTTTAAGAACGTTTGTTTTAAAAAAACAATTTGAAAATTAAATATACAGTATAAAACAAACAATAAAAAACGATGTAAACCCATATTTATTTCTGTTCTTCACTTAGAATGGGAAACTTACTTAGACCTAGGGACATAAACCTTTGTGGAAATTCTAATATACACGCATACACACACGTATATATATGGAATAGATTTAAAAAGGGCGAAAACAAATTCAGATAACCTCAAAATGTTAAAATATGCCACATTTCCATAATCGGGATTTTATCATGTTTCAATACGTTTTTTCAAACTCATATGACGTTAAATATTCACCTGCTGGCGTCCATTATATTTTCAATATGACGTAATATTCACTTTTTTTAAATTCGTCAAACAATTTATTTCATTTTCAGTTTTAACGTGAAAATTTTGCCATAGAAAATTTATGACGTAATATTAACTTTTTTTTTTTTTTAATTCGTCAAACTATTTATTTCATTTTCATTTTTCACGTGGAAATCTTGCAATAGAAAAGTAATCGTTGTGATAAGAATTGTATTGTGGATTTTTAATTGTTGGTAACTGCTATAACAAAAAAAAATGTTTAAATTTGATAGGAAATTGCTTTTAAATTGGTGGTTTTTTATTAATTAAAAATTAACTGTAAATGATTTCGATTCCGGATTGCTTTAGTTGCCTCGGCCGTGTTTTAATACACATGTACGTAACATTTCACAATTCTGACTTCCAAACTGTGGATTTGTATAGAATTACAGACAGACAGACAAATTTTCATTTTTATATATTAGATTATTATTATTATTAAAATGAAAAATTTATGAATGCTGTGCAATTGGTCCGATGAGAAAAATACTAAAATTATAGTCGCTTGATGAATGACTTTTTAAGTATGATTAATGTTGGCAAAATTTTTTAACTTAAATTATTTCAAAACAGGGTTTTTCGGTGGTTTTGCCACGATAAATTTTGAATAAGCTAAAGGATTTACTTTACAGAACAGGTCGGCATGGAAGTTTGAATCGAAAGAAGAGGACGACTTGGCTTGTGAAGTTTATGATTTCGGATAAGGAATAGAATTTTTGTTTCTTACCAGGTGAAGGACTTATGTTGAAAGTAATTAAAAAAATTTTTGTTCATCTTATTATTTTTTTTTTCTTGTAGGTATCGGTGGTAGCCGGCCTGCTTGCATTTATGTATATTTTATTTTAAAAGTTTGTTTAATGTTCGTAATTTTCTATAATTCATATAACATTGTTATTATATTTTAAAATTTTGCTTACTTTTGTAATTAATGGTGTATGTTCCAGTATTTTTATAACAACTTCCATTTCAAAATAAGTTTTTTAATTATTTTTTAAAAGTAAATTTTTGAAAATTGTTTTTTAATGTAAGACTGGCACGTGTTTTGAAGCGTACAAAATTTTTATAGTGGGGGCAGAAGTTAGTTCTGTCTTTACCTGTGTAGATTAATATTTATCTGTTTTGAGAGTTCATAGTTAATTGTTAAATTTTTAATATACACCCTTTCGCAATTTTCAATGTGTTATAATTTTCATATTTTGATGATTTGTATACATTTGTTGTATATCTGATGAGCTGTTTTTGTGCCTGTTATGCCAAAACTTTCATTAAATATATTTGAAATATATATACGTACTCATTAATGTTCAAATATATAGTTTTTCATATGGAAAAGTATTCAAAACTTCTTTTGGAAAATCGGTAGAGCCCGAACGGACCCTTAAGAGTAATATCTTGACTGGAAACGACCCGAAGCCGAAACAATTAAAATCAACAGAACTCTCAAGGAAAAAAAATCTATGTATTCATTATGCAATATTTATAACTGAAATTATTCTCTAGGTCGCAGGTGGTCGCAGTTGATATTGATACTTTTTCAAGCTAGAAATCAATTAGATTAAACTACCAAAGGCAAAATTTGCTCAAATTTAAGTATTTCAACTAATGTCGAAAACTTTGTCCTGGCTGAAACAGCCTAGAAAATTACTTCAAATTTACCTAACCGAGAAAAGTACTAGTACCTCTCTGTATATTTTTTAACATAATGTTAAATAATTAAATATCTTCCTCAATGTCGTTCCGGGATTGAAAATGGACAATAATTGTTAAAAGTATTTTTTAACTATTCAATATGTATTACATTAAAACCAGAATCAACCATCATTTTATTAGGCTTGGGTAGGGGTGTTTACTTTTTTTTTCTCCACAATTGTACATTATGTTCTTAAGACAGCCTCCAATGGTAATACGACTAAAAATAAAAAATTATAATTTTTACCAGTGTCTAGATTTTTATAATTTTCGTTCAACTGTGCGACTAATTGGATCAGGTTCGGGAAAAATCGGCTTACCCGACTCGATACAAAACTCTAAAACAAACCACAAAAAACACTGATTTCCACAATGTGTAACTGACCCAAATTGATTATATATTGCAACAAACTCTTTTATTAAAAAGGCAGAAATGTGATATACTGGAAACAACAGTAATCCACTAAACGTTAGTTGATACATAAAATTCTCAAGGTTGAAAGGGATTATTTTATGCAAAAAAAAAAAAAATAGTCTAGACACGCACATTGACAATTATTTTCAATTTTTCGAATTGTGAAAAGTGCTACCTGAATTGAAAATGGAATTTATCTGTATCTATTCACTTAATTATTGAACCTGACCGAATAGCCGTTATTATTTCGTCATGAAATTTACCGTAAGAGTATATTTTATTGATTTTATTTTTAATTTACATTCTTCCTGCAATTGATTTATTTTTCAATAATTAAGAAACTATTATTATTTTGAATTTTTCAAATTTCAAGAAAGCTGTTTACGAATTGCAAATAGATTAATTCTAAATATTTCAGTTAATTATTTAGCTTAACAGAATAGCTGTCATTATTTCGTCATGAAATGTACAGTAAGAGTATATATTATGGATTCTGTTATTATTATTATTATTATTATTATTATTATTTCTGTAATTGATTTATTTTTCAATAATTGAGAAACTATTACCATTTTGAATTTTTCAAATTGTTAAAAGCTGTTCATGAATTGCAAATAGGTTAACTCTAATTACTTCAGCTGATTATTTAGCCTAACAGAATAGCCGTCATTATTTCGTAATGGAATTTACAGTAAGAGTATATTTTATTGATTCTATTTTAAATTTACATTCTTTCCGCAATTTATTTATTCTTCAATAATTAAGAAACTATTATTATTTTGAATATTTCAAATTGTAAAATGCTGTTCATGAATTGCAAATAGATTATAACTAAATCATTTCAGTTAATTATTTAGCCTGACCGAATAGCCGATATTATTTTGTCATGAAATTTACAGTAAGAGTATATTTTATTGATTTTATTTTTAATTTATATTCTTTCTGCAATTGACTTTTTTTTTTTTTTTTTTTTTTTCAATAATAAATAAACTATTATTATTCTGAATTTTTCAAATTGTAAAAAGATGTTCATGAATTGTACATAGATTATCTCTAAATCATTTCAGTTAATTATTTAACCTTACCGAAAAGCCGTCATTATTTCGTCATGAAATTTGCAGTAAGAGTATATTTTATTGATTACTTTAAATTTTGTTACTTTCTGCAATTGATTTACTTTTCAATAATTTAGAAATTATTATTATTTTGAATTTTTCAAATTTTAAAAAGCTGTTCATGAATTGCAAATAGATTATCTCTAAATCATTTCAGTTAATTATTTAGCCTAACAGAATAGCCATCATTATTTCGTCATGAAATTTGAGTATATTTTATTGATTCTATTTTTAATTTACATTCTTTTTGAAATTGATTTATTTTTCAATAATTAAGAAAATATTATTATTTTGAATTTTTTAAATTGTAAAAAGCTGTTCATGAATTGCAAATAGATTATCTCTAAATCATTTCAGTTAATTATTTAGCTTAGCCGAAAAACCGTCAATATTTCGTCATGAAATTTACAGTAAGAGTATATTTTATTGTTTCTATTTTTAATTGACATTCTTTGCGCAATTGATTTATTTTTGAATAATTAAGAAATTATTGTTGTTTTGAATTTTTTAAGTTGTAAAAAGCTGTTCATGAATTGCAAATAGGCTATCTCTAAATCATTTCAGTTACTTATTTAGCCTAACCGAATAGCCGATATTATTTTGTCATGAAATTTACAGTAAGAGTATATTTTATTGATTCTATTTTTAATTTATATTCTTTCTGCAATTGACTTTTTTTTTTTTTTTGAAATAATAAATAAACTATCATTATTCTGAATTTTTCAAATTGTAAAAAGATGTTCATGAATTGTACATAGATTATCTCTAAATCATTTCAGTTAATTATTTAGCCTTACCGAAAAGCCGTCATTATTTCGTCATGAAATTTGCAGTAAGAGTATATTTTATTGATTATTTTAAATTTTGTTACTTTCTGCAATTGATTTATTTTTCAATAATTTAGAAATTATTATTATTTTGAATTTTTCAAATTTTAAAAAGCTGTTCATGAATTGCAAATAGATTATCTCTAAATCATTTCAGTTAATTATTTAGCCTAACAGAATAGCCGTCATTATTTCGTCATGAAATTTGAGTATATTTTATTGATTCTATTTTTAATTTACATTCTTTTTGCAATTGATTTATTTTTCAATAATTAAGAAACTATTATTATTTTGAATTTTTTAAATTGTAAAAAGCTGTTCATGAATTGCAAATAGATTATCTCTAAATCATTTCAGTTAATTATTTAGCTTAGCCGAAAAACCGTCAATATTTCGTCATGAAATTTACAGTAAGAGTATATTTTATTGATTCTATTTTTAATTGACATTCTTTGCGCAATTGATTTATTTTTGAATAATCAAGAAATTATTGTTGTTTTGAATTTTTTAAGTTGTAAAAAGCTGTTCATGAATTGCAAATAGGCTATCTCTAAATCATTTCAGTTACTTATTTAGCCTAACACAATAGCCATCATTATTTCGTCATGAAATTTGCAGTAAGAGTATATTTTATTGATTCTATTTTTAATTTACATTCTTTCGGCAATTGATTTTTTTCAATAATTATGAAATTATCATTATTTTGATTTTTTTTTCAAAATGTAAAAATCTGTTCATTAATTGCAAAAAGATTATCTTTAAATCATTTCAGTTACCGTAATTTTCAGTATTAAAATTCCGGTCCAAACAATTATGTTTGGACCGGGTCCAAACATAATTGTTTCTGGGTCCAAACAATTATGTTTGGACCCAGAAATTTTATTTGATAAAATTTAAATTCTTAAATCGCGGTTAATATTTGACATCAATTATTAACACGGGATTACACGCGCAGGGTATGACATACCCAGAATGCGCACGGCAATTTTCAAAAAGCAATCTTAAAATTAATTTGTGAGTGATGTCAACGATTAAATAAGATGACAATTTTTGTTTGAATTTATTGATGGTAAAGTATAAAGCGTACATATCCTGGATACGCGCGAGCAATCTTGAGTTAAATGAAAATTCTGGTCTAAACCTGATTGTTTGATCTGCGCATTGTACGCCGGAAATTACGGTGATTATTTAGCCTGACCGAATAGCCGACATTATTTTGTCATGAAATTTATAGTAAGAGTATGTTTTATGCATTCTGTTTTTACTTATATTATTGCTGCAATTGATTTATTTTTCAATAATTAAAGAACTTTTATTATTTATATTTTTACAATGTTTATTAATAAACTGTTATTATTAAACTCTTTAATTTAACTTAATTTTGTTCATGTATGTAAACATCGAATTTTGTAATCAATATTTCGCCCATTTCCTGATTGGCTAGAATTATGAAATTATATAAACTGGTGTATTTATCATGTCAATAAACCATTTTAGTATTCTTAGAACTTAATTATAAATTAATAAAATTATTTTTAGGCATTTTACTATTAACTAATATATCCTTTATGATCATCCGCCAAATGTACTTTAAGATTACAACTGTAGATGAGTTACAGCAACAATGGCGTTAAATATGCGCCAAGCTACGGTCGCTAAAATACACTAACTGGTTGTAAAACTGCAATAATGAAATAGGTATTATAATACTAAAAAAGTAGAAAATAAAATAAAAATAAAAATATTTAATATATTTTTTAAATACGATTTTATCAATTAAAAGTTTAATAGTAATAAAATTATGATTATACTTTGAGAATCTGATTAGAAATCGTCAATTGGTAGTACAATTAATGCACGGTTTTTTTTCGTGATTTTTTGACGAAATTCACGCTTTTCCGCGATTTTTTGACGAAATTCGCGTTTTTGCGATTTTTTAACGAAATTAGCGTTTTTTTGGGGCGGTCCTTTGACGAAATTCGCGTTTTTGCGTTCTTTTGACGAAGTTGGCGATTTTTTCTGCGAAGGATTGACGAAATTGATCTTTTTCGGCGACCATTTTTCGAAATTCGCGATCAGCGGTGGATTTATATTTTGGGGAGGGGGGGAGACCCCCCCCCCCCCGCTGGATCCGCGCCTGATCACAATGTCGCAGTGGGATGCACATGCGACGTCCAAGAGATGACAGTATGATGTGTGGGTTGTATCGCAATATACAATTTTTATATTTAGCGAGATAGTAAAATCGTTTATGGTTTCATTTGAGCCGTTGATTTTGAAAATGAGACAAGTCCATTCTATGAAAAATATTAGTTAACCCTTTCAGGGGCAAAGCAATTCCATTATTAAAGTGGTGAAATTAATGAATGACACTGGAATTTGAAAACAAATCTATTTGTATATAAGAAAAAGCTATATTTCCCATATATAATAAACCGAACTTTTTTTTTACTAAAATTCTAGGGCCAATGTGGCATTTGGGAATTAAAATTCAGTGGTTTCATAAAAATACCACCGCCCCTGAAGGGTTTAAAGCTAAATCTTATTACAAATTACCATAAAATTTATGTTTTTACTCCATTCAAGATAAATATCTTTTAATAAAGTATAAATTAGTTATTAATCATTTATTGGTTCAATGGTATTTTAAATGCTTTGGTTTTGAAAGTGAGGCACGTCTAGTTTAAATAGAAATATTTTTTATGTTACAAAATATTACCAAACACAATCAGAATACCACCATGAATCTTTGAAAAATCGTCACTATCTAAAGGAAGAAATATAATTATAGACATACAACTTATTACTGGATAATTTTTCTTATTTTTTTTTCCACTTTTTCTGTAAAATTAATTTTTTGTTTTATTGCAAATTTTCTAGCGGAGAATGAAATATTGAAATAAAATAAATACACAAAACAAAATATCCAACCTTTTGTTATTATAATTATTATATTTCATTCAGAAAAAATCAACGCTTTGAACCAATCGTTGCTTTTAAAAGTGAGGAAAATCCATTGGCGCATAACAAAACCATGATTTTTTTTCAGCTAATAGTACCGATAACCATTATTACTAGGGATGCACCGAAGAGCGATTTTTGCCGAATGCTGAATACCAAATATTCGGCCTACGGGCGAACCGAATATCGAATATTCGGCCTGCCGAATAGTAACTATTCGGCCGAAAACCGAATATTCGTCTAGCCGAATAATTATATGTTTCAAATTTTAAAGCCATTAAAATGTTAAAAATTTAAACAATTTTACATAATTTTTAATACAGAAACTTACATTTGGATAAACAAGAGCTTTTTACAAGTAAACTTTATACTGAAAAACACCTACTTTGAATTATTCAAGAGGAGGATAGTTATAAAACTTTTTTAATTAATAACATTTTTAATTTCCTGGCTTCTTCTGTGAATTGAAACAAATGAATATTCTCTTAAATTCTAAAACGAACATTTTAAAATAAAAGAGGAATTGTGAAAAAAAAAAATTAGAAGAAAAACTTCACAGGGTCATATATCTTCCTTAGTGTTAAAGTAACGAAAAAAAATCCATATTTGACCTGGAGTGAGTATTGTATTTACGACTGATATAAGTGGATTGCGATTATGGTTTCCTGGTCAAAAATTGTCTGTCTTGATGTCTATTATCAACCCTGAAAGTTTTTCTATTTTGTTTAGAAACATCCTTTTTTGTGAAAAAGCAAGAAACAGATTATTTACTAGACAATGTTCAGAAACTTGCATTTGTACGTCATTAATTTCTATGAAAATCCTCATTAATGGTTGATTTTCTTAAGTGAAATTTTACAAACAGCAAATAAATAATGTAAAAACATTTGGTTTTATTTAAATATGATTCGCTTCATCTAATTATTCTGAATATCTGAAAAAGTTGACAGTTAAAAGTAGAAGATGTTTAAGGTTTTTTTAAGTATTTTTTTTGACCGAATATTTCGATATTCAGCCAAACCGAATATTCAGAAGGCCAAATAGTTTGATATTCGGCCAAACTGAATATTCAGTAAGATGGCCGAATAGGCCGAAATCGAATAGATACCAAATATTCGGTGCATCCCTAATTATTACACATGAAATTTACATAATAATGCCACAAAAAATATAAAATGTGTCTATTAATGCTTGCGATTATTTTTAAACCCATTAAAATGGAAACCATTAAATATCTAGCAATGACATTAAATAGAGTTGCACCACTTTCAAGCTCCTATAGTTGCCGAAATTATTCCCTGTATAATGCACACTCTGCTTTTCGGAACTAAAATTTTGTGTGTGGGGGAGGGGGTAGTGCACATTGACTTTCTGAGGCCTGAAATTGACATAACACTACAAAAACCCTTTTATTGCTTTTTCCGAAACGAAATGACATCATAGATGATAGAAAGAGCATTTTCTCTGAAATTGATACTTTAAAGCAATGGTGTGCAAACCGTGGGTCACGAGAAAATTTTGGCGGGTCACCAAACTCAAAGAAATTTATTTGACAGTAAAAAAATAAAAAGCTTTTCTTCAACGAGTAACAGGTACCATTAAAATAGTGAAATAAGACAATATCTATATAAATAAAAATGTAAATGTTCGTTTGTACAAAATAGCTTATCTACGAATATTCTTACACGATTGCTTTGAAATTCACGGATTGAGTTGCATTCGAATGCGGGCGTGTTCTTATATACCTATTATGAAACTTGCTCATCCCCTACTCCCAATTACCACACCACCACCAAGGGACGCTTTTTAAATTTTTTCGGACACCCATCATGTGATATGTCATTAGAAAGCTCTTGGACTACTCTTTCATATTATGCAGATCACATCCCTCACCCTCCACTTCCACCCCGTGGGGGCACATTTTTATATAATATATATATATATATAAATGTAAATGTTCGTTTGTACAAAATAGCTAATCTCCGAAAGTTCTTCTATATGCTGAGTGTTCTAGAATCGGCAAACTAGACAATGCCTATATCTGCACAGACAATGGAACAACAAAAAATATTGTATGTTCACAAGCACTGTGAAATTAAACATGTTAGAAACGTGCGCTTTCTCTTTATTTCTTTTCCATTTAACTAGATTGAGCCACAACAACGCGTGGCCGGGTTAAGCTAGTTATTTATAAAAATAGAACTTTTTTTTACGATAACAGTTGCCTGTATTGGTATATAATACCTATACCAGGGACGGCGAACCTTTTCACATCCACGTGCCAAATTTTTCGAAAAATGTATTTTACGTGGTCATGACATTCCAACAATAAAAAATTTAATGGATTAATAATGAATCAAAATTACTTAAAATTTTGTATTTAGCATTAAAAAAGTATGGGTAATATTTGAGGTTACACTTTAGAAATTTTTTTTTTAATATTATCTTTGCTGCCTCATCTTAGATGCCAAATAATTTATATCAGCTTCGTACTTAGTTACTTTTAAGAGAATGCAAGTTGAATTGAACTCATTTGACAAGATGTTTTTACTTGAAATTTACATGTTATTTATTTCCGAAAAGAATGCCGTGCAGAAAAATTGTCAAAATAGCAAATAACAGAATCTATAGCTTTAGTGCGTCTGGAATTGAATAAGTTATAATTTTACTATCGGAATTTTCGATTATAATGCGTTTTAATCTTCCTTTAGTTATAATCTCCTAAGTCTCTCTTATTCTTAAAATTTTGTGAGCCAATATTGAGCTAAATTGGGATACATTAAGTAATATTTCAGTTTCATCAATCTGTATGACAATGGCAATCAATCGAATTCAGGTAAACAAAGACAACATCTAGATTAATTAATGCATTTTGTGAAATTCTACTATATTTTGATGTAAAATCTGGATCTATGCCATGCCAAAAATAATCTGTAGCGTGCCACTTATGGTACGCGTGCCAAAGGTTCGCCATCCCTGACCTATAATATATATATGCAACCGGCAGGCGAACAAACATAGTAATGAAGTATAATTGTCAATTTAAGTTGTCCACTACCTGCTCTCTGTAGAGATTTTTATGTAACTTGGGTCGGTCTGACGTTTAGTAGTGAACATCCTTGCTACAGCTTTTTCAAACTAGGTGTTGCCTAAAAATTTTGGTTATTGAGTGGAAAGGAATGGCCTGATTTGAAGAAAAAGATAACCAATATTTTGATAAGGTTTCCATCGATCTACTTATGTGAGACCGGCTTTTGAAAATTAGTTGCCATTAAAACAAAATATCAATCTCGATTGGATCCAAAGCATGACTTTCAGCTTAGGACTTCCAGTACGCAGTGCAAAAAAATGTTTATTTTACAGTATAATACTGGCAGTTGGGGCGCCAGTTTATAACAGTAAAATAAAAAGTAATATACCGTCGTATAAATGAATTAAGCCATATATTACTGCTTAATGGTATATTACTTGCTAATTTTACTGTTTATTACTGTTAATTGGTAAATAAATCATAGCAGTTGTAAATTTCCAAGTGGGTGAGAAAAATCCCGGCCAGGATTCGATCCAGGAATGTCTTGGCTGAAGCCGCCAATGCTCTAACCAACTCAGCCATCCCGGACGAATCTGGAGAAGTAATTCACCCAACTAACGTTTAACGATCCCAGCATCTGGTCTGACATCTGAATCAGCTCAACAGAATAAATCGATGATCATTTTTGGAACTGCACTAAACGCTGCATGCGTAAACATATTAGATTAAATTTTAACAATTTTTTTGAATAATTGTGCTAAAAAGTAATTTGAGACATCCCTGTTTCAAATCCTGGCTCGGATTTTTTTCGTCCACTTGGAAATTTACAACTGTTATAAGTATATATGAAAAATAAAACCCCTTTTTAAATTTAAAATTCAAATTAAATTTCAAAAATTTAAATTTAAATCCGAAGCCTCTTTCATCTAACTTTAAATCTTTCTAAAACCAGTTTTCCCCCAGCAATACACCTTATTACTTTCATATATCATTTTCGGACAATCCTTAAGAGTAAAAATAGCCGAGTTGCACATTTTGTAGCCATGTGTGATTAGCTCATCCACGGGCGAGATAAGCCCAGTTCTGGCATCTGAGTCCGGACAATCAATCAAAAACTAATCAACCAATTAAAGAAATGCTCCTCCCAAATTTACAACTGTGTCCTTTGCTGGAAAATACGATAAGCCCAAGATATTAGCCAAAAAACGGAGATTTTGCATATTTGAGAAGTGTGCTAAACCCATGACCATGTAACTCGTAAAATCCGCGACGTAAGCTGCTCCCGGGACTTCCGGTCGGACTGTAAGATGGAACGGCTAAATAAATGAGTTTGATCCAGCAAAAGGTTCTCGAGTCCAAATTATTTATACCACAAGAGATGTCACCCCCCCAAGATGTCCTTACATATTAACGCCGATGATACGACGGTCAACTGCTGCGAAATGAACGGGTCGCGATCCGGTACAGGTTCGGGAAGCGATTCGTTACATATATAATTTTAAATTATATTTTTTGAGCAGTGGTGTAACTCAGGAATAACATTATGTGCAACAGAAACATAAATACATTTTTTCACTGTTTTTCTAGAGTATAATTAACAAAAATAGATTCAAATATAATGTTTTCAAAACAAAATAAAAAATCCTGCATTAAGGGGGTCAGGGACACATTTTCAAATAATTTTTATTTACTGAATTATAATTTCGAAATTTTTTGTAATGGTTAACCAAATCATTTGTAAATAAAATGGTGTAAATAAAGTGGTGAAAAAACATATCGTGAAGAAAAACGCATTTTCGCAAAAAGTCGTTTTCATGACAACCATTGCTTGGAAGCTAGATTTTAAAGACAAACCAAAAGTTAAAAATGAATATTTCCTGTTCCAATTAAGATAGAAACATGATTTAAACTTCATTTTAAACAGAGAAAACAGAGAAATTTTTAATGTAACAAAAAATTTTAAGAAAATTTTAAGATTTTTGTGTCCCGGACCCCTTAAAGGGTTAATGCCGTACCATTAAGAAATGAAATATTTGTCAAAGTATAGCCTGGATTGCTTATATTAAAGTCAAACAACGGTTATATAAAGTCGAGCGGCGGTGATATTAAGTGTAATTAATTAGTGTTCTATGTCCTTTCATGTCAATAAATGTAAATATGTTCGTGTTTAATCAAGAGTTATCTCTATTGTAGAGCCTCTTCCTACAAAACTAAAAACGTAAAAAAATCAAACATTTAGTTTTTATGAGGAAAATAATAGAGATCCACATTTGTGTATCTGAGGTCTGAAGAGGTATACATTTGGTATGTAAATAAGGTTTTTTAGCCCGCCTGGTACGATATGCTATTTCTTTCTCCCAGCTTATTTTGTGTCGTCTTCAAAAAATAACGTTACCTTACAGAAGCCAGCCGTAAAACAAAGCACTGCAATCAAATACTCTATACCAATTTTTAAAACTTCTAAGCATCGCACATTTTCAATTTTTATACCGTCGTATTGAAAAAAAAAAGTATTTTTAAATGCAATTTGTTTGAAAACTGTATCTCCATTTATTTTTGAAATATTAATTTTTTTGTAGTTTTTGGAGTCATTTGCTTAATATTGGCAACGGAAGTACTCCATTTCTGTAGAAAGTAAAGGAAAAATAGTTGTAAAATATTAATTTTATATTTTTGCTGCCATTTTTTCATAACAACCGAAAGAAAATGTAATTAAAATGCATGCTATTTTGAAAAAATAGAAACGAATGATTTCTGTTAAAACATGGAGCTATTATAAACTATATTTAATTTAAAGTACCTATATTAATGTTACAAACAAATGAATGCCTATGAATCATTAGGCAGCCGTTTTTTTCCCTTGAATGACGGCATCTTTTTGCTGCATTTGTGTATTATTTCGTGATAGTGACGTCCTATGCATACATTACTGTAGATGTTTAAGAGTGGATCGTAAATGTGGAATTCTTAATATAAGCGGATGCGAATGACGTCATTTTACATAAATTAAAAGCGTGTGCTGTAAGTCTTAAAATTGAAATATGTTTTGTACTATTTATGTATACATATATGTATATATATATATATATATATAATATATATATATATATATATATATATATATATATATATATATTTCATCGGAGGCGACACTAAATTCTGAAAAAGCAGAATTCCTGTTTTCTAGTCATTTATTTTTTCTTTTTAGACAATCTCTTTTGCTGTTTTGCTGTTTGGATGTTGGCAATTCGTACAACCGATACATTTCCCGGTACCGCCTACGTATGCAGGTTCACTCGGCGGAACACCTGTCCAGCTGTACTACAAACAGTCTGATTACTTAGGTACCAAGTACATGACAGGAGCTGAGAATGCTGACGCTGTTCGCTTACTTCACGAAAGTAAACTGCCAGTGCTGTATGAAACCGCCAAATTCAAAAACGGCTTCTTTTCTACAGGTTAGTTTGCTAATATTTTAACTGTAATTATATAAATTGCAAAAATGTTTTTCATCTTAGCTTACATGAAGTAAAGCTAACATCGTTGCCAACAGCTTTCCTAGTATTCGCTGTGTTCTATGTTGCACTTTCATCATGAAATCTTCTTTCTTTCTGTTTCCAATATTAGGAATGCTTGTATGAGTGTTGAATCTCACACATATACAGGGTGTGTCATCTTTCTTTTAGTAAAAAATTTCAATTTGCGGAACAAGAAATTAGAAAATGTATATTACGAAAATCAAATTTACGAGCTTTATTAAAAATATTCCATAAATGTTTCCTATCTAACGTAATTTTATAATCCGAGTTTATTTAATTATTTCCTGTCTTAAAAATATCCCAATCATTCCTTTTAATCGAATTCATTTCTATATAAATGCGTACATTAATATTTTATTCCTCTTTCAAAATCTATTTTTAAAAACATTTCACGTGTTATTTTGTTTTAGGATCTTTTCATTTTTATTTAAATCTCAAATGCCGATAGGAATTCTATTTCAATTATCTGTTCTGCAATTCTCATTTTTTACTATTTTTCCTCTTATTATTTTATTTCCTTCTTATTATTTTCTTTTTATTAGTTTTGAGAGAAATGGCGGCTTACTTGATATTTTTCCCCGTTAAAAATTGAGTTTGACGCTTGGCTAATTGGCATCTCCGCATTGCCGTAAAAATCCCATCGCCAGCAGGTTCTTATTGGCAGACATGAGTTCAGGAGCTCAGATTTTTTGTGTCTGGAGTTGCTTAAAATCATGTGTTTGTCACTAGGAGGGAAACCATCAAAAAACAGTGAAGAGCCAATTACTATTGTTTAAATATGTAGTTTCTGGTGGAGAGCTACTAACAGTTAAATCGGGGAATGATGTGAATATTTTTATTCAATAAGATCAAGTCTTGGTCGTGGCGGATTTCTTAATGATGTAAGATGTTCTGCTGATTAATAAATATGTTTCCCTAATGGATATTCTCCTCGTCGATTATTGGGGAAACCATACGAATTTCGATCCTGTGCCAAGGTAATAATGGAAGCTGTAAACTTCTTATACTAATACGTTTTTGCAAGTGGTACAATTCAGAACTCCTAACTAGGACTTCCCTCAGAGGGATTAGTCTGAGCGATATTAGTGAGAACATAGATTAAATAATAACTCGTGACAAGAATAGAAAATTAGATGCTATATTTAATTGACAATACGTGGCCTGTCTGAAAAATATTCAACCTTTATCCGAAAAAAATACATAAGCTACCTGACAGGATTGGTACCCTTATTCCTTTCGAGGTAGGGACACAAACAAATCGGCCTTGAGTGCAATAATTTATGACACGAGATCTCGAATATTTCGCCTGCACAATCTTTGAGCTGTGAAAATGTCATTTTGAGTAATTTACAAATCCGTACATATTTTTACAAGAAATCATGCAAGCTAAAATAAGTCAATATTAATCCGATTAAAAAAATTTACCTGAATAAGTTACTATATAAAAAATCGTCTAATGACAATTTAAAAAATGACCTTATGATTAAACCTCTAGGTTAGTGAAGCTGAAAAAAAATTGCATATCAAATTTAAACTGCCCAGAGAAGTAACATTTTGACATGTACTTTCGTGCAAACTATTCGCTGTTTCATACCGACATTTATTCAATGTTAGCACAACTTATTCAATGCTAGATAAGTAGCTACCCGTTTTGTTGCATTTAAGTTGCATGTTTGTTTACTTTTGTTTGTTTGGGGGGGAGGGGTGGTAGTTTTATTAAATATTTAAAGTTTCTATAACTAAAACAATGCAAATGAATGATAATTTAGAACGTTTTCCGTTCATTTCACCTTTTTAAATTTTGTATTTTTTAAAAACCATTCTTAGAGAGCATTTATATCTTAAAAGTATCCCATCCAAAAATTTCAACCCGATGAAAAATTTTTAGGTCAGCAGTAGCACAGAAAAAAAATCGAAAGTTTTTCGTTCCTGCATCATTTTACATAGCGAAATTTTTAGAAATTGTTCTATTGCTAGTATTTACGTCTTAAAAGTAACATTCATGCAAATTTTCATCTTTATATTCCTAATAATTCCATGTACTTCGTTATTTAGATCATCTTTAGAGCTTTGTCCGCTTTATTTAGTCTTCGTAATTTCGATTTTTTTAGAATTCGTTCTAATGCGTGCATTGTAGTTTGAATTCTTTCTATAACCAGCATTTAGATCTTATAAGTTACTACCATTCCAAATTTTAAGTTTCATACCCAACAGTATCACAGAAATTGCAGATTAGGTCTTTTTTTATGGTGAACCCTTTTGTTTTTTTACTGACCGGCATTAACGACTTAAAAGTAATAGCCATGTGAAATTTCAAAATTTCTTTCTCTAACAATTCCAAATAAATCGTGATTTAGAAACTTTCTAGAACGTTTTACGTTTATTTCTAACTTTAAAATTTCGAAGCTTGTAGAAAGAGTTCATAACGAGTATTTACATCTTAAAAGTAACCATCGCACAAAATTTCAAATTTCTAGCCCAAACAATATCTCAGAATTCGCAATTTTAGAACTTTTCTGCTCCTGCACCCATGGAGGTTGTTGTACCGACATAAAATATCGTCTTTGTTGGAGCAGAGATGGGCACCAGCATTTTCAAACCTTTATTTATTAAATCGGCTAGGTAGTTTCTGAGATTACATTCCACAAACACATAAGCGCTACTACTTTATAATATTAGCATGCACGTAGATAAAGGAGCCGTTTAACATTTATTATATAAAAACATAAATAATTTATTTAATAAGTGTTAGCAGATGTATTTATTAAAATGCATACATAAACCAGTTTAGTACTTCTTCAATTTTATTTTCATAATCGTTTATATCATTTTGCAAAAACATCCCACTTTCTTAAGCCCGAATTGGGTCAAACGTTTTAAAAAAGCGCCAAGGCCCATATAACAACGAAGTATCGTGAAGGGTATTAGACACATGGTTATAAGGCACTTAACCGACACAGGAGATAAATCGCTAACTTTCGTAATGCATTCTTTTCATTTGAAATACATAAATTAAATGCATTTAAAAACCACGACTTTGACTCATTTCTTTGAAAATACAAATAAGTAAAAATAATAATTAGAGATAATAAGTCAAAACATTTTCTTTCAACATCAAAAATTGTTTCTAAATTACTCATGCGAAAAAAAAGCTTTTTTGGCAAAAAAAAAAAAAAAAAAAAAAAAAAAAAAAAATGCTCGTGTCTAAATTTTAACCCGGCTAAAAGTAAAGTACCGTGATTACTTCAAATGTTATAGGAATGTTAAGTTATCTGGTTTGCAATCAATGTCATATTTTAAAAAGTGTCGCTTAACGCCAAGTTAATTTCATTGCAGTAACTTTTTTTTGAGTGTGTGTGTGGGGAAGAGGTTGCAAATATTTACATTTGAATTTAAACTTTTGTTTATATATCTGTTGCTTGTATAATTAATTAGTACTTTGATGATCGAGCTTCACTCGAAACATACGTAGAATACTCCTTCTGCCGTTGTTTGCTCAAAGCCAATTTTATATCACTATCATAATTGCCATACAGTTATAACAATGTTGTTTTTAGTATTATTCTTGTTTGACGGCAACCTTGCCTATGTATCGGAATGCGGGTTATTGGCCATTTTTCTTGTACGGAGAGTGGCAATAACATATTCGTTTCATTTCGCATACCATGAACTCATTGCTGCACAGATGTCATATACACTCTAAATTAAAATGTCTGAAATTCAGACACTTAAGTGTCTGAAATGGAGTGTTCAATTTTCAGACATTTTAAAATGTCTGAATTTTTTCAGACACTTTTTGCGTCTGAATTTCAGACACTTCAAACGTCTGAATCGCATCCATTTTTTTGTAAGCATCATACGTAGCCATGTTTGACCACGTTGAATCCTGGAAAAATATTTGGCTGTGGTCCTGCCCCTCCCCCCCCCCCCCCAATACAGCCTGATTTTTTTGGTGCTCTCAGTTTTGGTATACAATTTTCGTTACGTTGATAATTTAAATCTTTTACGACATTGTACTGATTATAATCAATATCTTGAACTTCAGGAGTAGAACAAGATTAAAAAACAAAAAATATTTATCTAAATATTAGATTTTTTTAAATTTATTTTGTTTTTAACCTTATTTTACTTTAAAAGTTCAAAATATTGATTATAATCAGTACAATTTCGAAACAGATTTAAAATATAAGCTTTACAAATATTGCACATCAAATTTGGGGGCACTACAGTCGTAGGGGGACGGGGCACTTCCCAGTTTGCCCTTCCTTTAATCAAGAAGTACTTTTGCAAAAAACGCAACCCTGCATTATAGTTGTCTAAATTGAGATGTCCGGTATTCGGGAGTATCCATTGTGGAGGTTAATGGACATTCTCGAATAGCGAACACCTCTATTTAACGAATACTTCTTTAATCAGCAGACATACATATTTGTATATTTTTACCTCAAAAAAGTAGACATCTCTAATTATCGGACAAATTCCGCGGTCCCGAAGTGTTCGCTATTAAGGGCTTTTAAGGTACATAGATAAATATATATATATATATTATAATCTTGTCCTACTCTAAAAGTTCAAAATATTTATTATACTCGGTTGAATGTGGAAAAAGATTTAAAATATCAGCCCCGTGGCAGAATGTGCGCGACACCGCGACGAGCGTCGCAGACGTTTTAGGGCTTCTGCAGACTATAAACATATAATACACATACACAGCGGGAAAGAAGAAGAAAAAAAAAAACGAGGGGAAAGCGATGTTTTTATGAAAAGCCAAACAGAATTCGCTAAGTGAGAACGGGTCTATGGCAGGGATAATTCAACTCAGAATTTTCTGAAAATTAAAAAAAAAAAAAAAAAAAAAAAAAAAAAAAAAATCGGTCATCGGTCCGAACATTCGGAAATAAAAAAGAAATCACTGAAAAATATCGCGAAATATGACAACTGATTGCAAAAAAAAAGCCTTTTTTGTCAATCATTCGCAGAAAAAATCGCCAATTTTGCCAAAGGATCGCGGGGAAAAAAGCGAATTTTGGATTGCGGAAAAGACGCGGATTTTGGAATATGACTGCGGAAGAACGGGGATTGCAGCAAACCACAGCGGAAAAACTAGGATTTTGGCAAATGATCACTGAAATATCTCGAATTTCGTCAAAGGATTGCAAAAAAACGCAGATTTCTTCAGAGAATTGCGTAAAAAAGGTCAATTTCGTCAAATGATCTATAAAAACCCGCAGATTTCGTTAAATAATTGCAAAAAAACCGCAGATTTCGTGAAATAATCTCGGAAAATCGCGAAATTCGTCAAAGGATCGCGTAAAAAATGCGGATTTCGTCAAAAGATTGCAGGAAAACGCGAATTTCGCAAAGGATCTAGGGAAAACATGAATTTTATGAAAGGATTGCGGTAAAATGCGAATTTCGTCAAAAGGTTGCAGTGAAAATGCAAATTTCGTCATAAAATCGCAGTAAAAACGCGAATTACTTCAAATGATCGCAAAAAAAATGTGCATTTAGTCAAAGGATCGCGGAAAAATCACGAATTTCCTAAAAGTCTCTCAATAAAAAACGCCAATTTCATCAAAGACTTGCGTAAAAAATGCAGTTTTCGTGGAATGATCGCCGAAAAAACGTGAATTTCATCTAAGTGTCGTTGAAAAAATGTGAATTTAGTTGAAGGATCGCAGAAAAACATGCACGTTTTGTAAAATGATCGCAGAAGAAATGCGAATTTCGTCACAGGATCGCAGAAATAACGTGACTATCGTAAAAAGATCGCGGTAAAAATGCGAATTTCGTCAAATGATTGCAGAAAAAATGCGGTTTCATCAAAATATCGCGGAGAAAACGTGAAGTTCGCGAAAGAATTGCATATAAAACACATTTTGAGAAATGATCGCGGAAAGAACGCGAAATTCGTCTAAGGATCCTTGAGAAAAAGAAAGTTTAGTCGAAAGATCACAAAAAATGGAAATTTTGTAAAATGATCGCGGAAAAAAGCGAATTTTGCCTAAGGGACATTGAAAAAATTTGAATTTCGTCACAGGACCGCGGAAATAAGGTGAATTTCGTCAAAGGATCGCGAAAAAAACGAATTTCTTCAAAGGATCAAGAGAAAACCAGAATTTCTTTAAAAGATCGTGAAAAAAAGTGAATTTCATAAAAGGGTAGCAGAAGAAACACAGCGGTCTCTTTAGTAAACAGCTGATACACAAACATCTAGTTTTATTATTATAGATATATTTAATCTTAAATAATATATACTGAACTAACTTTTGAAAAATCAGGTTACCCAAACCCAACCAAACACAGAATTAACTCGACCTGATTATTACAGATATATTTTATCTGAAATAATATATACTGAGCTAATTTTTGAAAAATCAGGTTACCCAAACCCAACCAAACACAGAATTAACCCGACCTGCAACAAAAGAAATTAGCGCTTGGGGAGAATCCCCCCCCCCCTCCCCTTCTGCTGTAACATTTCAGGAAATATTTTTTATATATAGCACATTGCAGACTATTTTTGAAAATATTATTAGCGTTGCAGACACTTGAAGATAGTTCTGCCACTGGGAATATCAGATGTACGAAAATTGCAAAAATCCCCCCCCCCCCCAAAATGAAAATATAAAAAAATATATTGCCACATAGGCAATTTTACATATACATCACTTGATAATCACAACAGCCATTTAACTATGAATAATGAAAATAAATAAATAAATATTCTACTTTAATAACATTGGGGAAAAAATGACTTTGGTATTTTGTTAAATATATTTGCGTTTTTAAACTTGTCCTACTCTAAAAGTTCAAAACTTTCATTATAATCAGTGCAAGATTTAAGATATCAGCTTTACAAAAATTCATGCAAAATCCTCCCCTCCCCCCCCCCCTCCAAAAAAATGAAAATACTTATTTAAAAATTATGTTTTTAAAAAATTTATATTTCCACATGGGCAAGTTTTTATGTAGATCAGAGGGTACTCACAAAAGCTATTCAACTATCAATAAAAACAAATAAGTACATATTCTATATTAAAAACATGAGGAAAAAATAACTTATGATTTCCAAACTTCTTCGGTCTTAATTATATAGAGTAACATCTGTCATTTTTGTATTTTTCGTATAAGTGCATATAAATAAAGTTACCACAATTTTAAATACGAAATCTAGTTAGAGGTTTTTACTTTTTCCCATTATAAATTTCAAATAACTTTTTTATTAAAAATAATAAAAAAATCAGTATTAGAGTTGATTGCAAATCAAATACATATGTATATTTTTACAGGCAGCTTCATATAATAGACCAGTCTCATTTACTTTATTTATCTTTTTTTAATCTGCGGTTTTATGCCAGGAAGTAAGAAAGCATTAGGTCATCTTTCAAAGTTTTTTTTTTCTTTACTTCCTTGTGGCCGTCATTTACTGCGAGATAAAAATTATCCATTGAAACTAAGAACTGACATTGAATATATAATTCGTAATAAAAAAGAACGTCATAAGTTTAAAAATATATACTTCTAGAATTAGTGGAGTTTTTTGCGAACAGATTCAAAACTAATTAAATTTCATGCAGGATTTTGTTTAGTACAATAAATAAAATCATAAAATACACTAATTTTACTACTATAAAGAAACTTACTTGAGTTGCTGCAAGAGGTAAGAAATATTCCTCGATTTGAAATTTTAAAAACTACCACAACCACAGTGAGGGAGAAAGACTTTCATCAGTTTAAAAGGTAATCCCATAATACATCCGACTAGCCATATTTAAAGAATGAGATGTTTCATCCTAAAAACAGGACCCGCCAGACAAAAGTTTCTTTTTTTTTTGCCAGCTTCGACAGGACGAAGATGAATAACACAATATTATTGATATAAATTGATACGAGTTAACACTAAGCCCATTGCACACGCTTTGTAGAATTTCCGGGTGTAATCTTCAACCGTCGTCTACTTCTGTTCTGTGTCTATCCCGCCCTTGTATCGATGACAGCTTCAAAGAGACATTTGATGTCGAGCACACACGTCAGATGTATGTATTCAATAAATAAATAATCCAAGTTAATACGAATTAAAATCACAGTACTTCACATTTCGCAAAAAACGAATTAAAATACACGCGTACATAAAAACAAACTTTGTTTGAATTACAACGTATACCACTTCGAACGAAGACATCTAAAACGCATGCGCAACTGGGAGTGCTAGTGCCCCCTGGTGGTTATTGCGTCGGAAGAATCAAAACGTCTTAAATTAAGACACGTTTAAAGCAATGAAGTGTCTTAAAATAAGACGTTTGTGGATATTTTAGACATTATTCTCAGTTCGTTTTCACCATGGTCATAGTAAGACGCTTATGTATCTTAAATTAAGACATCTATAGTGTCTTAATTTTCAGATTAAGACACTTAAGTGTCTAAAATTCTTTTTCAGTCACATATGTGTCTAAATTTAAGACGCTTCTATTTGCAGTGTACGCACCACATTGACACGATTTTTTTCTGACGCTAATGTCACATACGCACCGGGGTACTTAACTGGCGCTAAAGTGTCCTTATTTTGCTTGATATGGTAACCCGGATGCTGTTGTTTATTTATTAATAAATTGTTTCTTTACTTTTATTTTATTTTCTAAAATGATATATATTTTTTGTTCTATAGTTATTAATTAAACTTTTTTTCATTTATTGTTATTCCCTTTTAAAAAATTACATATGTAACAGGTATTCGAAAACGAGGTTTACGCAAAAATTGGCGTTAAAAAAATCGCGCCAATGTGGTGCGTATATGACATCTGTGCCCCAATGGCAATATTGATACCTTTATGTTAGCCGAACGCAGGTGATAAATGGCAAAGAAAATTTCCCATACCATATTCATATTGCATTAAATTCATTTAAAACGTGACAGCAACATAAAATATAACCTATGTTGGAGCAGCGACTGTCACCATCAATTTGCAGGCATTTTTTTAAAAATCGGTTTGATATTTCCTGAGATTGTGTAGAAATGCAATTTAGAAAGCTTTTCGGCCATTATCACCCGTTTTAAATTTCCATCTTTTTCGAAACTGTCCTTAAAGTTCGATTATATCTAATAAATATGTACCATTCCTAATTTCAAATTGCTAGCATTACCAATCACAAAAATCGCAATTTAGAACGATTTTTGCCTCTACCACCTCATGAAATAGCGTTTATGTTAGAGCAGAGGCTGTCAGCATCAATTTCCTACCATTACTTTTGAAAGCAGTTTGATTCTTTATCAGATTGTTCACAAATCGGCATTTAGAACGTTTTCAGAAGCTTTTCGCGCATTTTCACCCCGTTTAAATTTCAAAATTTTAAACAAATGTTCTTAGAGATCATTTATATCTAAGAAGTATATACCATGCCAAATTTCTTGAACTTATGTCCTTTCATAACACAAAAACTTTCTAAAAATGCGATTTTTACTAATATAATAATATAATAATTATAATAATCTATATAAATAAAAATGTAAATGTTCGTTTGTACAAAATCGCTAATCTCCGAAAGTTCTTGGCCGATTGCTTTGAAATTCACGGATTGAGTTGCATTCAAATACGAGCGTGTTTTTATGGACTTATTATGAACCTCGCTCCTCCCCACCAGGGGCACTTTTTTAATTTTTTTTCTACACCCATCATGTGATATATCGTTAGATAGCCCTTCGACCACTCTTTCATATTATGCACCTCCCCTCCCCCTCTCCCTGCTTTCGCCCCCGGGAGAGCCCATTTCTATACAAATAAAAATATAAATGTTCGTTTGCACAAAATCTTAAATCTCTGAAAGTTCTTCACCGATTGCTTTGAAATTCATCGTTTGCATTGCATTCGAATACGCTCGTGTTTTTATATACCTATTATGAACCTCGCTTCCCCCTCCTCCCAATTCGACCCCACGGGAGCACTTTTTAAATTTTTTCCGACTTTCATTGTGGTGTATATCATTAGAGAGTCCTTTAACCACTCTTTCATATCATGCACCTCCGTCCCCACCTCCCCTCACTTTGCCCCAAGGGGGAGGGTACATTAGTGAAATATTATACAACTTATTCGAAATTGAGTACTATAATTTGATAATCGATCCCTTTAATTTTTGGCATGTTAAATCTTCTATCTAAACTATAATTAAATTGTTGATTTTGTAATAATGATATAAATAGTTATAATTTAAGCAAGTATTTTCAAAAACATTGTATTCATTACTGATAATTCTAATTATACGACTTATTCGAAATTGACTACGCGAGTCCCTCCCATAATTTTTTACCCTTACGTGGGTGGTTCAATAATTATTGTCCCTAATGTATATAACACATTTATACTGCGATGAATTGATGTGGAATATCGAAGCCTAATCTTTTAAATGCCTATATGCTCAATTTCAGAGCCGTAGATGCTATATTAACATATAGTTTTGGAGGGAGGGGTGAAGTTTTAAAGGCCTGTTTTGGGGGAGATTTTAAGGAGGGGGTGAGGGTGAAATACTGGTTCGGAGCTTAAGAGACTACATTTGGACAGTGGATGAGATGTGGCTACATCACTATGATCCCGAGTCCAAACGACAGTAGTTAAGTCTCATCCACTATCACAAATCTAGCCCCATTAGCTAAAAATCAGCCTTTCACCCCCCCTCCCCACTCCCCCTCTTTCACTCTTTCTTCCAAAACTATGTGAATATAGCAGCTAAGGTTCTGAAATTGAGTATATAGGCATCTAAGAGATTAGGCTTCGATATTCCACAACAACCATCGCAGCAAAAATATTTTAATTACACTAAGGACAATAATTATTGAATCACCCTCGTAAATGCATGATTTTTTATTTTGTTTCCAGAAAATTATATATGATTATAAGATAGGTTTATTACACAGGAAAAATAATGAAAAAAAAAAATCAGAGATACATTTTTCGTATAATACGTCAATCTTTTCTTATGTTGCACATTTGCAATACAAGTCATAGCTAATATATTGCAAATTATTAAATATTTTAATAAGTATGAATCTAAATACCTTATTTTATATATTTTTTTACTTTGTAAAACTTAACCCTTAACCCCTTCGGAACGAGCGTCTTTTACAGAAATTTTAATCTTTTATCACCGGTTTTTTAAAACAGAGATTTTTGCCAAATTGAATCGGGAAAATACTCGCATTAAATAAGGCAAAATTTACAATAATAAAAATTTACTGGTGAGAATAATCACGGGTTCTGAGTACCTTAAACGGCAAGAATACCGGTCGCTCGTCCCCAAATGGTTAAATGCATGAATTATTCTTTTAGAATTGTGTTTTTTATTTTTATATTAAAGATTAGATACCATAAATTTTAAGATAGATTTTAAATTTGGTAGCATATTTTTATTAGCATTATTATATTTTTAGTAGCATTAGTATGCATCATTATTTAGTAGCATATTTTTGTAATTTTTACAGAATTAATATTTCTATATAAATATAGTGGTTGCTGAGAGTTAAATAAAAAGTGGTGCAAATATGCATCGCTATGCATTTAAGGATTAAATTGCTACCCCGTTGTTGACCGATAAGGAAAGTTTTACTGTACTTTATCAAATACCAATGTAATCACAACAAATAGTAGCGCTATTTTCCACATTGTTAGTTAGCTTGACACTGGGAAATAAAAAGTAACTCAACCTGTTTCATGCGTATACAATCCAGCCACTTTACACCAGGTCTTGGATTCTAAACTCTTCGTTTGAACCTCAGTACACGCAGAACAATTTTATACGACAAAGTTTTATCGGGAGCTTTTATTTCAAAACAATTGAAGGACAAACGAATCATACTGTCAGGAAACACATGTACTTGAAATTTATTACGGTTTAAATTTACTCGATCTTTATTAAACTAGGTTGTTGTTGCAGGTGTTTGCCGACTTTTCTAATTTTTTCCCCGCACTTTTAACTCTATTGTTTACTTTTGAGTACAATATAGTATCAGAAAAGAGTTATAGAACTATTAATTGGAAATGAATGTTTTGAGAATACAGTACTTAAAATATGTTCAAAATGTCAAATTATTTTTTTCGCCTTAACCACTTAACGCTCTCATTTTTATGACTAAAGAAGTTATTTTAATTATTAAAAAACCCTTTAACTGAGTTAATTTTATTATTCTTTCTAAACATGGAAGTATATTTTGCATAACAGTATTTTGTATAGTTCAGGAGATAAGATAGTTTTGCTGAAGAAAATGCAAATGATTCAGATGCGTAATAGACCGAGAGCCGGCAGCACAGAGACATGGTTCGTACGGATACCGTTATTTCTCCAGGAAAACTACCAGTATCTTTTTATAGAAAAAGTAATCTAGGTTAAGGGGGTCCGGGGCACATTTTCAAAAGATTTTTATTTATTGAGTTAAAATTTTGAAATTTTTTGTGATGGTTAACCATATTATTTGTAAACAAAATCGCATGATAAAACTTCTCATAATTAAAAAAAAAAATTAAATTTTAAATTTTGTTAAAAAAGTGGGGTAGTTTAAAATCGTTATAACTCGAAATATTATGCATAGAATTTTAATTATTTTTTTCATTTAAATAAACAAAAATATATAAATTTTAATTTAGAGCCAGCATTTTACAAAATATTAATTTTCAAAAAAAAATTAAAAATATTTAAAGAAAAAATTACAAAAAAAGTGGTGCAACTTTTTTGAAAAAAAAATCATATTTTCAAAAGTAAATATTTTTTTCAAATATGCTGGCTCAAAAGTAAAGTAAAATAATTGAAAAAGATATGTTCCGAGTTTCAACCGTTAAAGATACATCTTTAACGGTTCTCGAGTTATAAGAATTTAAATATGAGAAATGGTGAAAAAACCTATCATGAAGAAAAACGCAATTTCACAAGAACTCGTTTCCTTGACAACCATAGCTTGAAAGGCAGATTTTGAAAACACACCAAAACGAAAAAATTAATATTTCCTGTTCTAATTAAGATAGAAACATGATTTAAACATCATTTTAAGCAGAAAACGGCAGAGAAATTTTTAATAATAATAATTTAAAAAAAAATGAAAATTTGAAGATTTGAAGATTTTTGTGTCCCGGACCCCCTTAAACGCGCAAAATTTCGCCTTCTTTTAAGAAGTGATTTTCTATAAGATAATACTGGTGCCGAAAAATTTTCTAGTCTGCAAAATTCAAGGAGGCGTACCAAACATAAGACATCCATCGAGTTGGAGCCTGAAATTCCAGAATTAGCTAAAACTCGATTCCCATATTAAAACGCAATCGGTCTGCCAAGTCATATCTTGGTGGAAAACACTCAAAAACCCGATTTTACCGGTTGACTCGTAGGTTTACCATTGTATTTATACCTTTGGGTGCAGGAAAACGCAATGGCAAACTTACGAGTCGACCGCTAAAATCGGGTTTCTAGGGGTTTTCCACCAAGATATGACTGGGCAGACCGATTGTGTTTTAATATGGGAATCGAGTTTTAGCTAATTCTGGAATTTCAGCCTCCAACTCGATGAGGTGGTTGTCTGTACTACTGGCTCCTGGTCTATAAGACAAGATATGGAAATGATACGAAATTCAGAAGCATAAGAAGCGATAAGAAATGATAAAGACGATTTTGCAAAAAAGAAAAAAAAAACTTGGTTGCATACATGACGACGGAGAGTGGTAAATGCACACTTCCCAACTTCCGACTTAACTTCCGTAAAATGCGAGTTAATTTAAACCACGTTAAACATGTTTCCAATCGGAAAATATTTTAGATGTATTATTATCTACGGATCATTAGCTATTTAACCCTTAAATGTCGAGTGTTGCTTTTCGGCAACATACCCAATTTAGGCTTCTAAAATACTATTAGAATAATATTGAAGCTGTAATGCCTAATGTTGTCAATAAAATACATTCTGATAATATTATTAAATCGATTTTCAACATGCAGATGGCAACATTTGTGCTGTTTAACAATAAATATAGATTTATTTTTTCAATTGTTGCTACTTGTTCTTTTTGTTTTGTTTGGAAGCTTGCGAAATACTCTATTTTGTTCCGCAGTAAGCAAGTAAAATATATTTCTTATTATAGCTCCTAAAATTCCTGTGTGTTTAATATTATAGAATTTTATCAAGGAAAATTATTTTTTCAATTAAAGACCAGTATTGCCGATTAGTAACAAGCTGTTTTTTAGCCGTAAAACATACTTAAAACAAAATATGTTTTTTTTTTAAAGTATTTTTCCCATGATTTATATAAAAAATGAAAGCCGAAAAACATTATTACGATAATTTTAGAAAAGTCAGGCATTTAAGGGTTAATTTCCTGTTTCTATGTGGAACTTGTTTAATAACATTTTTTAAAGAAAAAATACGGTTCGAAACATGTTTAACCTGTTTTAAATTAACTCATATTTTACGGAAGTTAAGTGGGAAGTTGGCAAGCATGTAAATGGTTAAAAATGATTAAGTCAAAGGTACTATCTTTCCAAATGCGTGTGTAAAATATTCAAATTGTATTTTTATTATTTCATAAAATAACAAGTTGGAAATTCCACGTCAAACGTGGCAAATAAGGTGCGTTCGTACTATAATTAATTTTATAAATATTTTTTGCACCACATATTGTACTGAATGTATATTTTAATTCACTTCGTAAGTGTGCTTACTTTATGTTTTATGGGTCGCTGAATCCGAATTTGTAAGTTCCCACCAAAATTTCCCCCGGCAACCCCCCCCCCCCCCAAATTTTGGTGAAAAGCCCTCTAAAAAAGATTTTTATTAAAAAAATCAATGTTTTTTATTGTTTTAGGGGGAAAGTATCTAGAAATTCAGAAAGTAGACAAAATTTGCAACAAATTAGATATATGACATTATGACTTAGGATGAAGGGGAAGGGGATCTGCCTCGGAACATGCGCGCGGTGTTGCGTGGACTAAGTTGCGCAATTCCACTTAACCACTCACACGTTTACATTCGCCCTCCCATCTCCCCTCCGAACTTTCTTTATAAGGTTTACTTTAAGTTTTTTGGGTCGCTGAATCCGAATTTTTAACTTACCCCCAAAATTTTCCCCTCCGAAAACCCCTCAAAATAGTTGTTATTAACTTAAATTTCTTATTGTTTTAGGGGAAAAGCATTACAAAATTCAGAAACTAGACAAAATTTGCAACAAATAGGATAAATGACATTATGGCGTAGGATAAACGGGGAGAGAGGGGGCTGCCTCGGAACATTCCCCGGGCGCTTTTCTCAAAAACCAAATTTTTTCAAAAAATCAATTTTTTGGGGGGTTGCCGGGTGAAATTTTGGTGGGAAGTTACAAATTCGGTTTCAGCGACCCAAAAAACATAAAGTGAGTCGAAATCCAGAGCTAGTATTAATTTTGTCAGGTAAAATCCCCTATTGCCTGGACTTCATAACTTAGTGCACATAGCGCCGCAGTGCATGTTCAGAGGCAAGCCCTCCCCCTCCCCGTTCATCCTACGTCATAATGTCATATATCCTATTTGTTGCAGATTTTGTCTAGTTTCTGAATTTCGTAATGCTTTTCCCCTAAAACAATAAGAAATTTAAGTTAAAAACAACTATTTGGGGGGTGGTGTTCGGGGGGGAAATTTTGTGGGGGAAGTTAAAAATTCGGATTCAGTGACCTAAAAAACTTAAAGTAAACCTTATAGAGAAAGTTCGGAGGAGAGATGGGAGGGCGAATGTAAACGTGTGAGTGGTTAAGTGGAATTGCGCAACTTAGTTCACGCAACACCGCGCGTATGTTCCGAGGCAGATCCCCCCTTCCCCTTCATCCGAAGTCATAATGTCATGTATCTACTTTGTTGCAAATTTTGTCTACTTTCTGAATTTCTAGATATTTTTTCCCTAAAACATTTAAAAAATTGATTTTTTTAATAAAAACCTTTTTTGGGGGGGAGGGGGGTGCATTTTACCAAATTTGGGGGGGTGCAGGGGTAAATTTTGGTGGGAAGTTAAAAATTCGGATTCAGCGACCCAAAAAACATATAGTAAGCCTTTTTTCAGAACTACCATGAATTTTGCTTGGTAGAGCCCCTATACGGTCTCTATTACCTGAACTATCTGTAACATTTTCCTAAAACTGGAATCTCTTTCTTGTTGTATCGAAGGCTTTTAGTATTTCTTCTTTTGAAGGTCTTTGAATTTCTTCTTCATTATAATCTTCATCACTCAGTGTAGTTTCATCACTACATTTTATTATATTTTGAAATATGTCAATGTCAGTAGGATTATCGGAATGGGCTCAAAAATTGCGCATTTTTTATTACATATTTCACATCTATATATATTTTAGAGTTTAAATATGTAAACATTTTTTAGTAAAAGATTTTTTTTATAACCAAACCTGAATTAATAATTAAACTTTAGATCAGGGCTGTCACTGGAAACTATTTTTATATTCTCGCACCACTATTTTGAGAAAATCAATTTTGGAGTATATTTCTCTTGTAGATGTTGTTAAAGGTCTAGATGGAATTTTTTACATTTAAAAAGTGGTCCGAGTTGAATTAAAAAATAATCGCCAGTGGAAAAATTGAAGCCCCGAGGAAATCTCGGCTTTTGCAAATTTTCCTACATTTACGTTGCCCGAGGAAATCTCGGGTTGCGCAGGAAGAGAGTTAAGTGGCTCAGTTGTGATAAGTGCAATCAACTTCGTTATATAGAATGCATTTTTAGTAATATGGAAAATAATTTACATGCTAATGGTATTAAAAGTCAAGGTTCAGCAGACAATTTGTTTGAGTAGAAAATTTCGTTAAATAAGGACTTCGGTAAAGAGAAGTTCCACTGTATTTTTTTTCAACTTCTCATTACTCTTCTCATTACTTGGTGTTTACTTTATTTTCTAAATATTTAGGTAATAATTTCCTTAATAACATTTTAACGGAGGATACAAAGACATAATGTTATATTTTATAATTTTACGCTTGTTTATCTATACTAATAAAAGAACACGTCGCTGGGTCTGTGCGTGCATGCGTGTCTGTGTGTATGTGTGTCTGCGATGGCTAGCGAAATCTACGGCACGTACAAGGCTGAAATTTTTTGTGAATATAGTTGAAGGCCTCGCCTTATGTACCGGAGTTTCAAAATTTTAAAATTCTAATCATTAGTTGAGTTATTAATTAAAAATAGCAACCCACTCTCGGATGATTGGTTTATAAAGCTTCGCTAATGAAAAATACGCATTTTCTTTTCGATTCCTTTCCGTTGGATGTTTATATAAAGCTTTCGCAGAAATAATTAAATAAACCAATGTGAGTGTTTGATGTTTCAAGAGTGACTGTTTTTTCAGCTAAATATTAAATTTTAGCCCGAAGGTTAAACACATGCATTGGAATCATATTTATTACTCATGAAAATTTAAAAGAATAGTTCAGTTTCAACTGACGTCACACTCTAGCCCCCAACTCGACAACCTAGCGGGCATTTTGTTTTCCCATTGTTTTTCTGATTTTTCTCAACTTTGATTGGTTGAGCGATAATATCTGCTAAAAAATTGACGATTTTGGTTGGTTAGTGGAAAATTGGTGGCACGTGGTTGAAATTGATCTATTTATATAACAAGAAATATAATTTCTGAACATTAAATAAAAAATTAGAACACTCCTTACTGGACCTTTTACCATTAGAAATTAGAAATTGTGAATAGTAAGTCCTTACATTCCAGTGTTTTCTGTTGATGTAGAGAGTAGCAACAACAAAGCGATATAAGTAAGCGTCCTATCTTAAATGGGAGAGGTAACAGCAAGATCAAAGGCGAGGTCACATCAATCAAGGTCGTACGCCACGTAGCGGACGGGGTTAAACTACAAGAAGATGCCTAACTATTTTCTTACTTCACACCACTGAAATTATAAAGTTTTTTTAACTTAATTAATAGCTGAAATGGCTCTGACAAGGCGAAGAAAACTTCGTGGTGTCAAGTACATCTAGACGCCTCTCTCGCTACGCCGTTATTTTGCAATAAATGTGGTAAACAAAACTCAGTTCCTTGAGTAACTAAAGATTTTGAAAATATGCGCAGATGGTAGATATCCTGTCATATATGACGTCAAACTAAAAGCCCGCGTATGTGGATTATCACCCCGTCCAAAAGATGGCGCAACTGTGTTAATTTACGCCCGATTCCAGTATTAAGTTTGTACGCTTACTTATATCGCTTTGAGCAACACTTTAATGAAATGATGTGACACTTTAATGAAACTTTAATGACTAATATGAAAAAGTGGTCGAAGGGCTTTCTAACGATATATCACATGTGTCGAAAAAAATAAAAAAGCGCCCCGTAGTGAGGGTGGACGAATTGGGAGAGAGGGAAAGCGGGGTTCATAATAAGTACATAAAAACACGCTCGTATTCGAATGCAACTCAATCGTGAATTTCAAAGCAATCGGTTAAGAACTTTCGGAGACTAAGCGATTTTGTACAAACGAACATTTACATTTTTATTTATATAGATTTAAAGCACTTTTTCTAAATCACACACACTTAAAAATAACTGCTACTAGCGAAAAAACCCTGTTATTGGCTAGATTTGCCCACGGATAACATAAAAGTACTAAAAACAGACTTTAGTTTTCTAAGACTTCGCTTTTAAATTAAAAACTATTTTCATTGGTTCATAGGCGAATGACGTCAAATGCATATTAATACTACAAGAGTTAAAATCATAGAAACTCGACAGAGTTTCTCGCCAAGCAAAAGAAACAACAGTGCAATGAACCGTAAATGAAAGGAATTTCCGCCAATTGATGCCAAATGATTTTGCAAAATTTTTTTAGTACTCTGTCTAGTTTATATTTTCCGGACTGACCAAAACGGGATTTTGACACCTCTATAGCTCGAGTTCTATTTATGATAGAAACAAAATTGTTGTTTCTATGGAATGAGGCGTGCCACGTGATTCAGAAAACAAAAGTAAAGTGGAATCCGGCGTAAGGGTTTTCAGCAAATGCGATTTTAAAAGTGCTATTTTTTGCACTTTTTAAATCCTTATTCAGACCAAAATATTTTGACAGGGCTACAGTAATGTGTAATTATCGGATTTTTACGCAGTTCACGGTATTTTAATTGTTGTTATGAATAGTTCAAATCTTTAAAAGTTTCATGCAAAAATATTAATTAGTTTTTCATTTATACAAGTTTAAAGTAATTGATTCCTATATTGTAGCGTGGCGTACGTAATATGTACTTATCTGCTTATATTTCAATGTGAGCTAAAATAATTATCGTAATACTCGCTATAGCTTCTTAGTATTGCAGCGTGGCGTATGTAATATGCATATTTCATATTGCAGCATAGATTAACATACAAGATGGGACATTTCCATTGAGTGTAACGGTAATTCGATTGCAATCGTAGCGCCTTTAATGACAACGGGGAAGAAACTCCACATCCTTGTAATGTTTTTATTATTGAGTATCTACCTTATTGTGATCTTCTTTTTTTTAATGTTGCATGTTTACGTTTTCAATATAACCTTACACCGATACATGAACATAGAATAGGTATTCTGTTTTATATATCAAGTGTCTAATCTGTGTTCATGCACGGATATATGCTTTTTTTTTTACATGATGAGTGAACGATTTAAGTGCAACGAAAAACAAGGTAAAAATTTACATGATATAATTGGATTTAAAGCTACAGTCGTGGGGAAAAAAAGTAAACACCCCTTACTAACTCTTCAAAAATTTATCGTAGAAGAAAGTTACTGATACCACACGATTGGAAATAAACTCTACTTTTAAATGATATATATAAAATTTGCTTAGGGGCCATCTACATATTAAAACGAACCATAACTTTGTTTTTTTTCAATAGCAGTACACAGTTCTGACAGCATAACTGAACTCTACACCCTTCGATTAGCCTAAAAACAAATTTTTAGTCAAATCGTACGATAAGTTTCCGAGAAATTAATTATTTTAAAACGAGCGTATTTTAGGGGCTGTATCCAAATTAAAGTCCGGTACTCGATTGTTGACCGAGAGATCAATGCCTTGATCTCTAGGACAACTTCTTGATCAAGGCATATTAAGCGCCACTCAAGCAGTCATTGAAGACTGCTAGATTACAGGATAGCACAAGAAATTTAAAAATAATTAATTAATTCTGTCATAGATCGCCCCTTAAACCATCATTTTGCCGATTTTTAAGCATCATTTGAAAAATACTTGGAAGAAAAATCTGAAATTTTGGATTTCCATAAAGCAGGACTTAATAAATCTAAATCCATCAACAAAATTGTAGGTTGAAATTCGTGTATTTTTTCGAATATTAATTTCATAATTCATATCATAAAATTATAAAAATTGCAAATTCAACGTATTTATGTTTGAGTATTTTAGTATTATTGCTACACAATAGAACTAGCTGTTTAACCCGTTTTATGCACGGGAGTTCATGTTCAATAACTAATCGATTTAGGAAAATATTTTTCTACTACTGTGCGTTTTTTTTTTTTTTTATGAAATTTAATTTATTATGTTGCTAATGGCAGCAGACGATAAAAACAATATCTTTGGAATAAGGGGATAAATAGAATCAAAAGTTTTGTTGATGTTTGCAACAAAATGATTTTCTTTATTTTTTAAAAAAAGTAGTAATTAAGCGCAATTAAATAATCTCGAATTATTTGCACGCGAGGTAAAAGAATTAGTATTACAGCGTGGCGTACGTAATGTGTATATCTCACATTGCAGTAAACATTTAGAACTGGTTTGAATTCGCCCAATTACGGGTTGAACATAAAAATAGGCAAAAATTCGCCAAAAAAATCTATTTAAAATTTTCGAATTTTTCGCCCCAATCGTTTATGGGTCCCCTTCCAGTAATCCGTGTGCCACATTTCGTAGCCCTGTGCCCTGTGGTTTCCGAGTTTTTGAGGTTACATAGATACGCACACGGATTTTAATAGGGTAGATGTTATTGCATTCGACTCAGTTAAGCTCTCTATTGTCAGGCGGCATTGAAGCGTTTACGGTTCGTTTACAAGGTCACTAAAAAAATCTTGATTACATTACAACCGATGGATATTTGCTGAGTGACACGTATTTTAATGAATTTGTACTATTTCAATCTCTAGAAAATTTTATCACGTTACTTGAAAATTGAATAGGAATTCAAATCGTTCATCTGAAAGCTCGACGGTCCAGGTTTCTACTTTATGAAAGATATTTCTTTTATCCACTTTATTAAAGATGCTTCTAGATTTCAGCACGCACCATTTTAAAATTCCAATACTATGGGTATTTCTTCACACAAAATTTAGATAACAATTAAATGAAATTTTATTTTGCACGAAATCGGAATGATTTTTGACGAAGGTACTGCGGACAATAATCATCGTGGAATGTCCTGCTGGTATTTGAGAAGAAACTAGATTATAGAAACGTGCCAGTGGACCTCGATTATGGGAAGATTCTAGGTAAACACCAACTACGGAGAAATCACAGAACATGCTCAGAAAGGTAACGTAAGCACTTTTAGTGAATCAAAGAGTACTTATAGTCATGAAAATATTTCGACAGAACTTTCGGATTATTGTTTATCACATTGAAATAAGCAGGAAAAGGCTCTCTTCTGTATTCCTTTTACACTAAAACGCACATATACTGAAATATTTTTTCAACATTCGATACTTTGCAATTTATTCAATTTAAACCATTTTACAAAGGCAATAAACGTCAGTCTGGTTTTTTATTAAATAATTTTTTTTCACTTTTTTACAATCCCTTTATATCAAACTAGCAAACCACGCACCTTTGCTCGCGTAATATTTGAAATATGCCAGGTATTATTTATGTCTAATTTTTATTAAAAGATACTAACTAAATTTTTATTTTATTAAAAGGTGATATTTCCTTTTATTAAAAGGTTTTTTTATTTAAAGATACTTATTACTTTTAGGAATAATTCAAAAATTGCTATTTAAAACACAGTTTGACTAAACATCATTATTACACTGCATTAGGCAGAAATGAGACTTAAATTAATAAAACGAAATAAATGATAATTTAGAAAACATTTTGAAACTTTTATGCTCAATTAATACGCTCATTTCAGTATTCATTTGAAGTTTTGACTTTTTTAGAAACCATCTTCTTACATCTTAAAATTAACTATCATGTCAAATTCCAAGTCCTACCACCTCTCTCAACATAAAGGGCTATGTTGAAATAAGAACTGTCACCATTAATTTGCCAACATTAATTTTTAAATCAGTTTATTATTTCCTAATATTCCACAGAAACGTAATTTAGAAAACTTTTAAAGGCCTTTTTTAGAACCTTTGTTGTTCCTGTGAACCCCAGGTGGTAGAATCATCGGCATAAAATATAGCCTGTGTAGGATCAGAGACCATTGATTCGCAACTATTACTTTTCTAATTGGTTTATATTCCCTGAATTTGCATAGAAATAGTAATTTAGGACTTTTTTAGAATGCTTTTCGCACATCACCTTCGCTTTATCACCTTTTTTTTTCGAATTTATTTTCGACAGTCCTTCGAGGGCACTTATATTTTATAAGTAACTACCATGCCATATTTAAAGTTTCTAGCCTTTTCAGTATCACAGAAATCCAATTTAGAAAGTTTTTTGCTCCTGCAACCCTCTGGTGGTAGTGGCACCGACACAAAATATAGCTTATGTTTGAGCAGGTTCTATCACCAACAATTTGTCACCATTATTTTTTAAATCGGTTTGGTATTTGATAAGATTGCATAAAAATTACAATTTAGAAAGCTTTTCGCTCACTTCATACTTTTAAATATGGAATTTTCTTTTGACTGTTCTTAGAAAGCAGTTGCATCTTGTAAGTAAATACCATGTCATATTTCAAAATGACCCCCCAGTTATAAAAAAAACGCAAATTAGAACATGTTTTACTCTTGCAACCCCCAGATGGTAGTGACAGCAACATAAAATATAGCCTATGTTGGAGCAGGGACTGTCACCATCAATTTGCAACCATTACTTTTGAAATAGCTTTGGTATTTCGTGATATTGAGTAGAAATCGCATTTTAGAACGTTTTTAGAACGCTTTTCACGCATTTTAAAGCCTTTTTAAATTTCCAATATCTTCGAAACTGTTCTTAAAGATCATTTATATCTAAATACAGTAGAACCTCAATTATCCGAATTAATTGGGACCGGCCATCTTTCGGAAAATCGAAATTTTTGGATAATCGAGAATGCTTCAATTTTAAGATTAAAGAGAAATATATGCAATATTTCTTATTATGGTAATAAGTTCTCAATAAAAATGAAGCTATAGCAAAGTAGAAACATGAATAAATTACCTGCATTTTAATTTTGAAATTAAGTACTTTTTGCGTATATCACAAGGGTTTGAAAAAATGTTTTGTTTGTTGCGGTTTCGATTTCATTGCTTTGAAGCTCTATCACGGAGTTTTTTAATATTATTAGTTTACTAGTATCACGGTCTTTCTGCTGCTCCAGCCATGTCAAATCTTTTGCAAAACATTCAAAATCTTCAGAATTGCTAATTTGTTCGTTTTCTTCATTCCACTCCGCAGCTTACGGGAGCTCAAGTTAAATTCAAAGGAATTCTAAGAAAGGGAATCGAAAATATTTATATATGCTCGCAGTTCGGAGAGGACCGCTTACACACAAGGGATATGATAGTTTAAAAAAAAAAAAAGCTTTCAAAATGGATTTTGCACACAAGGAATGTGAATGAAAAAAAAAATTAAAAAAGGATTTCGGTTAACCGAGAGTTTCGGTTAAAACAGTTTCGGATAAAAGAGGCTCTACTGTAAATATGTACCTTATTTCAAGTTGCTAGCCCCTACCGATCACAAAAATCGAAATTTAGAAGGTTTTTTGCTCCTGCAACCTCCAGGTGATAGTGGCACCGGCATGAAATAGCGTCTATATTAGAGCAGAGGCTGTCAGCATCAATTTCCTACCATTACTTTTGAAATCAGTCTGATTCTTCCTGAGATTGCTCACAAATCGGCATTTAGAGCGTTTTTAGAACGCTTTTCGCGCATTCTCACCCCTTTTGAATTTCAAATTTTTAACGAAATGTTTTTAGAGATCATTTATATCTAATAAATATACACCATGCAAAATTTTATGAGTCTAGGAACTTCCATAATTCAAAAATCGCATTTTTAGAACATTTTTTGCTCCTGCATCTCCTCTGGAGTAGTGGAAATAGACATAAAATATAGTCTATCTTGGAGCAAGAGCAGTCAACACTATTGTTACACCATTATATTTGAAATCGGTTCAGTACTTCCTGAGAATGTTTTGAATGAAATTTAGAATGTTTTTTAGAACGCTTTTCGCGCTTTTCCACCCCTTTTAACTTTCGATTTTTTTGGGAAATGTTCTTAGAGATCATTGATATCTTATAAGAAACTACCATTCCAAATTTCATGATTTTAGGCCCTATCATAATACAAAAACCGCAACTGAGAACGTTTTTCGATCCTGCAACATCCAGGTGGTAGTGACACAAACATAAAATAGAGTCTATGTCAGAGCAAGTGATGTCACCATCAATTTACAATCATTACTTTTGAAATCGATTTGATACTTCCTAAAATTGCGTAGAAATCGCCATTTAGAACGTTTTTTAGAGCGGTTTTTGCGCATTTTCACCCCTTTTAAATTTCGAATTTTTTAAGAAGTGTTCTTAGAAATTTTTTTATATCTAATAAGTAACTAATATTCCAAATTTCATATTTCTGGGCCCTTTAGTAACACAAAAATCGCATTTTTAGAAATTTTTTTCTCCTGCACCCCCTTTGGGGTAATATCACCGACATAAAATATAGCCTATCTTGAAGCAAGGGTTGCCACCATCATTTTGACACCATTATTTTTTTTAAATCGGTTTGGTATTTCCTGAGATTCCGTAGAGACCACCATTTAGAAAGTTTTTTTAGAACGCTTTTTGCGCATTTTCACCCCTTTTAAATATCAAATTGTTTAGGAAATGTTCTTAGAAATCCTATATATTTAATAAGTAACTATTACTCAAAATTTCATATTTCTAGGCCCTTCAGTAACACAAAAATCGCATTTTTAGAACGTTTCTTGCTCCTACACCTCCTTTGGTGTAGTGGCATCGACTTAAGATATAGCCTATGTTCGAACCTGGACTAACACAATCATTTTGATACCATTACTTTTGAAATCCGTTCGGTAGTTCCAGAGATTACCTCCTACAAACAAACTTTACTTCTATATTAGTACAGACTAAAATATTTTGTCTTTTTCAATTCCTACTATTAGTTCACACTCTCCCTATATTTATGTATCTTATTCAAATTTTCAATCGTTAATAAAATACTTATTATTCATCCTATCAAGTTGAAATAATTTTTTTAAAACTTGTACTGGATGACAATTGATGTTAATACAGATTTTTCAATTATTAATTCATTAATTAAATTGTAATGAATTAATCTTAGTTTTATATGGGAGACAAAATGGCGGCCATTGGTTATTGAACAGCATTTAATGCATCTTCATATCTATAAGGGGGGTTACCATAGGGGGACCGTGTTCTGTCGCCAAATATTGTTAGGTTTGTCGCCAACTTGGCGATATATCGCCAAATTTGTCGACCAAAATGAGTCGCCAAAAGTGACGCCAACTTGGCGATATCTCTAATATTTCGCCAAATTCCCATAGACTTCCATTATAAACCTACTTGCTTATAGAAAATCAACAAATTGAGATATTTTAATGCAACAGAAACTAATATTAGTTTAAGGGATTATATTAAATTTTTCTTTGATGACCTAAGTAGGAATTGACTTTAAAAACAAAATTTTTATATTACACTTGTTTCTTTTAAATAGAAAAAAAATTCCATATTTATTTTCCTGTTTAAATAGGTTTTTTTTTATATTTTAATATTAGTGCGTGCATATTTTCTTTGCTCCATGTGCTGTAATCCGATTTTCTACGAAAACATCCAGCCAGTGAAAATGACGTACACTAAATTTCCGTGACGTATATAGATAAATTGTGCTTTTTCATCTGTTTTTTTATTATAATGTTTTGGAACTTATTTTTGATAGAAGTGCATTCAGTAGGTTACCATCATAGGCAGCTTTTGATGCAATCAGAAACGAAATCTGACAAATATTTTTTGAGTTACGCTTGACGAAAATTTTTTATTAGGCACTCTTTTAGTAGGCCATGGCTTTAATATCCATCGTAGCTGTATGTGTCCGGAAAGTAATATTACGCTGTGTACTAGCCTTCGCTTTGCTCAGACAATTACAGAATGATACGATCGTTTTAAGTGGAATCTTTGCTAATGAAGCTAGCGTGAGGAAGCTGTGTTTGTAACATATATAAATTGCATTTGTAATAAAACACTATTTTAAATAAAAGATCGAAGATGTTTTATTTCATAATAGTGTTAAAATTACATTTAATTTTTTTTTCACAAGTGGATATTTAACTCGTAAACACTAAGTTCGTAAATGAAGCCTTTGCCACGACAACGTGAGCAGGGTCATTAATTAAAGTGTAAACTAATCATTGACCTCTAAATTTCTGAAAGGGCCATTTGGAAGAAGAGCTTGCCTAAGATAATAAGAAATAATAACTCTTCAACAAATTTCAATTTCATCAAAATTCATGAGCATCATATTTGGGGGATCGCCATGTAAATTACGGTCCATAAATCACACTGTATAGATGTCAGTAGATAAGGTATCAGTGATTGAATTACAATGCACCTCCATAATATTAACACATTTAAAAAATTGGAAAGTTTATTTGTTCAAAATCATTTTGTCAAAGTTGTGAAAAAAGTTTCTTTTAGTAAATATTTTTTTTTTCCAAAATTTTTTTTAATTATTTTTTGCATATGGATGTACTTAAGCGTAAATATTGGATGATTGCAAAAGTTCGTGCACGATTTCCGATGTATCGAGTTTCGAAGTGTACCCAAGTTGTTTTAAAAAGCGAAATGCAGTCAAATTGTCACCATTTAATCTCTCAGCAATCTCTTCAGTTGTAATTTGTGTATTATTATGCACTACATCACGGATTAAGTCATTAACAATGCCAAAAGTTCTCCCAGAACGAATTTTATCGTTTAGATTGAAATCACCATTTCGAAATCGACAAAACCACATTTTATCAGTCCAAGGAGCGGCAGCAAAATAAACCTTTTTTTTTACATTATTTCTTCTTTAAATCAAGAATATATTAGTCTTTAGGATTTCTAAAGAAAAAGAACGCTTTTCGGAATCATGGGTAATTTGGAAAAGCTTATTGTGCATTTTCGTTCGTAGTTATATTATATCTTTCTACACTGTACAGGAAAAAAAAAAACGGACTAAAATACGAAATGTACTGCTGGCAATCGAGACGCCAGTACTATTTCCGTATTATAACGTAAGTTTACCCCTGTAAATGCCAAGAAAACCGAAATTTTTCTGTAATTTACCGTGAAAAAGTTCCGTTAAAATACGGAAATAGTACTGGCGTCTAGATTGCCAGTAGTATTTCCGTATTTTAGTCCTTTTTTTACAATGTAGCCTAAAAAACATTTTTTTGTTGTTGTTGTTTATGGTAATAGAACGTATCCAGAACGTTTTCAATCATGGGCGCTCAGATCAAACAATTTATACTATATTAATCTTAACACAATTTTTCTAATTGGCAAATAAATCACACGAGTTGTATTTTTCTAACTGAGTGAAAAAAGAGACCAGGCCAAGATTCGAACCAGGAACCTTTAGCATAAGTTGCCAATGCTCTGCCAATTGAGCTATCCAGGTCAAATCCTGGTCTCACCGCCAAAGGTTTTTGGTTGTAATCCTGGCGTGGACATTTTTTCACTCAGTTGGAAAATTACAACTGAGTGATTACAACAAAATTACAACCCGTATGATTTATTTACCAATTAGAATAATTGTGTTAAAATTAACGAAGTTCAATTACGCATCCAACGTTCCTTGGAGTTCGCTTACCTAGATTTATTCTATTGAGCTGATTTAGACATCAGAGCTGATGTTATGATCAACAATGCTTCCTGAGTGTGAAAAGTCGGGCAGATTTGTCGAGCAGATTGCTCAATTGGCAGAGCAATCGAAAATTCCTGGTTCGATTCCTGGCCTGTACGCTGTTTCACTCAGGTGGAAAATTTCAACTCGTACAAACTATTGATGTTATTATTATTATTAATCATAATTTGTTTCAGAATATTAATTTTCGCATTTATTTTTTACAGAAGACCAAGAAGAACACTGAATTTTTTTCCATTTATCGAATGAAGATTTTGTTAAATTTGCTTGGTAAAACAAAGCGACTTGTACCTGTTATGTATTAGTATATTGTTTATAAATAAAATATTATAATGTGTTTCGACTTATTGCATGCTTTATTTTTATTGCAAATTTTAATAGTATCTATTCGATACGAAATATCATTTCATTAATAATAGAAAAAAGGCCAAATGAAGTACTTAAATATTCTTTCAAATGTTGGAGATTGCTGTTACACATTTTATAAAATGAATCAATGTTTTATTTACTGAGTAAAATCTCAACCTTTAGCTAAATTAATATACGGTTTTAAGCGTACAAGAAAAGGTATATCCTAAAACAATCTCATATTCTGTACACGCATGTTATAAACTTCCAAAAAGCGATATCTGCAAAAATATTTATAGGTTACAATTATTAATTTTTTCTAAAAGTGATAATTCCTAATTCGTACCTTATACATAAAAATCGCATATTTATGTTTGAAACCATAAGGGGCTTCAGGACTCAAGGTTCAAAATTTTCGAAACTTACATTTTTTTAGATGTTAAACTCCTATATTTTCTGAACATTTTGATATAATTTTTTCCTTAAAATTCCTATTAGAACAGAAGTTATGGCTTTTAGAATTACACCCGCTCAATAGCTGAAGCGGCCTTTCCGAAACTTTGAAGTCATTTTTTTACAAATGAGGTTTTTGGGCACAACGCGCAGGATATCTCAAACACTTCTGAATATCTTTTCATGAAATTTTCAAAAAATATATTTCATGTTAGTCTGTATATACAGAACCTAAAATTTCATTTTTATTGTTCAAAAACAATTTTTTTTTATGTGATTATACTGTTGAAATTTTCTAAATTTTGCATTAGCTAAATACAACTTTGTATTCTAAATATAAAAATGCTTTAAATACAAATTTATTTAGATTCAGAGTAATTATTACAATCTTAAGTATAAGAAGGCACCAAAATTTTCATTCTAGTTGAAAAATTTATTTTGTAATTCTGCGCGTAATCTGTTATGCCGATTTTTTGCTCGTCAAATGTCTGACAGTTTGGAGCCCCCTGTAAATGTTAATTCTGTATCTTGAAATTTTTGAAATACATGAAATTAAAGAACATATATATGTATGTCATCCCAATAAAAATCGCATATTTATGTTTAGAAAGCTTGAAATAAAACAAATATTACTTAAAATTTAGGACAAATCCTCGAAGAGAAATATTTCAATTATATTTCAAAAATAGTTGAATTATATTCAGTGGTGCCAACTTTTGAAAAATATTGAGTGGGCTCAACCATTTTAGTGTAAAATGACATGGGCATTTTGTTTTCTTTGAAGATAAGGAGGTAGATGGGAAAGTTATGATAGTGAAGTTACAATTTTTTAAATAGTATATAAATTTGTGATTTGGTTAAATTACATTCTCATATGAGGTCTTCATTTTACGGACTCTAATATTTACGATTATGCTATGAATATGACTATAAACTAAAAATCAACGGACTGAAAAACGACGCATGTCAAAAATCATTTTAAAAGTCTTAGACAGCATGCTCTGAAAAATATAGTTTAATCTTATAAAAAAATAGAAAACTGTATTTGATTTCTTGGTTTGTGAACACACGCGATTTTCGTGCATTTAACACTAAAAAGACGGGAAATTTTACTCAAATTTTATAAAAATATTTTATATCAGAATTTTTATTTTAAATTATCAACTTATTTATTTAACTAGTTTTTTTTCTTTGTGTCCTTTAAACTAGTTTTATAAAGAAATTTCTGGTTCGAATCGAAATATATTCATTTGGGCGCGGTCAAAATGACCGCTCGCCGTCTTTCTAGTGTTAAGTTGAAAAATGAATCCGCAAATGTGCCAGAAAATAGCCAATCTCTATTTGAAAACAGCCTAGCATTACTTCTTTTGTATACATTTATTTGCTAATTAATACTGTAACACATAAAAAGGATGAGACTGAATGTATTCACCGAGAATTTTTTTGTGAAGTACATCTGTACATTGTACCTAACCATTCAGTACCATCTCTATGACATAGAGACAGTGATATTTTAACTGGATTATTTCTGTTACGTTAAATGGGTTTTGTTAGGGTCCTGTGTGCCTGTTACTGCTATTTTTACTGTGTTTTCAAATAAAATGATTTTCAATGGAAAAATTAATTTGTCAGCAATTAAAAAATAAACAAGTAACAAAATAGAATAATGGAAATCGGGTGGGCTAAGAGCAAATTATTGGGTGGGCTCGGGCCCTATGGGCCCATAAAAGTTGGCGCCACTGATTATATTTGAAAAAAAGATTTCAGTTAGAAGACTAATGATTTAATGTTTAAGAACAAAAGAATAATTATCTTCATTACAATATAGGGTGTCTACAAATTAGTTGGGCAAAAAAGAATAATTTATTGAATTATACTACAGGAAAAAATAATTAAAGTACATATTGTTGTAAGATAGAAAAATAGTTCAAGTTTACCATTATCACAAATGTTCGATGTGATTTCCTTTCGTGACACTGCAAATGTCCCATCGGTAAATCATTTCTTGCCACAGATTTGTCAGCATGTTTCCGTCGATCCAATTAATGGCAGTGCAGATTCATGATTTTAGTTCAGGAATGGATGCAGGAAGTAGCGGCTTGTACACTTGACCTTTAAAAAACCCCATACACCGGAATCAAGCGATGAAAGATCTTGTGATCGTTGTGGCATTTGAATAACACCTCCGCTCTCTAAGCGATAGCATCAGTTTTGACACCTAACGCCATCTATGAATAAACTTCGGAAATATTACTACTAGCCTGACATTCAACTAGTTAATTCATTTAATATTTCGGAAGTTCATAACTTACGAAATTGCCCAACTAATCTGTAGATACCCTGTATTAGAAACGAAGTTATCCTCTTTTTCAGCTTTAGAAAAATCATAATCAATCACTCTTATCTATGTAGATTTGGCTGCCTTTTCTTCAAACACCGTTTACCAACTTTTTAATCATTGTTTTACAGCATTCTTTTTTTTTTAAACTCCACATAGGGTATCCCCTCTTAACCCAAGTGAAGGAGGCTCAGAAATATGCTATAAAAATGTACTAATATATGCTAAAAAAAATTCATTGTGGTAAATATATCTTTATTAAATATGTTATACACAATAATATAATATATATATATATAACTTTGACTGTGTTCATATTCAAGAATTTTCAATACTAACATACATTAAAACAGAACAAAATAAAAAATAAACTTTCCAATGCAGAAACTACACAAATACCAGTAAGGAGGTGCTATAATGACCGATTCTTCTTGCATAGAGGTAACAATTTCAACTATTACTCGCTAGAGCGCTTCTAAAATTGAGTAAAACTCGGGTATCCGATTTCAACTGACTGTAAGGTTTTACTCTCGGGTTCACCTGATTATATGTTTCCCCATAATCTGTTCCCTCTATCTTATGCTAAAATATACCTTAAAATTGAAATATGATGCCAAATTTGAGATGAAAAAATAGATTTCAAATTTGATTGAAAATTTCAAAACTTTAAATTTTATGAAATGTTAAACTTTATTTTATTTTAATGCTAGGAGGTTTCGTCCGCTACGATGGCCTGTTCCTCCAAACGATTCTTGAATCAAGCGAAATATATTGGTGAATTTCACTTTGTTTTTTAAAGCAATATGGACCTTTAGAATGCTCTTCTGCATAGCTGAAAACAATATAAACGCCATTGCGCTAATATATTTTCGAATCTGTCAGACAAAATTTAGTCTGTTACGGAACAAGATGTGTTAAGTTTCTTTTAATTTATCATCTACAGAAGGGTTTAGTAAAGAATGATAGTACGATATGCAATATATTAAGACTTTTTCGAAGAAATTTTTTTAATTACAATGAAAGTCTCATCAAAAACCGCCCACTAGGACGTTTTAAAAAGGCTAATCTTTAATAATCAAGTTCACCTGATTATATATGTTTCTCCATAACTGCATAACTAAGCAACGTGGAACAATATGCAATCAACTAAAACCATCCCAGAAAAATTATCTAACCGCCAATGCAAGTCTCATTAAAATCCGTCTAGTAGAACTTTTTTTAAAGACCAATCTTTCATAATCGGGTTCACCTGATTGCAGATCATTCCCTCATAATTTATCAAAGAGCAATATGCTATATACTAAATCCTTTCATGAAAAATTATCTAACTAACAGTGCAATCCCATCAAAATTCATTTATCACAACTCAAGTTATAAGAAACCGGAACGAATATTTTCATTTTATATATTTATAGTAGATAACGATGGTTTTCTTTATTCATACGGAATAGCAGAAGACGCAACTAACATTTAAGTTTCATTTTTTGCATCTCTCTATAACAGTTTGGTGATAAAAAAAAAGTTACAGTCCATTGTTTTCTTTGACTTATTCTATTATAAAATTGAGAAATTGTTTTTAAACAAAATTCCTTTAAATGGAAAGTAGGGGAAAGTAGGGGAATGGCGCTCACTTAAGGGAAAACATGAATAGCTAGTCAAATTTAGACAAAAAAATCAATATTTTATTAACGAAGTATAACTCCAAAGCATAAGGAACAGTTAGCAATCAACTAATTTGCATAAAAGTTTAAGGAATTTTTTTTATCGTTTTATTTAAATAACCATCCATTGAGCGGTAATGCCGGACATGGTAGGGTAATTGCACTCAGAGTTTGAATACAACATTTAAGTAAGACAAAAGTCACATATGTAGTTGTATGGGCTGTTCACACCACTGCAGTCTTTTTGCGACCACTTTACACATATAGTGCACACATATTGTGTTGCACATATAGTGGGCTACTTTTTTTAAATTTAGATTTTTTGATTTTCACCACTTTTTTGAAATCGTAAAATTCTCCTTGTTTAATGACATATTAATTAAGGCGAAATGAGGGGAATTTTACCATTTCAAAAAAGTGGTGTTAATCAATAAATTTGAATTTTTAAAAAGTTGCCCACTGGCAACACTTCTTCTGGAATTCAACGCGAGCGCCATAACCCGCTATCGCTATGTTGTGTTTTAATGCATCATAATTGGCGTAACAACGCACTACAAAAATAAATAAAAGCATGAAAGTACAGCTAAATGTATATATTTTATAGACATAATGAGTAAATTAATATTTGAAAATAAGAGTGTACACTTACCTTCAAGTTAAATGTTGTAGAATTTTATAATAAAACAACTGCGAACTAATAACGTGAGGACACAAAAAAACTTTCCTTCCGACTGTCACTATATCTTTACTGGGAACTTACGATAAAGTTCGCTAGGTGCCGGTACCGATCGCACGTTTTCAACTCTATTCTGCTTAGAGATATTGAGTGAGTGGTATTACCCTTCTGAGCGCCATTCCCCTACTTTCCCCTATGTCTGTTCTGCTGATGTATTACGCAATATTCTGTATAAAGAACGCTTAGTATCATAAATGTCAATTCCTTTTTAAAAAATATGTACAGTTGTCGGAAAAAAAGGAAACAACCCTTACTAACTCTGCAAAAAATTATCGTAGAAGAAAGTTACTGATACCATACGATTGGTAATAAATTCTACTTTTCAATGACGTATATAAAATTTGCTTAGGGAGCCATCTACATATTAAAACGAACCATATCTTTTTTTTTTTTTTTTCAATAGCAGTACACAATTCTGACAGCATAAATTAACTCTACACACTTCAATTAGCCTAAAAACAAATTTTTATGCAATTCGTACCATAAGTTTCCGAGAAATTAATTATTTTAAAACGAACAAATTTCAGGGACTGTATCTAAATTGAAGTTCGGTACTCGATTGTTGACCGAGAGAGCCCCCTTCTTGATGAAGGCATCTTAAGCGCCACTCAAGCAGTCATAGAAAACGCTAGATTACAGGGTACCGTAAGAATTTTCAAAATATCTAGTCATTTCTATCTATAGAAGCCTCCTTAAACCATCATTTTGCCGTTTTTTAAGCATAATTTGAAAACTACTTGGAAGAAAAATGTGAAATTTTGGATTTCCATAAAACAGGACGTAATAAATCTAAATCCATAAAAAAAATTGTAGGTTGCAATTCATAATTTTTTCGAATATTAATTTCATAATTCATATCATAAAATTATAAAAATTGCAAATTCAACGTATTTATGTTTGGGTGTTTTAGTATTATTGCTACACAAAAAATTAGCACATTAGGAGTATAATTTCAGGAGATATTAATAAAATATGACAATATAATTTAACATTAGAAGCACTAAATTTTGAATGTTTATAATTCAAAAACGTATCATTCAAATGACTTGAAATTTGGTGTCTAGGCATAGTTTGAACCGAAGATATGAAATATCTTGTTAAAATTGGGTATTGCATTGAAAAAAATGAAGTTTGTGCTCATTTTAATATGTAAATGGACCCCTAAGAAAATTTTATATACATCATTTAAAAGTAGACTTTATTTCCAATCGTTCGGTACTAGTAACTTTCGTCTGCGATAATTTGTTGAGGAGTTAGTAGAGGGTGTTTACTTTTTTTTTTCCCACGACTGTACTTTGTCTTGTGAAAATTTTCAAAACATTCGAACATAAAATCAATGAAGGAGGTGCTTTCTGAATTCTTTTCTTGAAATATTTAATGAATATTTACAGATATATGATTCTATACATATTTACAATAAGTATTATCAAATACTTAATCTGGTTTTTCGAAAAAGGGAGGCTTAACCTCATCAACAAACTGTAAAAAAATTACAGCGATCATGCTTTTTGAAATCAAAACATCTCTTCCTATCGTTCCAGCAATAATACCGAAGTCGCATTCTAAGGTAGGATGCGCGCACATCGCGCGTCCTTCGTTGCCATGGGGAGCAGAGAAAAAGTTTCTCTTCAGTCTTATTGAATTAGTAATTGCTACATTAACAATATTTTCGTTTAATTTGATAATAAAAGAAAAGAAAAGGATATAAGGTAAATATGCCAGTAGTGATCTACTGAAGTATATTTATCGAAAAATCATTAAAAAAAATAATAAACTTGAAAATATATATACTCGTTTGTTTAGTCCTATCACTCTTATCAATCAGAATGAATAACCAAAATTTCAAAATATAACCTCGGAAATAAATGAAAAGTAAAAAGTCTTACCTTCCTTCTATCTGCAGTAGTAGGGAATACTAAATTTCAGTTATACAGTCGCAGAACAAGTAAACACCCCCTATTAACTCTGCAACAAATTATCGTGCAAGAAATTTACTAGTGCCAAACAATTGGAAATAATGTCTATTTTTAAATGATGTTTATAAACTTTGCTTAGGGGGCATCTACATATTAATCAAACTCAACTTTGTTTTATCAATAGCAACATCCAATTCTGACAACATAAATAAATTCTACACCATTCAATTAACCTAAAAACAAATTTGCAAGAAATTTCTACGATTAGTTTCAGAGATATAAGTTATTTTAAAATGAGCCTATTTTAGGGGCTATCGAAATTGAAATACGGTATTCGATTGTCGAAATGCTACAGAAAGACTATGTCACTTCTAATCAATGTATTATTTCATGCCAATATGACCCTTTTACTCACTTAATATGTTTCGGCTATTGTTATGTACCGTAAAATCCCCTTCAATATTCATTTTATGATGTTTATAAGTGTTAAATTATCCGATTTTTAAAAATATAAGGTATCTGCAAATAAAATAGTTTTCGAATATGATTTTGTGATTGGGATTTTAAAGGCGTTTTTATAATGCTTTTCCTAAGATTTTGAATTAATTTAACTCGCTTTTTCCTAAATTTATTTGACAGAAATGTGACGAATATCGGCGAATGGAAAATTTATAATAAAAAGTAGTATGAAGGAAACAATGTAGAAAACACCCAGACAAACTGTTTTTTAGTATGAAAATAAATCCCAAGTCGATTGTTAATGGCACATTTTTACAATTTTTTATTTTATATCCTTCTGTTTGAGAGTATGTGTGTGTGTGGAGTCGCGTTTTCTCAAAACTTAAATTTTGACGACTATCCGTAAGATTAAAAAAAAAAAAACATATTTGAGTATTTTTAATGGGAAAAAATTGTTTTTTTTTATCGTTTTTTGTATTTTCAAATTTGAGAGTTTTTTTTTTAATAAGGTCTCCTTTGAGTGAAAGTTATATCCTTAATTCATTCTATAGAGTAAAGTTTCATGATCATTTTTTAAGGCAAAAATTAGGTTCTTGTGTCAATTCAACGTTAAGATATCTTACGCATGGTGATAGAACACCTAATTATTTTTTTTCGAAAATTGTTTTATATAAATTTTGCTATATATTTTTTTATTTTATTACACTGAAGTACTTGATTTTATAATTTTATAAGACTACAAACATACCTTAAAAATATCAGAAAGTTTAAAATAGTTACATTGAATTTTTCTGTTTTTATATGGACTCGAAGCGAGAGCTCTGCTTACGTGTTTTTCGGTATCTATCAAGCCCTGAGCCCCCTTAACCAATATATATCTCTGTATTTTGATTAATGTATATAATAATGTCAACCCTAATTATAGAAAAATCATGGCTCCTCAAAATTCTCACGAGCAAAATTTTAGTGACTATAATTTAAAATGAGAAATTAATTCAATTCTTAATAGGGTTTTTAAGAGAAACTTTAAGAGAATTTTTGATATTTTCTCTAAGCATGAAAGAGGGGCTCACAACCATAGTGGACCAAGTCCATTTTGAAAACAAGAAAGAAAAAAAATCATGCGTTAAGCATAGATTATGAAACACTTTCCAACACATTCAGAATAATATAACAAAACTGCACCGTTTAAAAAATTAAAATATTACGTCTAATTCAACCATAAGGAAACGCATAACACACTTCAAAACCTAATTTCAGCTGTTCCCATCTACAATCTGAATATTATCCGAATTTTTTCAGCAGCCCTATATATGATATATAGATTTGTATCTATTAACTACATGCATGCGAAAATTTAGATCACTTAAGAAATGCATATACTTCAGTTAAAAATTCCCCTTCAGCAATTTCCTGTAATAAAGAAAATGGTACGTGAATACTTTTGTGCAGCCCTGTATATGATGTATGGAAATTATAAAAAACGAGTAGCATGCAAAAGATTAATTAAAAGAGCATACCGAATTTTAAACTGCACACTCCAGCAATTATGACTCAAAGACAGTACTGTGAACGATTTATTTTGTGTATCCCTGTAAATAAATAAAAAAAAATGCTATGAATGCCCTGTAACGTGACCGTAGTGAAATTCAGTGATTTCTATCAGTTTCAATACATTTGAGATAGCGTAATCTCATTAAAATATATTGCAAACGATTTTTCCCCATATACCATAATGTAATGGAATACTTTTGAGTGCCCCTGTAAATGAACTATTAATCCTACATACTTCATATACAATACCAAACATGCTTTGGTGATCCTAAATAACTTTCATCAATTGCATGAAAATCCTAGTCTATTTATGGGAGTTAGAGCGTGGACAGACGGACAGACGAAGACAAACCGAATGCATAAACACTTTTCAACTTTGTTGAAAATGCTAAAAAAAATCGAATACTCCCTTTAGAAGGGGAATAAAACCGTTTTATCTACTCCCAAAATCAGTGATGTAGTTGTTAAGAAACAGAGAGTATACGCTCTAAGCAGAGTGTATATACTATAGCTTTCTTCAGAAACAGAGGGTATACGGTGTTCCTTAAAAAAACCCAGAGGGTATACGGCGTATACCCCCGTATACCCTCCACTACATCCCTGCCCAAAGTAAACCGAGCCTGTTTTTGTATACTTTCTCATATATGTTATCTGATTACAGACTTGGTTTACTGTGGGAGTGAATAATACATATTTTATGCACTTTTTAAATGGAGTATTTCATTTTTTTTTTTAATGGACTTCGTCTACTATGGTTGTGAATCCCTCAAATATGGTGTTTGTAAAATTCGATTTCGATCACAGCGCATTTTTCTTAACTCATATTTGCCAGCATTTTTGTTATCTCAAATTTGTCAATAAAATCACTTTAAAATGTTGCAAAATGAACTGGTAAAATACTAAACAAAATTACGCTAAAATATTTTTGTATTTATTTCATAAAATGTAAACGTACTAAATATGGTAATATCCATATGGGGAAAAATACATAATTATATGTTTTGTCTAAATTTATATAAATTAAGCTTTTAAATTGTATATTATATACTATAATTAGTATTTCTATGAACTATTAAAAATTTATATTTATTTATTTACAGAGACTAATAATAACATTATAAGTATTATTAATAAAAAATTAAGAATAATCATATTTGAGGCTAAAAACAATTTATTTCAAAATCTTCTTGAAAAGGACTTTACATAAATAACTGTCCCCTAAATGGCTAATAGAAATATGTATCCATTTGCGCCTAGCGCCCTATATTTTGTACGTTATAATCATCCATAATAAATAGGCTTGAACATATAATTACGCAATTAAAAAAAATACGTATTTCAAAGAAGTCTTCAAGCTAAGATTATGACTTATTTATTTGGATCCTTGATACAAAAGATACAAATAAACTTACTTTTTACATTTCGCTATCTTGAAAAATGAAAAATCTATAAACACCGAAAAAAGGCCTTCATTTAAGCAAGTAAATATCAGTCTTATGCTGTCATCTCTCGGTAATATATAAAGACATTTATAGACAATTACTTCATACAATTTTCATATTGTAAAGAAGAAGAAAATCATAAAAATTTATAAAAACCCGAAACGTCTCAGAAAATGGGACGCTAGGCATAAAAAGTTTAAGTCAGACCTACAAATATCTTTGAGGCCTTATCATACATCGAAACTAGAGGAAAAAGAAATCAATAGCAAAATTCAATCTGTATTAGCGCCTGGATTAATTAGAAAAAAGTAATAGCTAGTACACCACAGATGTCCCCTTAAATCAGCATCTTGACTTTTGTTTAGCATAATTCGAAAACTACTAGGGAGAAAAATTTGAAATTTTGTATGTGCATAAAGTAGGACATAATAAATATAAATCCATTAAAAAAAATTTAGTTGCAATTCATAATTTTCTCGAATGTTCATTTCATAATTCAAAATTCATATAACAAAATTATAAAAATTATAAATTCAACGTATTTATGTTTGGGTTTTTTAGTATTATTGCCACACAAAATATTAGCACATTAGGAGTATCATTTCAGGAGATATTAATAAAAATATGAAAACGTAATTTAACATTAGAAGCACTAAATTTTGTTTGTTTCTAATTCAAAAACTTTTCATCTAAATAACTTGCAATTTGGTGTCTAGGTATAATTTGAACCGAAGATTTAAATATCTTGTCAAAAATGGATGTTTCCATTGCAAAAAACAGATTTTGATCTGAGTTTGATATGTATATGGCCCCTAAGCATATTTTATATACATCATTTAAAAGTAGACTTTATTTCCAATTGTTTGATAGTAGTAACTTTCATCTGCGAGAATTTGTTGTAGAGTTAGGAGGGAGTGTTAATTTTTTTTCGGCTGCACGTAAATGCAGCGTCTTGCAATGCGTAAATGCAAGCGCAAATGGGAGGCATGACGACGACGATGCGAAGAATTTTTGCCGAGGAGCCCGGTACGTATGTTCCACATCCCCGTATATTGGACACTTGGGTTGTATGACAAGGTACGATTCCTTAGACAGCAGTGAAAATTTAAAAAGTGGGGGTGGGGGGATCAAAACTTAATTTCTTGAGTTCAACAAGAAAAAAGAGAAAATCAAATAAAAAAGTACTTAAAGTATTTAAAAGTACTTAAAGAGAGACCATGGTTCTGAAAAGAACCCTTTACATACCGGAGATCACATCGAACAGAGCACACGCGAGGCGTACGACTCTAGGGGAAAATACGTTAAAATGAGCACCGCGGCTTAACAGTGAAACAGCCAACAAAATTAAAGACTTAAATGAAGAAAAACCCCTTATAAAAATAGACGGAGAACACCTTAAAATCCATTGTAAAAACGACACTGACTTCCGTAAAACTCAAGCATATCTAGACAGACACGCAATAGCTTACACTACTCTCTGCCCTAATGAACTTAAACCGCGTAAAGTATGTGTACGTGGAATTCCACCGTACACAGACCCCAAAATTATCATAGACACTTTCAAAGAGCATAATTTTACTGAAAACCGCGCTGCAATACTCAACAGCAGAAAAACGAGCTTAAAAACGGGGTGTATATACAATTGCTGGGAAAAGGAGCAGCTTAAAAGGGAGGCATGTCTATCCATCCAAAAATAATATGTGTTTTATGCTCATCTTTTTCTGATATGGGTTAAAAATATTTGTTAATAAAATATCTACCCAATTCGTAACATTGTAGTACTGGTAAATATTTGGACAATCATCTTAATACAGGTGTATGTGTGTGTGTGGGGGGGGGGGGGGGAAGCAAAGCAAGAATTTTCTTACTATTTCGTGATTTGCGATACCATTCTTTCAAGAAGATTTTGTTGTTCATTAAGTTGACGCTGTTATAAAACTTGTAAGAGTTATGTAAAATTTAGTAATTGTTTAACAATTGAAAGTATAGTATATATTCTCTCAAATAAATAAAGGATATCTTACAAAACAAGACTGTGTAAGAACGTTAACATGTTATTGTTTTGAAATAGTGTTCATTTGAATCTGTTTTTATACCAATTGCAAAAGCAATTAAAAAACGCTCTTATTATTCAGTTTGATTCAAAAGATGCTTTGGGTCTGTTCATATATAACGTTATCACTTTAGAGGGGAGGGGTGTCTGGCACTTGATATGGTAAGATATCTCGAAGGAGAGGGGGGTTGTCTTTTGATATCGTTATCATTTTTGATCCAAACAAAATTTTCTTTTTTTTTATATATATCTAATTTTTTTCTTTACATCAAAATAGTCTGTTGACTTTTTTCTTAGTGTGTTAGTTATTTCTATGAAAATACAAAGTTATTATTAAAATTCTTAAATAATTATGAAATCATTTTATTCCAAAATATGGAATATACCAATGTTCGGCATTCCTATTCTCTTGCCATATGTGCATATGGTGCCTTGTTAGAGAAACCAGGATCGAAACGATCGATGCTTTTATGTTTACTAATAAAAAAATGAAGAAGAACGTTGGCCATCTGTTGTGTTGATAAGAAATTCTGCTTACCCCCTGCCCGTACTGGATCCAAGTGCAAGAAGACAATATTGCTGTTGAATGTATTATGTAGCAAAAAGCCTCTATTAAATATTTTTAAATAGTATTTCTTTAGTGTTATTTCTTATAAAGTTAATTCATGTATAATAGTGCTATGTTATTGACTTCTCTTCAATTAAATCAGTAAAATAAACGAATAATAAATGTATATCATTGCAAACATATGTATGTATAAAAGAAAAAAGAAAAAAAAAATTGTAAAAATAAAAAGAATTTTTTAGACACTGGCAACAATATCATTAGGGAGGCGAAAGGGTTCGAGGAACTATAACTTATATATATACAGCCCCTTTTCTGCATATAGAAAAAAACTAGTCGGTTGTACCAATCCAAAAACTTTCTTCCATCTCATGCATGTTGATATTTCAAAATTCGCTATCACACTGCCAGAATTAAATGGCAATCTGTGCCCTCTAAAGATATAAAATTCTCTGCATTAGTTCTTACGATATGACTATAGCTGAAATCGTATAAATCCAGCAAAAATGTAGCCTAGCAGAGCCACCTATTGGGCGATTAACACAGAAACCTAATCAGCAACAACTTGTGCCAACGTCTAAATAAATCTGAAGTTAGATGAAAATTCGTGCATTAGTTTTTGAGATAGACTTATTGCGCGAATCGTGAAAAATACAGCCCAGCAGCGCCACCTGTTGGGAGATTTACACCAACACGTAATCAGTACCAATTCATATAAAAATCTAGCTGAATCTGAAGTTTTTTTAAAGTCCGTCCATTAGTTCTTGAGTTAGAGCTATTGCGAAAATCGTGTAAATTCTTCAAAATGCAGCATAGCAACACCACCTGTTGGGCGATTTACACAAAAACGTTATCAGTACCAAGTGATATCAAGGACTAACTGAATCTGAAGTTTGATGAAAATCCGTGCATTAGTTTTTGAGATAGAGCTATTACAAAAATACAGTATAGCCGCGCCACCTGTCGGGCGATTTACACCATAAACGAATCGGCCCCAATTTATATTAGGGACTACCTGAATATAATTTTTTATTAAATTCCGTGCATTAGTTCTTGAGATAGAGCGCCCAAAAAATTTGTGCCCCATACAGACAGACTCACAGACAGACATTTTATAAAAACGTGTTTTTCGGAATCTCTGACCCCTGATCCGACGAAAACCGGAAGTCGAAAATTTTTCACGAATCCAATACTTTCTTTTTGTAAAGATAGAAGAAAGTAAAAATGCTAAACTAGTTAATACTCAGAAATTTTTTGCATATGTATAGTTTAACCCTGGCATACATGGTAAATTCATGTGAAGTTTTATTGTGAAATACCCCTCAGAGAAATCTGCGCACATTAATGTAATTTCTTGTCTCTGCGTCTACATTTAAATATCGCATGAAGTTAAATAATTACTTTCGTATTATTTCGATTTTTTTTTTCGGCGGTGGGGGGTCCTGTTACTTTCGAAACCGGTTTCAAAGTGAAAGTATAATCAGAAAAAAGTAACTAAAATGGAAAAAGTACAAAAGCACCCTTTCAGACATAGACCTCAGATATACTATCCAAAATAATTACAGTAGAGAGCCGATTATCGGAATTCCAATTAATCTAAAATCCGATTATCCAAACAGTCTTTTTCTCTCTCAAAAAAAAAAAAAAAAAAAAAAAAAAAAAAATGATGCTGATGAGATTATGAATGAGAATTAAGATGAAAATGAAATTGAAGAAATGAAAACGAATGTTCTAAAAATGACCCAGGTCCATCACATAACGGAGCCTTTGACAGCTATGAAATAGCTCGAACGACAGAAGGACTATGATCCTATTCAACTAACGTATTTAAGAAGAATTCGGGATATGGCAGCATTGGAAAGAACGTCTTCTTTGAAGCAAGCAACCATCGAAAGCTTTTTTGCTTAAATTAGAATCTATGGAATTCAGAAAATGGTAAAAAGAGAAAAAGAAAATTTTAAACGATAAAAAAGAAAACAAAAAAAAACAGTTTTTAAACACGCTAGCACTAACTGGTGCTGCCAGTCCTAAAACCTGGATAAAGTGCGAGGGTTTTAGTAATAGTCAGGTACATCCCTTAAATTGTATGTCCATTTATCCGAACTTTTGCTAATCCGAATTAAGGTCGGTCCCGACTTGTTCGGATAATCGGCGCTCTACTTTATTTGTAAATATTAAAACAAGAACAATAGCAGATCCAAAAGAGAGGCGATGGGACGATCGCCCCTCCCTTGGGCGATGATAAAAGGTCTTAGTAAAGCATTAAAAAATACTAATTATGCTTTATCATTAAGGGGTCATTCCATACAAAATGAGCAAATCAGCTGTGGCAGCCATGTCACAGATTTTAATGAAAATCAGTATATAAGTATATCATATCTATTTATGAGTAAATGAAAAATAATAGATTTAAGGATTGTTTATTTAAGTATTAAAATTTACATTAAAAGTGGATGCAAAATCGAGGTTTTGTCTACCTGCTTAAAATTACAATCTTGATTATTAGCCTTAGGACAGGAAAGACTATATTAAAAATTAATTATAATTAGAAATGAATAATAAGTAACAGATTGGCGCAAGTAAGTAATTGTATTTTTATTCCGTAATGAGAAAAAAATTATTTTTGAAAATTTTGAGGGAAAAATGCAATATTTGTATTGCTTGTTTAAACATGAAGGACAGCTCTGGCAAGTTTAAAATTACTTGACGTTAAAGCTAAAAGTATATATTCTAAATATGGAAACTTTCATTCTTGCCTTTTTATATGAGAAAAAAATAAATAGTAAAAAATGTTGAGGGTAAAATGCGATATTTCTATCAGTTCTTTGAAAGTGAAGGAAAGCTTTGTAAACTTTTAAATTATTTGATATTATAGATAAAATTGTATATTTTAAATACAGAAACTTTTATTCTTGCTTTCAGTTTATTTTTGCCTCAAGAATATTTTTAATTAAAGTAGAAAAGGATAATTCAGTTGAACAAAAAATTACATATTAATCCTAAATCCAGATACAAAAAATAGATGTCAGCACTCATTTTTTTCACCTTGAAATCGTGCAATATTTTAAGAAACGAGCGCGAATTCAAAGAGAAATAGCTCATGGAATGTAATAAATATTACCTTTTTGAACCCATTTTTGCTATGTTTGGAATCAAAAAGCAATCTTGAATTATTTTGAGCATATGGACTTATTGATCTTCATGTCTGTGCAATAATGTTAATGCCGGACCTTTCCTTTATTTATATTTTTGCTGATACATAAGAGGAAAAAATATGATTTTGTAATTTTTTTAAGTTTCTAATTTTTTCTTTTAAGATAAAGGAAATATATGGCAACTTTCAAACTTGGGGAATTTGATCTTCATATTTAATACTACATCAGGCATCAATTTGTCAGATGTTTTTTAATCCCTTTGACTTTTATACCGTACCTAATTTTCTCAAAATTCACAAATTTTCAATTTTTACAACCAGTTGAAGATTAATCACAGTGTTACCAAATTATTATTACTCAATTAATAGAAAGATAATTTTTCAGAGGTTACAATACTATAAAAAAAATTTCTTTCTGTTAAATAGTTTTCAAGATACAGAACTTCAAACCTGCAACTTTTGACGATAGCAGACATGCCATTTTTTATCACAAGTTTTTTAAATGTCCAAAACTGCTAAAATGATTTATTTTTTGTGAAGATATTTGGCAGAGCTCTATTTTAATATGAATCGAACCTGTGTATCAAACGTGGAATGACCCTAAGAGGAGATCACACTCTCCAAATTTTACGAGGAAAAGGCTGTCATCTCATATATATTTTTTTTTTTTTTTTAAATATACAAAATTAACTTGTGGAAGCTTCCAACAGAATATTCGGCATTAAATCGGGCCGAAATTTTAATCCTATTCAATGTCCTGAACATAGAATTTCAAAAATAACTTTTGTAATCCCTGGAAACAACCAGAAGGTCTGACTAATTAAAACTTGATACTATGCTTCAAAAAATCCGACTGCAGTAGTCAGCAGCAATAGGAACAAAATCCGATTTATTTATCTGGCTATTTAGTTTAAACACCTGACAGAATCAATCTAACAATAATTCATAGTATTTTAAATTGTAAAAAAAGCAAGCATGACCTTTCGGATGAAATCACTCGTAAGTATAGATTTTTCGTAGTATAAAATTACAGATTTTTTTTAATGTAATATGATATTTTTGCGCCTACAATTTAATGTAGTTACGCAATTATTAACGTAAAATATATTTATAAATATAGTTATAATATACTTACTTTAAAGTTATAATTAAGGATAGATCGAAACAGGTTTTTAAGGCCGAAACCGAAATCGAATTTCGGTGATCTTCCTATTTTCAGCCGAAGGCAAAAACGAAAACGAAAATTTTAAAGTAATTAAATTGTACGTATTAAAGTAGTTAATACATATATAAATATACATAATTATTAATTCATTATACGTATTTATTATATATGCATAATTATTAATTAATTATGCGTATTTATTAACACGTTGAGTGCCACGATGACTGACACTGAAGCTGAAAAATTTACAATGTTTTAAGTAATTTTTAAGAAAGTATAATCCTGTAATAAATAAAAGGTAAGTAAATTTTAAATAAATATTCAGTAATTACTTAGCACACTATATATATTTTTAGTTGTATATCATATTTTAGACCGTCAGTCATCGGTAAATGAAGCGTTATAAACGGAAAGTTCAGTCACCGGTGACTTACGTGGCTCTTAACGTCTTAAATATACATAATTATTAATTAATTATACGTGTCGCCCAAATTGGCTCTGTGTGCCTTAACTCCCCCCCCCCCCCCCCCGCCCCTTAAATACTAAGCCTGACATAAAAATGGCGTCTTCCGAAGGCGGATTTTTTTTTCAGCGTGTGTACGGTTCCTTAAATATTCGTACCAATAACTTCTTTTTTAAGTTTTTCCGCTTTATTTTTCTGAGATTAAAGGAGTCAGAGAAGTCTTTTATAAAATACTGATGTCTACATTTGAGGGACCGTACTTTTTATTTTCATATAAAATAAAACGTAATTAGTTCACCAACGACACAAAAAGATTTTCTAATTATACGAATTTCATTTAATGGAAAAAAGATTTTAGTTTTATGTTTAACCACTTCGTTTTATCTTTTATAATGATTTCTGTAAATGATCGTTTGTTATACTAGCATTTTCTCAAAGAGTATTTGAAACACTTCTGCAGTTTCAAACTGAAAATTTTCTATTACTGTTATGTCTGCAGCTTTTAATGAGCACGTGAAAAAGTTTAGTTGTATATGCATTGCTTGCTTTGTAATTTTCATTCAGGTCTTGAGTCAGTTATGACTGATAATTATAATCTAAGAAGTTCGTAGCAATAAATAATCTCATTTGAGTCAATGCAGGTCAAATCGATGAGTATTGTTGAAATTTTCCGAAGGAAGAAAAGAGATTTTTGGAATACTGATAGTTTCAAGTCCGGCCGAATTTTCAGCCGCATTTTCGCCGATCCTAGATTTTGGGCCAAAAACGAAAACGAAGCCGACTTTTCGGTCAATGTCTATTTATAATGTACACATATATATATATAATAAGATATAATAATTAATTTTTTACCTGTTTGTGTATGATGAATATAATATTGTATGTATTATAGTTTTATATATATATTTGATTGTTACTTAAATAACTTTTAAAGTTCCTATTTTGTGAATTCCGTAGCTTTCGGCATCTCAAATTAAATATTTCCTGTTATACTTCACAGGGTAAATATTTGATTGGTTGGAAAGATTTCATGAGTTAAAACCAAACCGACCTTTGTTAACATAATGTTCCTAAATTTTTAAGACCGTGGTTTAAAAAAAAATTAAATGAAAATTAAATTTAAAAAATCAAAAAAATCCCTGCCGGGTCGGGCCTACAGGCGGAGGTAGATTTCGAAATTAAGTACTAAATTCACCAACAAAACTCAAATCAGCAATAGAGATAAACCCAGTTCCTTCACTAAGAATGAGCTCTAGGGAGCTAAACATTTTGTGAAAATTCTAATATACACGAATACACACACGCATGTATATGGAATAGGTTTAAAAATGGCTAAAACAAATTCAGAAATCCTCAAAGTGTTAAAATATGTTAATATTTCCATAGTCGGGTTTTTATCATGTTTTAATAGGTTTCTTCAAACTCACATGACGTTACATATTCACTTGCTGAGGTATATTATATTTCCAATATGACGTAATATATATATATTTTTTAATTCGTCAAACTATTTATTTCATTTTCAGTTTTCATTCCGAAATCTTGCTCTAGAAAACTTATGACGTAAAATTAAATTTGTTTTCAATTCGTCAAATTATTTATTTAATTTATTTTTTCACGTGAAAAATCTTGCAACAGTAAAGCAATTGTTGTGGAGAGAATTTTATTGTTTTTAGGTAGATTTCGTAAGAAATACTTCCTATTGCAGTCGTTACCATGGTGCGACTTTTGAAAAATTCCATCATAACTTTTCATCATAGGACTCCAGGAACCCAAAACCACCCCCACCTAAAAAGTTTATATGTATATATATATATATATGTATGTATGTATGTATGTACTAAATTTTGTCCGCACGATAAAAGTCGCAATAATGCACGGATCGTCTTCAAACTCGCCAACAACTTTGAGATGGCTAATATCTCGGCGGGGATTGAAAATGGGCAAAATCGGCCCAAGGGAATGGAAATGGGGAGGGTTCAAAATTTTGAATATCGTCTTAACAAGATTCTGATAAAAACAGCTCTTACACAACAACGGCAGGAAAAAATAAATATTTTTCTTTATAGCAGTTGCCATCAATTAAAAAAAGAAACAATAAAATTCTCACCACAACAATTGCTTTGCTATTTGAAGATTTTCTCGTGAAAAAATAAATTAAATAAATAGTTTGACGAATTGAAAACAAATTGAATATTACGTCATAAGTTTTCTAGAGCAATATTTCAGCATGAAAACTCAAAATGAAATAAATAGTTTGACGAATTAAAAAAATATGTATATTGCGTCATATTGGAAATATAATGGACCTCAGCAGGTGAATAGGTAACGTCATGTGAGTTTGAAGAAACGTATTAAAACATGATAAAAACCCGACTATGGAAATATTAACATATTTTAATACTTTGAGGTTCTCTGAATTTGTTTTAGCCATTTTTAAACCTATTCCATATACATGCGTGTGTGTATTCGTGTCTATTATAATTTTCACAAAATGTTTAGCTCCCTAGAGATCATTCTTAGTGAAGGAAGTGGGTTTATGTCTAATCTTGATTTAAGTTTTGTTGGTGAATTTAGTACTTAACTTCGAAATCTACCCCCGCCTGTAGGCCCGAGCCGGCAGGGATTTTTTTTTAATTGTTGGCAACTGCTATAATGAAAAATATTTATTTTTTCCTGTCATTGTTGTGTAAGAGATGGTTTTATCAAAACCTTGTTAAAGCGGTATTCAAAATTTTTAACCCTCCCAATTTCCATTCCCTTGGGCCGATTTTGCTCATTTTCAATCCCCGCCGAGATATTAGCCATCTCAAAGTTGTTGGCGAGTTTGAAGACGATCCGTGCATAATTGCGACTTTTATCGTGCGGACAAAATTTAGTACATACATACATACATATATATATATATATATATATAAACTTTTTAGCTGGGAGTGGTTTTGGGTTCCTGGGGTCATATAATGAAAAGTTATGAAGTAATTTTTCAAAAGTCGCACCATGTTAACGACTGCAATAGGTAGTATTTCTTACGAAATCTACCTAAAAACCCGACTGCGTAAAAAGCGAACTAATTATTTCTCCTCAATGTGAAACTATTTTTTATATTATTTACCTATTTTTTTTATTTGCTTGTATTGATGACTTTTAAGTCGTGTTTAATTGTTAGTTCCTATCTATAAACACTGTTTTGATGAGGCCTATAGATGTCTATGAAGGTTAGAGTTGCAGTAAAGCTAGAGATTCTAGCGACACAACTTATAGGTTGTGTAATATTTGAACGGAGCTTCTGACTGTAAATTAGTCAATGAAACATCGTCTTCATTTTAAAAGACCTATCCAATGATATGGCACTCAATAGGGTGTGTAAAAAATTTTTTTTCGTCTCTACCGCCATTTTGTATTTTACGGCCGCCATTCTGAAGTAAAAAAAACAAAACCTAGCCTATAACCATCGGGCAGTTAAGAGGAATCGATAGAGACCTCATTCATTAAAATCCCTCCAGCCGTTGGAATGTTTCGAGGGTATAAAGAAATTCCCATACCCAGATACGCGTGAAACTCATAACCCTTCTTGCAGTCGGGTAATAAGGTGTATTTTTTAAAATAAATAATGCTGATGAAATCATTATAATAGTTCCACTATGTTTTAGTTCAAAATATTATCATATTTTAGTGCGTGTCTAAACTTTTCAGACAGATTGTATATAGTTATAATATACACAAGCGGGGAAGACCGAGCTGATCTCGGTTGAAATTAGCTTTCTATTCAATTTTATATAACAACAAATTCTCGCTCTATTATTGCTTTAGAGCAGTGGTTCCCAACCTTTATTGGTACTCAATCATTTTTAAGTTAAAAAAAAAATGCGACCCACCTAATACAAGGGTGTATCCAATATCAGTATGGAAATTTTGTACTACCCCTATAAGCTTTTGGCAATTCTATCCTATGAAAAAAGCAAACTTTCGTACGGCGGCAATCCTTCGTTAATGATCCAGTGGTCTTCTTCTCAAAATGCTAGGGTGCAAAATTTAGTCAAAATTATTATAGCTCTTTTAAACACAGATTTAATTTGACACTGACCCGTAATAACCCATTAATCGAATTTTCTCGAACATGTGATTTAGACCTATGGTCTTATAGTACCTAAAAATGGTAGAGTGCAAAATTCAGTCGAAATTCTTAGAGCCGTTTTTAAGATAAAATTCGCTTGACCCAGACTCGTAATGACCCACTAATCGAAATTTTCCAAACGTATGACTTAGCCCAATAGTCTTCTCATAATCCAAAACTGTAGGACGCAAAAATTTGACAAAATCATTTGAGGCGATTTTTGGATAAAATTAAAATTCACCCTGACGCGCAGTGACCCAAAAATGACCCACTAATTGAATTTTTTGGAACATGTGACCTAGCCCAATGGTCTTCTCGTAATCGAAAATGGTAGAATACAAAAGTTAGTCAAAACAAAAATTTGAGCCGATGGCCCTTAGCTACAACCAGAGTTGGGCAGTATCGAAAATACATGTATTTGAAATACATTTTCAAAATACATTTGTAATTTGTATTTTGGTATTTTAAACCGATAAAACAAATGTATTTTGGTAATGTATTTTGGAATGCTTTTCAAAGTATTTTGTATTTTCAAAATACTCAAAATACATTCTTCCAGATTTTAAGCTGTTGTGTTTAAACCGCAGATTCTAGATTTGCAACACAGAAACACATGCCTGTCTGTTTTAAATATTTTTCGAATTCGTTTCTGGGAGTTTATATGTACACATTGTTTAATATTTGGTACAATATACGATAAGCATATTGATGAATCAAATGTTTACTTCTGCAGAAGTACTTTTGATGAGCAGTTGCAAAAACAGTTTTTATAATTCATAATTCTATGGGAATTACAAAAAAATGTTGTGTGATAGGCAAGAAGGGTTAATCATAGTTTTGCTGCCTATTTAAAATACATTAGAAGTGTAATGCTGTTAGTTACTGTAGCGGTTCATCGATATTCTGTTAAATCTCACAATGAATATTTACCAAGAGTTTTAATATTTTTTATATATAATACGCAGTGTGCACTATTATACGTGAAATATTTTAAAATAATGTTTTGTTGATGAAAATAAAAAAATTCAGGAACAATACCAGCTGTATAAAACAAAATGTTCGATTATAAGTTAAATTTTTGAATGATAAAACGAACTTGAAAACCTATTTAAAGGCAAGGTTCTAGTCTTATACCCTTCTATATCGATTTTAACATTATTTTTCCTAGTTTCATGGTATTCATTCAGTCGAGGTTCTAATACGATTTAACATACCTTTGATATTCATTTAATTGGGATTGATCTTTAATATAAAAGTAGTTTACTTTATTCTTAAAGTATACAAATGCTCATTAACTGTACTCGTATTATCCATTTGAGTATATTAGATATTGGACGTTTAAATGCCGACTTGATTTTATTATAATTAAGCGTTTAATTCACTTTGCATTACAAAACATTGTGACACTTCATTTTTTATTTTACACATGGGTAAGCCCTGGCTTCTTGGCTTAGGAACATATTGCATATAATATTGTATATAAAACATAGATGAAAATCATTTTTAATTAAAAACTCTAATAGTTTTTTTTTAATCTTTAACTTCGTTTTTTCTTTGATTTTTTCCACTAACAACTCAAAAAAGCAATTTTACATGAAAAATATAAATAATGCATTTAAACAGAGTTTTGATATTTATTAAAAACGGTACTTTCGCATAGCCGCATGCGAGGGGTTAACAGCCTAAGAAATCGGCAATTTCACTTATTATAGCACCCTTTTTTATTCTGTTTATTTCAGTTTTAGATCGATTATATATCGGTTAATTCTTTATTTTATTTATTTATTTATTTATGAGGCACTTTTAATATCGTTATCGAATATTAGTCGGGAACAAATGCTGAACTTCGTTACATCATTTTAAGTTCATACAGGTTAATCTTGTACAATCGAGCTGCACGCGATATAAATTTTTTTTTTCTTTTTATGTTGCTCGATTTTTTTTTTTTAAACCATAAAAAAAACGGTAAATTGAGAAAGTTTTCTAACCAAATTGCATTTGAAATTTGAAAGTACATTTTTTCTCTATTCGACGTTGTAAAACTTCAGATTATGCAATGTTTAGAAATTAACAGATTTTCTAAAAAGAGAAATTTAGTATTCATCGCCATCGTAGCCATTGTCAATATGACACTAACGTTACTCACGGACACGTTTTTGTTTTATAATATAGACCAGCGATTTCACTCAGGTTAAAGATGCTTGATATACTGCGCAGTATATAGAACATATGCGAAAATAATTTTTAATTGAAAACTACTATTTCTTATTAATATTTGGAAATTTTTCCAGAGTGAAACATTAGCCTCGCTTATAATATTTCAAATGAAAATCAAATTTCAAAGATTATTTTTGCTTAAAAGGCGCAAAGGCCAACCTAGTGAAAAAGGTTCCATGCCGGGACTCGTTCCATGTGGTTTAGTCGGTAGAACGTCAGTGCGCTATACTGATGGCCCGGGTTCGAGTCCCGGCATGGAATCTTTTTCACTAGGTTGGCCTTTGCGCCTTTTAAGCAAAAATAATCTTTGAAATTTGACTTTCATTTGAAAAAACTACTATTTCTTTTACATTTAGCATATTTTCTCAGATTTCCATCCAATTACACCAAAGAGCATTTTTGATACTTTCTTATTAGTACCGGCCAGCAGGTATAATCGCGAAAGATTTTATCATTTATAGCAAACTTCGTTATTTTGATTATTTTTTTGTTTTGTTTTAGTGCGTAGCTCAATCACATGTTTCTTAAATTTGTGTTTTTTTTATGCATTTGCGGCATTTTAATTCCTTTCGGAGGTTTAGTTATGGAATATTACGCATAAACAAAGAAATGCTGAATTTCATCTTTGTTTTAAGTGCAGGGCTATTTCTTCCATATTGGGTCACACGAATATTTATGAGATGGGTTTCAAAAAATTCAAGCTTGGAAATTATTTTAAAAATCCATAAAAGCTCGGTAAATTGAGGTGCGGTTTTTAAAGAAATCGCATTTGAAAGTATTTTTTTCTATTCGACGGTGTAAAAATTGGAATTATGCGATATTTAGAAGTAATAAAATTTCAAAAAAAGAAAAAAAATGTTTGTTTAGATCATTATCACTATTGATATGACATTAGAGTTATCCATGAACATCTTTTTTGCTTTATAATAGAATCACCGACATCTTTTTTGTTTTATAATATAGATTGTTTGCGAAGTAATTATGTGGGTATGTACACGTGTTTGTTTAAAATAAAATCGAAAATATTATTAAACCATTATTTTGTATGGTTTTATAACTAATAATCAAAAACATTTATATTCATTATTAACTAATGTTGTTATTTACGTATTAAACGTTTGAAAACCGAGATTAATGCTCATTGTACAGAGAGTTTCAAATTGTTTAATATTTGGCTTTTGAATGAATTGGAAATATATCAAGAAAATATTTTTTTTTTACGATAATAATGTAATGCAGTTTTATAACATAAATCATGAAGATATTCAATATGCTATGAATCTTTAAGTAATTTTAGTTCAGTGACTTATTCAGAACCAGTGATTAATTTAGAGATTAACCCGCTGAGAACACCCTCTTCCTGGAGCATGATAATGGTTTTTCCTTTCTCAATTAAACTGCAAAATTACCTCCCAAAGAAAGCACTCTGCATCAATAAATTTTCAAAATTTCGAAATGTATTTTGTATTTTAAATGTATTTTGAAAATACATGTATTTTGTATTTGGAATTTTTTAATTTTGAAAAGTATTTTGTAATTTGTATTTTAGGTTGAAAAACGAATGTATTTTGTATTTTGTATCGAAAATGGTTTTTCGGAGTATTTTGGCCAACTCTGGCTACAACCTTACTTTGCGAGAAGAAACTGAGATTTTAATAATTTCTTGTGTCTACAAGACGTTAGGAAATACTGCCTATCGATCCCGATATTTTGGTACAGCTCAATGCGGCTGCAGCTTTCGACGTAATATGTGACCAGATTTAAGAACAAGAAATATTTTTAGATACTTGAAGCAATAAAAAACAACGTGTAATTATTAGTTTTTCAATTAATTTTACTCCCTTTCTAAAAGAAAATTCCAAAATATGTCAACTTTCCTCCGCCAAGAACGTATGTGGGTCATTTTCAAAATCTGTCCATGTTTTGGAATAACAAAACCAATTTTTTAGAAATAATCAGAAAGTTTTAATTTTTTGTAAATAATTACCTTACCTCATAAACATTAATATACAAGTATCAGCAGAAACCAAATTACTAATTTAACATTTTAAAACTATTTTTTTAATTTTAATGAACTTGGTAATGATATAAGTGAGCACAGTAATGACATCTACGGTAATGACAAATTAAGCAAAATATTTTTATTTTTCCCCAGGCATAAATGTTCATTTAATTATCAATTAGAAGTGAGTACGGTAATGACGTACAAAAAATACTCACCAAAACATTCAAAGTCTTTGTTTGTTTTATTGAAACTATAAAGCTATTTACTCTATTCACCTAAACCTGATAACAAGCTGACTTTTAGGGAGTATTTTTGCATTGATAAAAAGGCATGTGCTGCCCTCTAAAAAAATCCAGATGAACTTTTTGTCAGAAGCATGGCAATGACACTCTTTCTTAGGACACGGTTTAAAATAATTATTAAGAATTATAGATAAGTTTAATTAATGAAAATAAATATTTTCTTAATTAGCAGCATCTTAATAAATAAAAATGTATTAAAAATTTATAACCATCTGTTTTAAATAGAACTTAGTCAAATCTTTACCTAATAAATTGCTTGTTGGGACAACCTGCAGTAATTACTGCCATTTTGACTACAAAAGAATATATTTTTTATTTTTAAATTTTTTATAAATAATAATATATATGTAAATTATCGTTGAAAAAACATGATAGTTAAAATGCAATAATTAAAATTATGATATTTAGCTATTTTTCTGTGCAAATGTGAAAGGACAGTAAAACACGACACTTTTTGAAAATCACCCATGTAGTCTCTTAAAGACCTAAAATTTGTTATTGTTTGAAATTAGGTCATTGATAATTAAATTGTTATTTTAAAGGGCTGGTAGTTTTAGATCCATATTTGTGAACCTAAATTACCAGTACCCTAAACTATCGATTTCAGGAAAAGGGCTCTTTCTATCCTGTTTGATGTCATTTTGTTTGTGTAAAAGCAATGAATGTGAATTTGTAGTGTTATTTTTATTGGGGTTTTGAATCCCGTTAACCAGGCGTGAGTAAGTGATAAATTGAGACTTACCCGTTCTTCAGGATACTTATCTGTTTCGGTGTAAATCCGCACTTTGTTTTAATCCAGTATGTGTTAGTTGTCATAGTTTTAATGCACCACTCTTTATTTCTCCTTTAACACAAGAAATTGCATACTGTTTTTTATATCAAATGAATAAGCGATAACACTTTAAGCTATTTAATTCACATTGTTTAAATTGTAAAAGAGAGAGCATTTTACATGCCTCTTCTCTGGAATAACTACATGTTTAGAATGGAAAAAAATGTTTACATTATAAGATAATAAATCAGTAATAATAATTGTAATAATAATATTATAATAATAATAATAAATCAGTTTAATGTAGTCTATGAGTCTTAATGCAGTCACTCAACAAGTCATTATCTTTATCAAAGGATTTTCAAGGTTAAATACATTTGAAGAGATTTATGGCTGAGTTGAAACGACGTATTATTTATGTATCTGAAGAAATTACCTTTAGCACGGTTATTTAGCTTGATTTATGTCCATCAATTTTAGCTTCAAGTCCTATCATCAATTTTAGCTTCAAGCTGGGTTCGAACCCAATCGCGCCCGTCGGCCTAATCGTTCGGAGTTTTTCGTGGTTTTTTTTTTTAACCTTGGATAACTTTGTGCAAATACAGGTTAGGTTCCCTTATAAAGACCCCCACGGAGGGCACTTTCCCTCGGGCCTATATCTCTCGTGCAGATAATCGGCCGTCATGAATAACACCAATAGCCCCGAAGAGTTTAAAGTATTATGTTTTTCTATAATCAATAGATAAACAAATATAAAATGCTTTTCAGTGTAATTTGTTACCTTTTGCTCTTCATAGATAGTCTTCATTGTCACAGTCTCTACTAGCCGAGCTCAGTTACTGCCATTTTTGTATCCTGGGGATAGCAAAGAATCAGCTATATCAATCAACGAAGCTCCTATAGGAATCTACGGAAAAAAAGTAAATCCTTTCGGAATTCTCGAGGAATATGCTGCATCATTAAGTGGCGCACCAGTTTCAATTAAAGGAAGACAAGACATAGTGGGGATGCAGGAACAATATGCAGCATCACTGAGCGATGGGCCAATTGCAGTTTACGGTAAAAAGAACAGTTTTTTCCAGAACTTTTTCTATCCACCCATTTATTTGGATTATTGGTTGTATCCATATTTTTTTAACTATTTTGAATACTGTAAGTGCAGCATTTCGCTATCTTTACTTGATCATCATAAACTGAACTAAAAAGTATGCTAAATAGATAACCACGTCGCGGAGTTAAGCTTTAAAGATTTATAGCTTTAGTGCACGCCCGGGGGACACGCATATTAAAATTCAATTGCATTCTAGTTTTTAGTGTTTAAACAATTTTGTTGTTACAGTTGGTCTATATTGTGCAATTGGTCTATATTGGTGAGAATGGTTTGACGCATGATTGACTCCACTTATTTTGTAACTCGCAAACAGTTGTAACCATAAAGATTATTTGACGATTCATCATCTGAAGTCGGCTAACAGGAAACAGCGCGTACAGAGATCGTAGCGTTTTGCCACAATTTTTTAATAGAATTTTTGGCTTATTTAACCGCGAACAAATATTTCAAATTCTGTGCATAAACAAGAGACAGTTACGAATTCTAAGATTTAAACATTGATTAGAAGTTTTCTTATCTGAAATAGTAATGCCTGACACATTTTAAATTCCAAGGCGGGTACGTATACCTTGAAATTATTTCAATCACTTTATGTTTTCGAAAGTTTTTTAACCCTATGCTAGCGTAACTTCGGAGTTACATGATCTTGTTTTTTTTTTTTTTTTTTTTTTTTTTTTTTATTGCCATTTGGCGCTTTCTATTGATGTTTTGGTGAACTATTATATATGTGTTACGTACGTGTGATAACATGCATTTAAGGTCCTGAAGTCTGTTTTTGTTCTGATTTGTTACAACGAGGAGGTTATAACATCTTTTGTTGATATTGCTTTTGCAATGTGATTGGCTGGCATTTATCTCTATCTTTATAAGGCAGTCATTATTAATTCTGTAAACTATTAAAAGCATTATAAAAATTATTATAGAGTTGAATAGTTGTTATTGTGTACCTGAACAGCACTTTAAAGTAAGTATATAATATAAAATTATCATTTTTAAAGCCATTTTTGTTATGTAGCTCAGGATTGACATGATGACACTATATCCAACTTAACACAAATAAATTTTTTCACTATTTTTTCTAGTAAACCAGCACAGACAATCACTTCCTGGAGTTCACTGCTGAAATTCCGGAATTATTTAAAACTCGATTCGCATATTAAAACGCAATTGGTCTGCCTTATCTTAGTCGAAGACATCTGGAATCCCGATTTTAGTGGTTGAGTCCTAGGTTTGCTATTGCATTTTGCTGCTCCCAGTCCTCCATGTTTTCATACCTTTGTGTGCAGGAAAAGACAATGGTAAACCTACAAGTCAACTGCTAAAATCGGATTTTCAGGTGTTTTCCACCGAGACATGACTTGGCAGACCGATTGCGTTTTAATATGCGAATCGAGTTTTAACTAATTCTGGAAATTCATCCGTGAACTCGATGAGGTGCTTGTCTGTTCTTCCGCCTCCCTGTTTATAGTGGATAATTAACAAAAATAGACTGATATATAGTGTTCTTCGTACGAAATAAAACGTCATGCATTAAAGGGTTAAAGTGAATTTTTTAAATTAGTGTGAAATTGACCTTTACCGACCTGTAACACAGGTAAGATTTATCAGTATTCATTATTTTCACATCTTCTTGTTATGTTCACTGGTAAGTTTTCAATGGTTTATACCATATGCACATGCAACCTCACTTACATAATATACAAAATTAATCTGTTTATTCCCATTAGCTTCCCGCAAGGTTCCTGCTTTTGTATACCACTATTTCTTTACTTTTTATCCCTATTTTGTATGCCATTAATAGCAATTCTCGTTTTATTTAATCGGCATTTTTTTTTGTCTTTAAATAAGGCAAAGATTACTATATGACGAAAATATTGATTAAAAAATTTAAATTAGTGTATGAGTTGTATTTAACGTATTTTTAATCGCAGTTACAATCCTATGTAAACCGACTTTCTCTTTTAAGGTCCATTTACTAAATGGTGTTATCGTCCTAGGCGTTGATGTTCCAGGTATTAAATCATAAGATCCAACTAATCAGTGGCGCGTAAGCAACCAATGTAAAATACTGATTGACTGGAAATCTTGTGCCTGGCATCTAGTGCCTCGTAGCAGACATCAAATGAGCACACCTTCCATCATCCATACATACATACCGATACCATACCTGCCTTCAGATCACAGATTTGCCTAATTATTTAAATGTTTTGTTGCTTAACCTTTTCAAGGGCAAAGTACTTCTAATCGTAAAATGCTCAAATGAGATTTGACACCAGAATTTACAAACAAGTTTATTTCACAATATCCAAAAGCAATGGAACAATGGAACAATGTGAGCAGCTGAATGGATTACCTAGTTGCGTTGCAACTTTACATCCAGTGGATAGAGGAAAATTTTCATTCCAACATTCTGGTGCCAATGTGGCATTTAGGAATTAAAATTAAGTGGTCCAAAATTGAACCACCGCCCTTGAAGGGATTAACGGGCGCTTAGTAGTTGAATGGCTAAAACAATGCATTTGAGTCTAGATAGCATGCGTTCGAATCCCACATCTTCTTTTTATTCCCAACATTTCTTCTAGATATTTATTTTTAAACGTCTGATTGGCTAAAAGATTTTATTTCAGTTTTTTTAAACTTTTTTTTATTTCTAAATCTTTTATCGGTGAAATATTCTATTTCAGTTTTATTTTCAACTTTTTTATTTAAAAATGTTTTATAGGTTGCTTTATATTTTTCATAATAAAAGGAATATTTTTAATGAAAGAAAATTTTGATGTTAAGAATTAAAGATTTATTTTTATTTTTAAAATAAAATACTTACTTAAATATTCTATTTTAGAATTTCTTTTTACTTTTTGATTTTAAAATGTTAAGCATGGAATATTTTAATAAAAGTTAATTTTCCTATTAATAACAATTAGATTTATTTCTATTAATAAAATAAAATACTTCTTTAAATACGATAAAATGTGCTTAAAATTTTACATTAAAGCGCCTTTTAATACCTAAAGTTTCATTTCAGTGCTATATTATCAAATATTTTTTTGTGTGTGTCTAACGATGACAACTGAATAAAATAAAAACACTGACGATCTTTAAAAGTAAGGAGAGACAATGGCACTATTTAGGTAGTTTTTCCAACCTTGGAATACCTAATATTAAACTAAGTTCAGTGAAATTTCACTGATTCTTGTATTAGATATTATTTTAGATCCGATACATTTTATTTTAATGTCTTAATGTTAACAAACGAGATTAGGCCAAAAGATCTCATTTCAGCATAAAATGACTAAGAAATTTTGTTGAAAGTTTCAAGTTCAGCTAGGCACAAAAGGAAAATAGAATTCACAAAATTGCCATCATAAATGTCGGTCAATCAGCTGCATGACACTGGTTTTGCAATTTCTTAACCTCTTTCTCTGAAACATTTGCCCACTAGAGTGCCTTTATAAAAGAGTAGCAACATAATGGAAGATAACATTTGATTGATTGGGAGAATTTAGGGTCAACATTTAATGAGCCTGTCATTATATAGGACCATAGAGCTATGAAAACAGAGAAATAGACGTATCTATCTTCTACCATGGGAACCTTTGATGCCGAAAAACGAGATCTTTCCTTTATCCTGGGTCTGCCATATTTGACTTTGACAGATATCTGATGTCCTAAAAAGGACTAACTGATTTTAAAATTCAATAATTCGCAAACGGTGACAGATATTTAAAAAATTCTTGTAGGAGGGTTATATATGATGTTAGGAGTTTTTTTGCCTTGATTTTCGAATTTAGTTAAAATTACAAACAATAGATGGCGCTGCAAGCAATGGGCGCTAAATTCAAGCTGAATATTTTGGCCTTTCTCTTCTGTCATGCCAAAAAAAGAGATTAAAATGTATTGAGTGGGTCTCAAAATACCAAAAATCATGCCTGGATTTATCATATATTGCTCGTAGCGCCATCTATTGCTTATAATTCGAACTGAATTCGAGAATCACTGTAAAAAAACTCCTGACATCATACACAACGCTTCTGCAAGAATTTTTTAAATATCTGTCACCGTTTGCAAGTTATTGAATTTTAAAATCAGTCATTCCTTTTTAGGACACCCGGTAGCAATCTAATCAGCAGTCTTCAGTGCAAGACATGGCTAAATATGATGGACGCGGTAGAGGGGGTGGTTAGGAATGGCATCAAGTGGCCTCATTTATGATTGATCCATCTATTGAATCCTACTTGTATAGGACTTGCTGAGCTTGCCATTGTATCAAAGATAATACTTGCTTATTTAGCAAACTCGTCTAAGCGAGTGTCGCCAAGTTCTGTATTGTAGTTGAGACAAAAATTTCCTATCTTAACATTTGCGTGTATACCGCCATTCTCTTAAAAAGGCACTTTATTCCTCGTCTGGCTCAATGTAATGGGAAAGTCAAAGATCAATAAAAATAAAAAGAATAATCAGCATTAATTCACAATGATAAGGTTAGTCTCGAGTACACACTATTCATATTCATGCTGGATACACGCTGAAGCTACGTCATCAAGGTAGGCTAAAAAGCAGTTCGACTTTTGGTGGAACTCTGCCTCACTGTGAAGGGAACTATAATAGAACGCAGAGCTAATTTACTGGTTCACTGTTGATGGAACTCGGCCTCGTTTGTTTGTTTGTTTGTTTGTTTTATTGAACACATATATCAGACTTGTGTGCTTGACACCAGGGCCCGCTTATAAGTCATCAACTCGGCCTCTCTGAGAAGAGAACTATAATAGAACGAAGAGCTAATAGTCCAAGAGTCGACAGCACAAAAACCTATGTTATCAAGCACAAGAAAAAAACCCTTTGTTTTATGGGAGAATAGAAGTAGGGGAATCTAATGATTGTCTGCCGGAAGCGAAGTGGTGCATAAGCCAAAAATTAATACCACCTGTGGTTGACTCGTAGGTTTATCATTGTGTTTATCCTACAAACAAAGATATGAAAACATGCAGGATTGGGAGCAGGAAAACACAATGATAAACCTATGAGTCAACCACTTGGTGGTATTCATTTTTGGCTTATGCATCGCTTCACTTTCGGCAGACATGGATCATTAGATTCCCCTACTTCTACTCTTCCATAAAATAAAGCTTTTTTTCTTGTGCTTTAAAACATAGGTTTTTGTGCTGCCGGCTCTTGAACTGTAATTTATCGGTTCACTTTCTGCCACGTTCGCGTCGCATTTTAAATGCGCTCAAGTAATGAAGCTAGCACTTTATTAGAAGCTTGCTTTGTATTTTTTTTTTAACTTTTGGCATACTTTTAATCACTTTTGCTTATTCTCACACCTTTTTCATATTTTTATGAGCAATATCTTTTCATGTTTCTTGTCACGATTGTAAGAGATTTTATTTTTATATGTGATACAAATAAATATTTGTGTTGAAATTAAATTAAACATATTGTTCTTTAAATAAAAATATAATTTAGCGAAAATTATAGTATTTTCGTCATATTTTAAAAAGAAAATCGAATTATAAAATATTTACCTCGTGCTACCCTATGGGAGGAAATTTGTGTTTTGCCACAATTTTTTCTCCAATGGCATTGTGTTAATAGACGGACTGTTGAATTCAAGTTAATATAATAGGGGCTATTCTAGAGCTCAGTGACCCGCTTATGTTTATCACGTGACAGAAAAATGGCTGAAAGTATCACGGCCTGAATCTTTCATTACCTTCCTTTATCTTCAGCATTATATGACAAATAATAAACAGTGTGACTTCAAAAATCCGACACTCAAAAATCCGGCATCAAAACCATATTTCCCTTCCTTTTTCTTTTACACTTTCAAGTTATGAGAGAAGATAAGTAGCAATTCTTTATGAATTAAAAAATTCAAGATCGAAAGTAAAAATACAAAAAAAGAATATTTGACTTTTTTTTTTTTACATTTGTCACAGGCGATTATTTTCTGAACAAATTTTCTGAGAGCTGCTCTGCGGCTTAGCAATGAGAACAACTTTGTAGACAACTTTGGCGAATGCTAGGCTCAAAATACGGCTGGAACAAATTTTCGGCAACGGCGACATCAATGAAGAGGAAGAAGTTTCAGGGTTTAAATTTGCCGTTAATAGGCTGCAATTTATCAGCTGATTGAACATGCAAAATTAGGAAATGCATTAAGTGTCGAAAAAAAGGATACAGAAGATTGGCTAAGCATGGCTGAAAATGCATCAACAACAAACAATTTAACGGACAGCGAGATCGCTGACGCTGTGCCAAAACCGCCAGAAGACCATAGATTAAGGACCAAGATAGGACATTTACGGCAAAATCTGTAATGGCAACAGTACTAGCGTCACTACCGACAAGGGGGAAGAATTAACAAGCCTCCGAAATTTACCTATGTTGGAGAAATATGTTTACACTCTATGTTTTAAATATCTTTCTTTCCTGAAACGAAGTAGGGGCAGACGATATTCTATTTATGCTTTATTTAGCTGCTTTTTCTTTTTATCGTACTTGTATCGTTCATTTTTAACTTACAAAATGATAATTAGAGTAATAATATAAAATAAAACCCTAGAAAATTCTGTTAATAACGTACTGTTAAACTCTGGTATCTTGGCAGCTGACCTTGGAGGAATCTATTTCTGACTAGGGGTTTCAGGTTCGAAGGTTGCCACGTACAAGTGCGTAATTGGTGAGTGGACAATTCATCAATTCCCGGAAATAGGAATTTGCATCTGCAGTACTAGTTTAGCACAGGTTTACTCTTATCTGTTATCTCTGAGTTTAGTATTTCAGGCTTATGATTGTCACTATGTAGGTTAATGCGCCAATTATGGATGTCATTCTCCCTTGTACGTTATAACCTTTTACCGATTATCCAGAATAGAATCGTCCGAGTCTCCCCGCTTGAAATGCCAAGATATCGGAGTCTAACAGAAATATGTAAGTTTATGAGATTAAATTGTAAAAAATCAAATTCAGGTATTGTGTTAATTTATTCATATCGAATAAAACTTTATTGAGTGTAATGTCACTACCTCTATTTATTTTTAACTGTTAGATTTATATAATTCTAAAAATTTGTCGAAATGAATTTTTCCCCATCTGTAATTTTATTATTATTTCTTATATGTTAATATGATAAATATTATTGAATTGATAGTACGTTATTTACATTGAAAACAATATTTTTATTTTATCTGTAAGAAAGTGAAAATGCGCAAATTTTAAAAGATTATTGTAACGATTTTTTAATACGTTAAACTTCAGAAATTAATAAAACATAGGCTATAAAAAGTTTCCTACCGAATGGGAATATTTATGAAATTTTCTGGGATTTGTAAAGTGCAATACTTCGTATATTTTTATGTTACACCATTATTATGTAGCTTTAAATCCAATTGTATCATATTTACTTCATATATTGCATTCAAGACGAAATTTTTACCTCGTTTTTCGTTGCACTAATATCGTTCACTCATCATGTAAAAAAAAAAAAAAAAAAAAAAAAAAGCATATATCCGTGCATGAACATTGAATAGATATTAGATATATAAAATAGAATATCTATTCTGTGTTCATGTATCGGTGTAAGATTCTATTGAAAACGTAAACATGAAACATTAAAAAAAAGAAAGATCAGAATAAGGCAGATGCTCAATGATAAAAATTTTACAAGGATGTGGAGTTTCTTCCCCATTGTCACTAAAGGCGCTACCGTCGCAATCGCATTACCATTACGCTCTATGGAAGTGTCCCATCTTGAATGTTAATCTATGCAGAAGACGAGGATAAACAACCGGCAGAAGAAAATGTTTCACTAGAAAAATGCATAAATTTGACTGGAGTATTAATATATGCTTTAAAGAAACAAGACTGTATTTCCGAAATAGATATCCTTCATTTGTATAAAATACAAAAATAAAACTTGTAGAATGGCCAAAAAAATTCAAGCAAACAAAGTTGACATCAATGTTTCCGAAAATACAAGAGACGAAATAATTTCACTTTTTATTAGATTTTTTTTTTCTATAACATAGGAAATATCATATAAAATATTTTTTTTAATATCTAATTTTCTCTTTTTCTTACATAATTGTCACTTAATAATGAATTAAATTATGGCTAAAGTCACCATTAAGAATATAGTCCTACTTTTGATATTCATAGTTATTACTTTTAATAATCCTTCAAAAATCCGGCAGAGCCCCGGTCCCGATGATGTCGGATTTTTGAATTTATACTGTAAATGTATGTGTATTAGTAATTTGTTAGACGGTATACTATATGATTGTTTTTTTTTTTTTTTTTTTTTTTTTTTTTTGTTTTTTTTTTTGATTTAGACAACAGTGAACCGCAGTTTTCATCACCGGAAAAATCATATCCAGAGCCTGAAGTGCAATACCTATTCTCGGAAGATCCATACCCAGAGTTTACGTAGCATGATATTCATCATATGTGTATCCATATGTGTAGTTTCATAAAAAACTGAAACTGAGGCTGCAAGTGCCCGTGGCAGTTTTATCATCGGATATTGTCAAGACCCTTTTTGAACTTATAAGTGAATAACTTGTCATTAATTTGGTGCTGCTCAAGATTTTTTTTTATAAGCGAAGTACAGAATGAATGTGAAATATAGAAAAGAATAAACAATACATTTTCTTCAGTACAAAAGTATGTTTTGTTTTAATTTCATTACTACACTGAAAAAAAAAAAGACATTTTTACAGTACAAAGTACTGTTCATCTCGCGCTCAAACTTGATCACAGTCAAATGTGCTGTAGCTTTCTTTGGTTTCTTGACTATTTAAACATGAAAAATACAGTAGTTGCGTAAAATTAACAGCACAATTTGGTGGCAATTCGGACGCCAGTAGTTTGTGCTGGCAAATCTACAACGTGCTTTTTACCCGATTGCCAAGAAGGGTTATGTGTTTCACGCGTAACTGGACATGTGGATTTCTTTATACCCTCGAAACATACCACCGGCTGGATGGATTTTAATGAATGAGGTCTCTATCGATTCGTTTTAACCGTCCAATGGTTATAGGCTAGGTTTTGTTTTTATAAATTCAAAATGGCGGCCGTAAAATACAAAATGGCGGCAGAGACGAAAAAAAATTTACACACCCTGTTGAGTGGTATATCATTGATACGTCTTTCAAAATGAAGACGATGTTTCATTGACTATTTTACAGTCAGAAGCTCCCTTTAAATATTACACAACCCGGAAGTTGTGTAGGTAGGATTTCTAGCTTTACTGCAATTCTAACCTTCATAGACATCTATAGGCCTCTTCAAAACAGTGTTTATAGATAGGAACTAACAATTAAACACAACTTAAAAGTCATCAATACAAGTAAATAAAAAAATAAGTCAGTAATATAAAAAATAGTTTCACATTGATGAGAAATAATTAATTAGTTCGCTTTTTACGCAGTCGGATTTTTTTTATTTTTTAAATTTAATTCATTTGTTTACAGTGTTTGGACACTCTAAAAACGACATTTTCAAAACTGACCAAAAAATACTCAAATCTGAGTATGTCGCATAGTCAAAATGACTCCGAATCAAAATTACTCAAGTTTGAAAATAGTATATACTCATTTCTGAAAGCACGGACATACTCAAATATGAGTACATGATGTTTTATTCTTGAGAGTATGCAGGTTTTCAGAAATGAGCATATGTCTGTTTCAAACTTGAGTAATTTTGATTCGGAGCCATTTTGACTATGCGACATACTCAGATTTGAGAATTTTTTGTTCAGTTTTATAAATGTCATTTTTAGAGTTTATAGAGAGAGTACATGCTGCATGGCTAGCCCTAATTTTAAGATAACTTATAGAAATTAAGTGTACATACAATAAAAATAAGGATAAATATTTCGAAACAACAAACTTATTGAAATTACCTTCAAAATTTTCAATGAAATCTTGAAATTCCACCTGTGAAGTCTTTCTTTTACGAATTCATCCATTCCTCTGTTTCAAAGGTTGAATTCTACGCTTCTGCAATTACATTACGAAGGCTTTTAATGTTCTTCCGCGATTGCGATAAAAATGTAGTTCGCAACATTTCATGTAGTAAAATATTATTGAAACGTGTGTTTCGTTCGAAATCATAACAAATGAAATAATATGAATAAATGTAACTGCACCAGTGAAATTTACTACAGTTAACAAATAAAAAGTAATTTTATTTGGAACTGAGTATTTCCGGTATTTCAGAATTCTTGGATTTCTGATTTCTGGATTCTTGGATTCTATTGGATTTTTATATTTGAAACAAAAGGTTTCATACCAAAATGGAAACATAGATTTGAAAGTGTCATTTTACTGAGTGTACCTTATTCAAACTCAATAATTCTTGAATTAACTTTTACTTTCTTATTTTCAGGGTTTCGTTCATCTGACAAAACCCTATTTGTCTCACCTTTCTGTCTGTCTCTCTGTCACTGGGTTCGTTCTTAGAAAGTGTATAAGTTAGAGACTTGAAATTTTGCATATATAGCTGAATACCTCCGATCATAGAACAAATCGTAACATTTTGAAAAAGTCTTATATTATGTTAATTAAACTGATTATTTTTAATGACATCCGACCATTTTTGAGATTTCTATTTTAAAACAGAACCTTAATTTCAGTATTTCTCCCGTGGTTAGATAGCCTCTGTGGTAGCCCATTTGTCTGCAAATCAAAAGGTTCCTGATTCGATGCTCGGCATCGGAATTTGAAATTTTTTCCCTAATATAGATTTTATAATCTAATAGGTTCAGTTATTCAGAAGTTTTGTACTTTTTTTACTTTTGTTTTAAGGCCGAAAGTTGTAAAATAATTCATCAATTAAATTTTTAAATAAAAAATTCTCGTTTTAAGGAATTGTGAAATTTTAAATTGACTTACATTTCAGTGTCAGATGGATTTAATTAAGAGAACTTTTGTATCTTTTGCCATTTTAAGGGATCCGTTTTTTTAGCTAAAATTAAATTATGTAATTAAATATGCTCTTCATATACAAACATATGCTGTTACAATTGTCTGAAACGCAGTTCTTGAATATTTTTAATTTGATTAGAAAAATTTTCCAATTGTTATAATTTTAAAATTAAATTTAATGATGCTGCCATCTATGTTCTTATTGGAAAAGATTAAGCATTTAATAATTATAAATTAGCAATTCGGATTTATGATTTAAATGATAAAGTGTTTTGAAATGAATATTATTCGAAACCCTCTGTGCGATCTTCGATAACACTTACCCACTTGTTTTAACCCCTAGTAGGGCGGTGGGATATATTATATCCCACATAATTTTATTCAAGATTTGCACCAGAGATTTTCAATTAAATTTTACTTTTATAATTTTGGCGGAAAAAAAGTTGTAAAATTCCTTTGCCTATTTTTGAAACAAATTTTTTCGAAAATTCCGGTGTGAATTCAACATTGCCGAAACACAATTACTTGCCACTGAAAGGGTTAAAGGAGATGTACCAGAAACTAGGTGAAGTTTTTCAAATTGGGACTGGAATTATTTCATTAAAAGGATTTAGGAAAATGTTTGCAAATTCTTTATGGGAGAAGATTTATTTAAAACTATTTAAAAATTGTTTTTTCTACAATCTGAACTTGGTGCAGGATATAATCTGTTACATATTCCATCGCAATCTCCCCAAAATTACTTGAAAGCGAAACTGCTTACTTGGAGCTTTCGAGCCCCAAATAAATACAGGTCATCGAAAAATAATGCCTAGATTTAAAAACATCATAACATCGAAATCTTTTATGTTAAATGAGTAATTCTTCCACTACATGATAACTGGTGAACGCAAGTTTGGTTTTAGTTCATCAGAATTCGTTTGCATGTCTGTGTTATGCGCGGATTAGTTGCGCAGTCGTCAAGGTCAACCGACGCGCCAGACTGCAGCTGCTCAGTATACGATGTTGACCGTGCAACAAAAAGCACAGTGCGTGATTTGGTATGTGGAGTAAAGTCAATAGTCAGTGTACAGCGGCTTTTTCGGAGAACTTATCCAGGTCAAACTGCTCCCGGTCCTCACATTGCACACATTTGCTCCTGGTACACACCGAATGGAGCTCACATTGAAACATACTAAGGTATGAAAAAAAAATTATTTTTTGCCGCACATTATAAGACTAAAACCAATAAATTACCTTTCATAGTTTTTTGGGAAAGTTATTTAAAATCTAGGCATTATTTTTCGATGACACTGTATTTTGAAAAAAAAAAAAAACACGCACTGTTAAAATCTGCTGAAAACTGTCCAGACATGTTACATAGTCACAATTTATCTCTATTCTGACCAATGAGAAGACTTCATAATTTGGTCAATTTGACCAACAGTTATTTGTGGTCAAGTAACTGTTTGACCACAGATAGCTGTTTTGATCAAATAACTGTTTGTTTTTGTTTTATACAAAAATGGTTGAATGACTGGACTCTTTACTGCAGATTTTTAACAGTGTCCGCTGTATCTTTTTCCATTTACACTGTTAAAATCTGCAGCAAACTGTCCAGTCATTTAACCCTTCTTTATCGATAAAGTTTACAGGCCCATAATTTGAAGCGTTTTCATTGGTCAGAATAGAGATAAAATACTGTTATGCATCATGTATTTTATCTTAAAACGGTTGAATGATTGGGCAGTTTGCTGCAAATTTTTAATAGTGTGCGCTGTGTCCTTTTCCATTTACAATATTATAAATCTACAACAAATTGTCCAGTTATTCAAATGCTTTATAGATAACGGTTACTTGGCCACATTTTGATGCATTTTCATTGGTCAGAATAGTGATAAATTATGGTTATGTTACGATATATTTTATACTGAAATGGTTAAATGACTGGACAGTTTGCTGCAGATTTTTAACAGTGTATGCTGTGTTCCTTTCAATTTACACTGTTAAAAATCTCCTGCAAACTGTACAGTCATTTAACCGTTTTTATCGAGAACGGTTACCTGACCATAATTTAAAGCGTTTTCGTACACTGCACTGTTAAAAATTAGCAGCATTCTGACAGGTCATTTGACCGTTTTTTCCGAAAACGGTTACACAACCGTAATGTTAACACTATTCTGACCATATTTTTGGCCATTTTATGGTCAGAATACAATTAAATTATGGTTATGAAACCGTTTTTTCAAAAAATGGTCGAATGACCTGCCAGAATGCTGCAAAATTTTTAACAGTGTATAGGTCAGAATAGAAATAAATTACGGTTATGTAGCCATATATTTTCTATTAAAACGATCGAATGACTGGACAGTTTCCTGCAAATTTTTAACAGTGTATTAGTGTTGACTTTCTAACAAGTGAGAGGATAATCAAAGCAATGTGATATAAATATTTAAACTGTTAAAATTTGGCAGCAAACTGTACAGTCATTCGACCGCTTTTATAGAAAATGGTTACATAACCGTATAATTTAACTTTATTCTGGTCATTTTATGTGCAATAATACACTCTAAAAGATAAATGCTTAAATTTACAAATTAAAACAGGTATACTGATGATACAAAAACGATTTGTCTAGTTGTGTAAAATGCCGTATAAATTGCCAAATATACACCTGGTGAGTCAATTTCAAAACACACATTGTTCTGGGTATTTTGAAGAGAACACATTAAGCGTCTTAAGTGTACAAAAAGTTATCAGATAACTCTAAAATACACGGCTTAACATGTAAATTGCACATGAGTACACATATATCTATGTAATATAAAAAAAGGATGGATTTTGGGTGCATAGTACATAAACTTATTATTTGGGATGTAAATTTTGAACTGAATATTTTTTACTGTCACAAAACAAATTTGCATGAAGAACAAACTCATGCTCTTGGTTTATTTATTCCCGTTCCAGTAGATTTGTTTAAAACAAATCAGAAAATAGTGTACCTTTAATTTACAAGAAACAGGATCGTCTGAAATTATATTTACTCCATGCGATCTCTCTGTTAGAGTTGCTTTGAAGTCCTAAAATAGTAAATTTATGCAAAATTTATGAACAGAATCTGTATAATCTAAATAAATACACTGTAAAATAAAATTTCGTTAAAATACGGAAATTGCGAGAACAGTACTATTTCCGGATTTTTCTGGATTTTTTTTTTTTCAATCAATTTCAGTCATAACTTTTCAAAGATACGTCTACATAAAAAGGAGAAATTCTCTATTTAATTCAATTTACAGTAAACAAGGAATACTTGCCGAAATGGGATACGAACTAATGAGCTGCAGCTTTCCAAAGCACCACCTTGACCATTCAGCTACTAATACACAAGCCAAGTTTTCAAGTATTAACATTTATTGAATTATAATTACATATATTTCTGTGTAATATCCTGTTCTTACGCATATATCTGTATATTATTATCAATGCAAAAACCCTTGACGGGTTAAAAGTTTCTGACGCAGCACTTTATCTTATGCTCTAAGAATTTTAAATATGGAACTTAAAAATACTGATATCAAATTTTGAGTGACGTTATGCTATTTCTTAAAAAATATATTTATATTTATTTCATCATTTTATTTTTGTTTTATTTATAATCGCATGTGCAAAAGTTATGTTCAACATGAAAAGCTGCATAAAATTTTATTCGCTGTTGCTTTATCATTTACATCTCTCATAAATTCAAAATATGAGTTTTAAAAGATATGATATAAAATTTAAGTGACGCCTTGATGTGACTTTAAAAGGTTTGTTTTAAAATTCAATTTAAATTATTTTTGACTTGGTTAAAATATTTTTTTTATATCTACACAATACTTTTAATTTTCCAATTCACTGTTAAATATATCACTTTCATTGAATCTATACTATGTATTGAAATGTATTTATTTCAATAAATTGATTTATCTTTTGTGTCACGCTATTCAAAATTGTGAGTAAGATTTATGTAAATGGTTTATTTGCGTCAAACTATCCTTTTTCATACATTTCATATAGTTTGGACACAATGCCGCAAAGAAACCATTTACATAAATCTTACTCACAATTTTGAATAGCGTGACACAAAAGATAAATCAATTTATTGAAATAAATACATTTCAATGCATAGTATAGATTCAATGAAAGTGATATATTTAACAGTGAATTAGAAAATTAAAAGTATTGTGTAGATGTAAAAAAATATTTCAACCAAGTCAAAAATAATTTAAATTGAATTTTAAAACAAACCTTTTAAAGTCACATCAAGGCGTCACTTAAATTTTATATCATATCTTTTAAAACTCATATTTTGAATTTATGAGAGATGTAAATGATAAAGCAACAGTGAATAAAATTTTATGCAGCTTTTCATGTTGAACATAACTTTTGCACATGCGATTATAAATAAAACAAAAATAAAATGATGAAATAAATACAAATATATTTTTTAAGAAATAGCATAACGTAACTCAAAATTTGATATCAGTATTTTTAAGTTCCATATTTAAAATTCTTAGAGCATAAGATAAAGTGCTGCGTCAGAAACTTTTAACCCGTCAAGGGTTTTTGCATTGATATCATTACTTTTTTGAGGTTAGTGATAAAATGATTAAAAAAAAGATACTCATGGAATTTAATGCAGATTTAATTTTTACTATTTTATTACAATTTTCCTTATAGCAGTTTGTATATAAAAACAACTGGGTAAGTATAATCGCAGATCGCACAGAGGGTTTCATTTGATATTCCTTTAAAAACACTTTATCCTTAAATTAATAAATCCAAAAGGTTAATTTATAATTATTAAATCCTTACATAGATGGTGCACCAATAGTTCCAATTTTCATGGAGCAGGGAACGCACTCTTTTAAACAAACCACCTTCCAATTGAAGTCATCAAAAACCAAGTTGAATAAGCCAGACCCCGTTGTGTTGTTTGACAAACAGCAGTCTCATGTCCCCTCCTTCCCCCCTTTTTCAAAATTTTTCAGACCAGTACCTAAGAATGGAACCGAAATAATTTTTTCTCTTCAGAAATTACGATAAAAAAATAGTATGCAGTACTCATAAATTTACTTTAATGCTATATAGGGTGATTATTAAGTTAATTATAACGTTTGGAATCTGTTGCATTGATGTCCGAAAGGTAGTTTCTGAGTTATGGAAGCTGGACCCATAAGGCGCCATAGAGGGGCGAAGCCCGCTAGTGTCTATCATAATTATATCTGCCATGTAGACTAATTGCGATATTTAATCAAAATAGTCCCCCCCCCCTCCTCATCCCCGGAAATTTAACAAATACAAAATGTGTCTTTATAAACCTATCGTCAAATAGGTTATTATTTCTTTTTCCCTAAAAAAAAACATTATTTTTATATCCGTAACGTAAATAGCGGACGAAGCCCGCTGGTTCCTATCATAATATATATTTTTAATAATTTTATATAGTCTATAATAAAAATCAGACTTAAAATAGTCTAGTTCCATGAGTACTTGTAGTGTCAGTTACATGCTACGATTTTTGGATACCAGTATTTTAGAACGGGAAAATGTGACTTATTTTATCGGAGATATCTCATTAATTGAATAAAGTGAAGCAAACTTTTTGAAAAAAAGGTGGCCAACAGCATGGCAGTTATCAGCTATGTGACTTTGTGCTAAAGTCCATTAATTTGATCTGCTTTAAAAAGATTACGGAAGATTGAATTATAGTAGAACCTAGATTAACCGAGCTTCGATTAATCGAGGTTTCTGTTAACCGAGCCGATAACAAAGTCTGATTTTTTTTTCCTTTTGAATGAGCCTTAAAAATAACCACACTCTTTAGCTCACTGTCCGTGCTATACAGGCCCTTCTGCCCCCAAAAGCGCTCAACTCCAAAGAAACATTGGACCCTGAGAAGTCCATAGCGAACAATGCTTTGTTTCCAGTGGCTGTGTGAACTTTCGTAAATTTTTCAATTTGCATTTTAAAATTTACTACTGGTAGTTGATTTTCTTTTTAAATTTGTTAAGCTGTGAAACAGAACTTTACATATATTTATTTTTATTATTTAAAAAACGTTCTATATATTTTTTTTAAAAGCGATGTTAAATTCGCAAGCACGGCGAGTTTTTACACACAGTTTCTATTAACCGAGATTTCCTATTCCGATTTACTAACAGTCCCAATTAGCTCGGATAATTGAGGCTGCTCTGTATAATTAAAAAATCAATGGCGATCTTACTGTAAACGGGTTTCCCGTTTACTGAGGGATTTCAAGACCGAATCAGCTGATGTTAGTTGCTGTTTCCGTGCTTGATTTAAATAAGATTAGTTAAACATTTGAAAATTACCAAATATAAAAGGAACTAAGTCAACAGAGTCTTTGCTTTATGGTATTTTTTAACAACGCTATAAGAAAATGATTTTAATTAAGAGATTTTAAATGTAACGTTTTAAATCTGAGTTAATTTTCACCAAACTTTCCTTTCTCTTTGTAACATTCAACTGAAAATATTTTTATTATTAGAAAGATAATATTATTATTTGCGCTACCTTAAAATTGGCAACTATAGTTAAAAATATCATCTCGAAATTTGAAATAAATCTCTCATATAAATATATTTTTTAATTTAAAGTGTTTTGCAATATATTTTGCAATATGTTTTGGCCACTTTGGCCAATATGACGTAATTTCCTCCATTTACGACTTTTAACACATATCAATGAATTTATTATTTAAAATTTTTCTTTTTCTTTTAATATTCACGTGTAAATATAATTTTTATGACGTAATTTTCAATGTTTTCCTGCTTTTAATGCGTAATCATTTAATTCTAATTTGAAAATAATTGATTATTTTATAATTTTCTTTCACTTTAAGTAAGCATGTGTAAAAACAATTTTTATGACGTAATGTTTAATATTTTCCTGCTTTTAACACGTTATCATTTAATTCTAATTTAAAAGGATTTTTTTCTGTTTATAATAGTCACGTGTGAATAAATTTTTAATTTAAAGGATATATTATTTTTTGCGCTGTTTTAACAATTGGCAGCAATTTAAAATAACCTTTTCTAAAATATGTAAAAAATATCTCTGGAAATTCATAAAATTTTAATTTAAAATTGAAATAAACCGTCACAAAATTAGGCAAGTTAAAAATAATAAATGCACTCTGCAAACTTCGAGTTTCTATTGAATGATTAAATTGAATGAAAATGATTAAATTCACATGTATATATTTTTTTTTCCTATGAGACTTTTTTAATGAGACAATTTTATTCAGATTTAACATTAAATATCTCTTAAAATAATTCTTCGATTTAAAAACTGTCTACTTCAACGTTTTTATCAAACATTTCTCTATAAATACTACCCATTTTAATATTTTTGTATGCAGTAATTTTCTTAATATTTGCGAAATAGACCTCTAGTCACAAGAAATTCTTTCAAAACGGCGAAGAGCGTTAGTTTTTCTTTTTCCGAATAATAGACAAAATGTAGTACGTAATTGCGTCAAAAGATGGCGACACCAAAATTCTGATATGCTTATTATGTAAACTGTAAATATTGCAAAGTTAAATAAAAACAATTGTCTCGGGGTTATCAAACTTCATTGATATTTATAAATAAAACATTTCAACTAAATTATTTATTATAAAAGAATTATTACATCACAATAGTTTTTATGTAAGGAAAATAATAATTATAATAATAATAATATTATGGATGTCAGTGATTATATATTGATTGACCGTCATAATAATAAAAAATGATATTATAAAAAGAAGAGCTGAAATGAATTATTTTTTTACGTTTCTGATCGTGTGATTTATATTCAAATAATAATTATTAATGTATATTTTTTGTAAAGTGATTGAAATTAAATATATTTATAAAATTTATGGTAATATTTTTATAGTTGAAAAATTGCCAAGAAATAATCATCATCAAATTGGCGTCATTATAATTGTAATTTTATTTAACTTAATAGCAATTAAAAAATTACAAAGGAACTGAGAATAATGGTCAACTAGCAGACTTTAAAAAAAAAAAAAAAAAAAAAAAAAAAAACACATTCACATGTGAAAACACGTACGAGGGAGTATCGAACTGCCTATCTTAAAATCAGTAGACGATGGCCCTTAACCACTCAACCAATGGGAAGACAAAATTTTTCTCCCCAAAAGTGGTTAAAAAGAAAGCATGTGTATGAATACAGTGTCATGCATTTTCGGTGAAATTTCCATAGAATGGCGAAGAAATATAGTCCGATTTTTCATGCGCATTATAAAACGAACAAGAGTCTTGCTGGAAACAAGTAAATTGTTATTTGGTTCATCTGAAACATATTTATTTGATTTTTAAAAAATCGCCCGTGTCATTTTCGAGAGAAAAAAAAATCGAATTATTTAACGAACGAGAGTTTTCCCAGAAAAAAGAAAGGTGTTAATCACCTCGCCTTAATCACATTTATATGATGTATCAATTTAAAAATAATCGTTAGGACCGTTTTCGAGATTTTCAAATTAGGAACTTCCTCGATATCATACCAACGTTTTCACTTTAAAAATGGCTATTTAGATCTCAAAATATACTGCACGTAGAAATGTAAAAATTTCAGTATACGATTAGACTGCAGATATAAGACTATTCTAGAAAATTCAGAACAATAAGACATATATCTGCTGAGTTATTAAAAGGCGTCTTTTCGCGTTTTCTTTGATGTCGAGTTAGCTGTATATATGAGTTCCGCCATCTACGAATTCTATGATACGATACGATACTATTTTAACGATACGTTACGATACGATTTTAGGCTTAAGGCTGCGTCACTCGGAATGCTACCGTCTTCCATGATTACATATATTTCGGTGCAATATGCAAAATAAACAGATATTTGTATAATATGCAAAATTTGTAATTTTAAATTAACACACCAGTTCAGGGAAATCCGTAAAATATTCTACATTTACACGCTTGTTTGAGATTTTGAAGGGATAACAAGTTACACACTTTTATTAAACCGACTAGCAGGCTACGCCCGCTACGCTGGTCGATTTTTCCAAACGAACCTTGAGTCAAACAAAATGTGAATTTGACCTTGTATTTTAAAACAATGTGGACCTTCACCTGGGATATCCTTCCACAATGCTGAAAACGATGCGAACGTCATTGCGATATTATATTACCACTGAATTGCAGAAATTTTGAGCTATTAAGAAGCAATACTTTCAGTTTATCATTTACAGTGCATTTTAGTAGGGAAATGAGGCCATTATAACAACAGGAATTAAAATGTTCTCTAATCTGACACTATTAAATTAGATAGCATTACAATGATTACAGAGATTAACCACTGAATACGAATAATGTTAGAATAGTTAACTTCTGGGTGCTTGTTCTTGAACTCCTGGTATCTCAGCTTGAGCATATGTGGTTTTGGTAGCTTAAATACAATCTCACTGAATTATACGTGATACTTCGTAATAAATGTCCTCTCTTGACAGTTCTATTACTACTTTTTCCCTCTTTGAAATTCCAGTAGAGTAAATAACGTCAAAAATGTATTAAGATGATTGCATGTACTTTATTAAATGATTTACAGACAAAAAGGAGTGTTTAAGTTTCATTTTTAACAGAAAAGTGACCGATAAAAATGTGTGTTTTTAAATCTGAATCGCTTGAATGAAATTAAAATAATGTCATTTTCATTGCCTTTTCATTCTGTAGACCAGTTGAAATCATGTAACTGTTAACTCGGGAAGAAACTCTACGACTTAGAAAAATAAACTTCATGCATTTAATAAAATATTTCTAATCATCCATGATCGACCTCATTGTGAGGGTTGGGACAAACATTTAAAGTGATGCATCAATATTGTTACACATGCATCAGAAGTAATTGCAAAACAAAATTACCCGCCAAATTACGTTCCAATAAATAATGCAGTTTTTATTGACTCAATTATAGATATTTTATCAACAAATCTCCATACCTTAAATAGGATTGACAACGATAAATAAAGTTAGTTATACAAAATTTTTAGCAATATGCATTTTGGTCAATACGGATTGAAGATTTATTTTCCATTATTCTAAAGAGCCTATTAACACGGAGAAATAAATAGGCTTGATATTTACATTATCAAGTGTAAATTATTCTTCCGTCTATTGTGTAAATAACTCAGATTATGAAAAAATCTCTTAATTTATAGCTACGATTAGCTGCTAGGGTGTGCGTCAGGACAATATGCTTTATGATGATCGAAATTTGAGGTAGTTTTATCCTATGTAGGCTAAAATGTTAAGTCGATAGATATTATTACATTTGCCACCATTGGAATAATAAAGTTTTCCCCCTTCATTGAAAGTATTGTTTTTTATGAGGTAAAATAATTTGAGATAAAGAATAAATAATAACAAAACCTCTTTTGTTTGTTTGCTTCATGATGAAACTCAATAATTTCAGTAATAATGAAAAATCATGAATTTACTAATCGCTAAGTAGAAATTTCATGTAATCTTCTGCAGTCGGGTTCACAGTCCAGAGTCTCTTTCAAATATAACAAGTTGGAAATTGCTCGTCAAACGTGGCAAATGAGGTGCGTTCGTACTATAACTAGTTTTATAATTATTTTTTGCACCCCATATTGCACTGAATGGGTATTTATTTGCAATTCATAAGTGCATAGTCTGTAACATCATTAAAATGCACTTGCAATAATTTTTTCCCATTCCCCTTAATGTAACGGAAAACTTTTGACTGTCCCTGTAATTAAGCTATACATCCGATTTTCATGAAATTTGAAATGGCTCGACAAAATTTTGCAGCAATTATATATTTAAAATTTCAGCCCATTCGGAAAGCTGTAACATCATTAAAATGCACTTGCAATAATTTTTCCCATTGGCTTTAATGTAAAGAAAAACTTTTGACTGTCCCTGTAATTAAACTATACATCCGATTTTCATAAAATTTGAAATGGCTCGACAAAATGTCGCAATAATTATATGTTTAAAATTTGAGACCATTCGGAAAGCTTTAACATCATTAAAATGCACGTGCAATAATTTTTCCCATTGGCCGTAATGTAAAGAAAAACTTTTGATGCAGAACAGCAGAACAGTCAAAAGAAAAACTTTTGACTGTCCCTGTAATTTAACTATACATCCGATTTTCATAAAATTTGAAATGGCTCGACAAAATTTTACAACAATCATATATTTAAAATTTCAGACCATTCGGTTGGGTAGTTTTTGCTCTATTATATGCGGACGGACGGTCAGACAGACGGACGGACAGACGGACGGACAGACAGACGGACTGAACGACGACTATAGGTGCTACGTATTTATATAATTACGAACGCACCTAAAAAGAAACATCCAATGGTACAGTAAATACGCTATGTAGTGGGTAACCTGATTACGGAAAATTAATCCAATATCTTTAAAAAAAAAAAAAACCTTCGAAAAAAAAAAGAAAAGACATGCCAAAAAAAACTGAAAAGACAATGACGAATTAAAAAGATTATCGGAAATTTATTTCAGTAAGCAATTTTTATTGTAAAATGTTTTCTTTGTGGTATTAAAAACGCATAATTGCATAAATTTTCTTAAGAATTACCTTTAGTACTTAACATTTGAAGCAGTAGACATTTATAAAAGGTAAACTGGCCGTATGTGAAAAAAAAAAAGAGTGGATTATATTCGCTGATCTACGTTCGATGTTATAAAAGTCGCAAGTTTGGAAAAAACAAACCAGCATGTTTCCGTAGTAAAGTATGTGAAAAATATTTTAAATGTCTGAAATTAAAATATTTTACAATATGTGTGTTCGTGTGTGTGTGTGTGTGGGGGGGGGGGGGGGGTGCAGACTTTTGAACTAAAATGTAAGTATTAACTCCACTTTTATAATTTTAACTGCTATTTATATAGTTTAAATTTGAATATAAAAAATTGCTCAAAAATGCTGTCTTACGCTTTAAAAATCACCTATGAAGTGAACATCCCTGGGGCTTATGTCAGGTGTACGCCTTTTTGGATTAAAATCAAATTGTTTGGCGACAAAAGTAAAATCTACTAGTTTTTTCTGTAAGGGTTAGATAATAAAAAATGTAAATAAAAAAAATAACAAATCAAAAACAAAATTGTTACTCATTTGGAAGGTCTCCTTAAAGGGCATACTCAAAATATTTTGAAAAAGGAAATGCTAATAAAATTACTCATGTATGTAAAAAAGATCAGTCAAATGTAGTGGCAGAATCCAAGTAGAAAATGTGTAAAAAAATATAATATTTTCGAGTATTTGGCGCGAAAAGATGAACGCTGCACGCTATTTGGAGAACCAAAACATTTCGCGGCCAAATGCAAGAGATTGAAATGCATTTATAAATTACCTGTTAAATAAGTATTTAAATACCTAATACTCAACGAATTTAAACTTAAAAGATGAATTAGTTTATTATTTTTTTGTAAGCCTATATAATCTATACAAATTGCATGTTGCTGTAGTAATTTAATTATATACGGTGCCGTCGGCTGGATAAGTTTTAAATGTATTTTGATTAAGAATGCTATCATTAAAATTTTCGATATTAAGTCGTTGTTTCCATGGCAACAATAATTTTCTTTTGCTGTCTCTGACACTAACAATATCGAAGTCAAACTGCCAATGCTCAGAATCGGACCTTAATTTTGAGTTTGAAACAATTTTAATCCATTTAAACCTTGTTCAAAAGAGCATAATTACTATCTTTAAATTTCATTATATACACATACATGTACATGGCAAAACTATAGATATAAAAATGTATTTATTTAAGTTAAACTTAATTAAACTAACTTCGTATGGAGATTTGAAAAAGTTCTCTTAAAGAATATTTATCATAGTATTATTTTAAATTTTACTGCGCCGCCAACCAGCGTTAAATCGCAAAAAAAAAAAAAAAAAAAAAAAAAAAAAAAAAAAAAAAAAAATGATTTTATTTATTTATTTATTTATTTATTTTTTAGGAAAGCTAAATGGAGGTTCTGCCGATTTTTTTTATTCATATATATATCCTCATGGGAAGAATATTCTATATATTTGTTAAATATTTTTAAGTATGCGCTTATGAAAAACTTCCTTGATATCATCTTTAACCCAGTGGTAGGGGAGCAAAAAAAAAGGCCGAATTCGGAATTAATTAAGGGAAAGCTGGAAATTGTTTTAATCCCTTCTGTTCAGGTCTATAATGAATATGCTATGTTTTCCCCCTCGTACTAGGTGAGCGTTAGGAAATATGTATAGAATTATAGTCAAAAAACACGTTTTTTTTTGCATACAATGACAATATCTCAAAACAACTAACACTGTCAAAAACATTGTCAAAACAAATGTTGTAGAGCTTAAAATTCTGAGTAAAATGAGTACCTACACTCAATACTTATGTTGAATATTAAGGTCACAATTCCACTTCAAAGTTTTAGACACATCATCAGGGGGATGACCTCAGAATTAATTAAGAGAAAACTGGAAATTGTTTTAATCCCTTCAGTTTAGGTCTAAAATGAACGTACTATGTTTTCTTCCTCATACTTGGCTGAATGTTAGGAAATATGTACATATTTATTTTCGAAAAACACGTTTTTTTTAGTTTCCTTAACAATATCTCAAAACAGCTAACTCTATAAAAACAATTGTCAATACAAATGTTGTAGAGCTTAAAATTCTGAATAAAATGAGTACCATCATTAATGTTTTTGTTCCACATTAAGGTCGCAATTCTATTTCAAAATTTTTCCTATCAAGAGCTTGAAGCCAGGAGAGACCAAGTTAACTTAACAATATCTCAAAACAACTAACTCTGTCAAAAACATTGTCAAAACAAATGTTATAGAGCCTAAAATTCTGAGTAAAATGAGTACCTACACTTAATATTTTTGTTCAATATTAAGACTGCAATTTTGAGATATTGTTAAGTTAACTTGGTCTCTCCTGGCTTCAAGATCTTGATTTGAAAAGTTTTGAAGTAGAATTGCGACTTTAATGTTGAACAAAAATATTATTGATGGTACTCATTTTATTCAAAATTTTAAGTTCTACAACATTTGTATTGACAATGTTTTTTAAAGAGTTAGCTGTTTTGAGATATTGTTAAGGAAACTAAAAAAACGTGTTTTTCGAAAATAAACAGGTACATATTTTCTAACATTCACCTAAGTACGAAGAAGAAAACATAGTACGTTCATTTTAGACCTAAACTGAAAGGATTAAAACAATTTCCAGTTTTCTCCTAATTAATTCTGGGGTCATGCCCCTAATGATGTGTCTAAAACTTTGAAGTAGAATTATGACCTTAATATTCAACATAAGTATTGAGTGTAGGTACTCATTTTACTCAGAATTTTAAGCTCTATAGCATTTGTATTGACAATGTTTTTGACAGAGATAGTTATTTTGAGATATTGTTATGGTATGCAAAAGAACGTGTTTTTTGACTATAATTCTATACATATTTCCTAACGCTCACCTATTACGAGGGGGAAAACATAGTATATTCATTCTGGACCTAAACAGAAGGGATTAAAACAGTTTCCACCTTTCCCCTAATTAATTCCGAATTGAACCCCCTAACCACTGGGCTACTTATCAATTTTTCAGATGCATTTTTCTTAACATGACGCAAAAGAAAGATAAATCGCCAAATCCTGTTTTAATTGCAATATTTCAACTGCGTAATTTTTTAAGCATTACGAACATTCCCTTTCATGTTTAAATTAAATATTTTAATTTTTTAATATTATCACTCGTCAAAACTGATTTATTCTTTTCTGTTTTTTCTTTTTTTAAATTTTAAATAAAATTAGTAGCAGATTTTTTTCTTTTATTTTTCGAGGTGTAATAGCTGTTTCAATTTTTCATCAACGATAAAGTTCGCCAAGAAATAAAATGGTAACCTTATCGCCCAAAATAACAGAACTTTCCATCATAATTCTATAACTAATCTACGTAGAACGATGTGTTATAGCTTAAAACCTTCTCTGAAACGATATCTATCTAATTGTGTAAGTTACGTCAAAATCCATGCAGTAGAACTCGAAATATAGATGTTCGGAACGAAATTTCCGTTTGGATTTTATATATACGAGGTGGAACCCGTCGAATTTCGACGAAAGAAAATGTTTACCAAGGAACTGTTGCATCAAATTTATAATACATCGACAACAATAATTAGAATAAAAAATCCATCTTACACTTGTTAATTTAACTTTCCAAAGACATATTTTAACCTAAGATTAACAAAATACTTTTTTCATAAACTTCAACTGTTAAAATTATTGAAAAATTAAACTTTATTCATATATACGTAATCAGTAACATATAATAAAGATAAGTAATTTTGATTAAGTTATTAATTGATGCTTAGTATTACGGAATGAAAAATCCGCAAAAATGATTTCACCTTGACATAATCATAGAATTTTTCTACCTTTACATCTAAACCGAATCAAGTCATTTTCCACGTTTTACATCCATATTAACCATTTAAAAACATTTTAATGCGGAATAGGTTATTAGCCCCCGGTACGGTATGCTATTTCTTTCTCACAGCTTATTTTGTGTCATCTTCAAAAAATAACGTTATCTTACAGAAGACAGCCGTAAAGCAAAGCAGTATGATTAAATACTCTATACCAATTTCTTAAACTTCTAAGCATCGCACATTTACAAATTTTATATCGGCGTATTGAAAAAAAAAACTACTTTTAAATGCAATTTGTTTGAAAACTGCTTCTTCATTTATTAATAAATATATTTTCAAGCTTGAAGTCACGTTTGCCAACTATTACAACTTTCCATGTTAAAATTCCCACTCGTGATTTGAGATCTTAGTATAATCTCTGTACCTGCGCGTAAAAATTCCAGAAATTTATAACTTTTAGACGTATTCAAGGGGAAATATCTCGTTTTATCAAATAAAATTATCGTTTACTTTTAAATATGACATCATTTTCAGTCGCTGAAATATTTTGCCTATTGTCTCAAACTCAATATCAGCGAAATGAAAAAATAGTGAAATATAACAGCATCATCAGGGAAATTGTGTCTTTTTCAAAGCGTAACGTCATTTTCTGTTCAATTTAAAAAAATATATATATTTTTAATTGTAATGAGAAAATGGCATCAGTAAGAATATAATCGATAAATATAACTAATCCACTTTTAATAGAAATGAAGTACTTGAGTTGCCACGATTAGAAAATGGGTATTAAAAACTATACAAAAATTAATATCTCAAAAATAAATTGAGATACATCTTTCAAACAAATTGCATTTAAAAGTGCATTTTTTTCTGCATATGATGGTGTAAACATTTAAAATGTGAGATGTTTAGAAGTTTAAAAATTTGTAGTAGCGAAAATTGCAAAAGCGAAATTTCATTTCAAATTTCAAAAAAGTGTTGCCATTCGCAGAATGACGTATGCGTTACGCACAGATATGTTTGTCCTTTATAATATAGATAGTAGATAAGAACACATAAATACAGGTAAAATTTTACGAAGAGCGTGTAAATTTTATGACAAAAGTATAATTTTTCAAATTTAAACATATACGTTGGTAAAAGTAATTAATTTACACATTTATTTTTTAGAGTGTAGTAAGAGTATTTTCATGTGCTTCATTCTATTATATTGCTTTCAATATATCTCAACGCCCTTCAACGATGAATTTGTAGTGCTTTTTTCTATAGGGCGTTGCAGTGTTCAGTTAATAAAAAATAAGCACAGCATAATACGTAGTTCTACCGATTGGATATTTAAACCCCAAATTTCGAACAATTTTGTTCTATACTATTATAATATATATATTTTTTAAAAGCTTAATTACACCAATTCTACAACGACTATGTAGAGCTTTTTTTAACATAGTGTTACAGTGTTCAGTGAATAAAAAAAAAAGCATAGCACAATAGTGCAGATCTTCAAAACTAGTTTTTGTAAAGCTACAGAAATCTATAACTTTACAAATGAATCTGCTAAAATTACAGTAATCTTACTAAAATATTATCTGTAACGCTAGTTGCAGTTACATGAAAAGCGCTAGGCATCCCAGTTTCCTAAAAAATTCTTCGTAACCATACAGATTTTTTTTTTTTTTTCGGCGCAAAAGTGTGTCTGTTACATGAATTTTTGTTGTTGCCCTTACATAAAATTCTAGGTATCCCAGTTTCCTAGAAAAACTTTAGTAACTTTACATATTTTTTTTTGTTACAGTGTATGAAAGGTTAGAATGTCTATTAAAAATTTTATTATAATGTACTTCAGTTTTCCGAAAGTTATTGCCGTCAACACAAATTGAATTAGGGCGGAACACACCCTGTAATTTTGATTTAATACGTGTTTTGCGACTCTATGTTCTATGGTAATTTTTCATCCTCTTGATGGCTTCTATCACTCCTTTTAATTTGTCTGTCGAATTTTGGAATACCCTGTATAGAAACTTAAGTTTTTTTCCACAGTGTATATCTGCAAATAAAAATCATTTTATTAGAAAATAAGCATCTCTGTACAGTTGCTGGGAATGAATGCCTGTTGAGGAAATAAACACATTTGTATTCACTTATCTCACGGCTCAGCAAATTTTTGACAGTCGAAGTATTTTGATTTATCAGTTGAAAAGTGATGCCAAATAGACCATGAAATTTCATTATTACATCATTCTCGTACTTTCTAACTAGTCGACTAATTCAATGCTATTTCCTCCTCAGACATGGCTACCGATATATTACTGGTAAGTTTTCATTTTTATGGTATTCCGAATTAAATGATAGTGTAATATAGTTCGGAACGATCCTTTGATATATAGATATATAGTAAAGGTTAGGAAACACTTTTCTTTATTTATGCAATACGAAAATGGATGGTATGAAATTATTGCATTAGAACATACTAGCGTGGATGGCTAACCTCGTCAAACGTGCATCAAGTGTGATTTTTCTGCTTTATTAAAGCGGTCAAAATTTTATTTTCTTTATTTATAGACATATTTAATTTAATAAATATTTTTTCTGCGATATATTTTTCTATAAGAAAATTACTTTTCAGATGAAAAATTTTTTTAAACTTTGAAAAGCTTTTTAAATTTTAATTTTTAAACTTGTTTAATGTTTGGTATAAATCATGAATCACTTGTCCGATTTCAATACATTTTGCACTATTGTGTGTAGAAAAAACTTCTTGTTAATTTGACTTGAGAATTTATAAACATTTGACTTCCAAATTTATAATAAATTTAAAAGTAAAACAAGTTGTAAATTGCGCATCAAACGTGGCAAATGAGGTGCGTTCGTACTATAACTAGTTTTATAACTATTTTTTCCACCGCATATTACACTGAATGTATATTTCAACTACCTAATACATAACTTCCATAAGTACCTATCAATTTCATTCTGTTCGAAAGGCTGTAACATCATTAAAATGCACTTGAAATATTTTTTTCCCATTGGCCATAATGTAACGAAAAATATTTGACTGTCCCTGCAACTAAACTATACATCCGATTTTCATAAAATTTGAAATGACTCGACACAATTTTACAACGATTATATATTTAAAATTTCAGACTATTCGGTTGGGTAGTTTTTGCTCTGTTATATGCGGACAGACGGACGAACAGACAGACAGACTAACGGACGGTCCGAACGACGACTATAGGTGCTACGCATTTATATAATTACGAACGCATCTAAAAAGAGGATTTTTGAGAGTATTTTTACTTTGAAGAATATAGTTACAAAAATTTCATATGAAATTAAAAATCTTGAAGACATAAAAACTTAAAAACACTTAAAAACACACTTAAAAACACTTAAAAACTCTTTAAAAACACTTAAAAACATAACATAAAAACGCTGTACAAAATTTTATACACATATCTCCCTAGAAAATTTAGATATATCCATTTAAACTTGACATATCACGACAAAATCCATTCTGAAATGAATAGATGGTATGAAATTACATATTGCATTAGAACCTGCAGGTGTGTGTCGCTAATGTCGTCGAATGTGCAACAAATCTGATTTTTCTTCTTTATTAATGGGTTCCGAGGGTCAAAATTTAATTTTCTTTATTTACAGCTTTATTTTAATGATTTTTTTTTTTTCTGCGATATATTTTTCTTTAAAGATTACTTTTCAGATTAAAAGTGGAAAACACCGGAATTTTATTTCAAAATTTTAAACTTATTTAATTTTTAGTATAAATCCACTTAGCCGATTTCATTACTTCTTACGCTATTCTGTGTGGCAAAACTTTCTTGTTAATTTGACTTGATGATTTAAAAACATGAAAAACTTTCTTTATTTTGTGCAATACGAAAATCGATGGTATGAAATTAGATGTTGCATATTAGCATGAATCGCTAACGTCGTCGAACGTACATCAAATCTGATTTTTCTTCTTTATTAAGGGGATCCGAGGATCAAACTTTATTTTCCTTATTTATAGCCGCATTTTAACAAAAAAAATTCTGCAATATATTTTTCTACTTCTCAGATGAAATTTTTTTTTAAACTTTGAAATTTTATTTAAAAAATATTTTAATTTTAAATTTTAAACGTTCAATTTTTTAATATAAATCCACTTGCTCGATTTCACTACATTTTTAGGTGCAATCGTAATTATATAAATATGTAGCATCTATAGTCGTCGTCTGGTCTGTCTGCCTGTCCATAATATAGAGAATCGTTGCAGAATTTTGTCGAGTCATTTCAAAATTTAGAAAAATCGAATCTAAACTTAAAAGATATTAATAAAAGTTTCCTTAATTCTATTAAATCCTATTATACGTCATTAATTCAATAATATCCCATGATAGGTAATGATTCTTGGTTTACCTGGTGAATACTCTATTAAATCCTATCATACGTAATTAATTCAATGATATCCCATGATAAGTAATGATTCTAGGTTGCCATGGTGAGTACGTTCTATTTAAGATGGTGTCCTATTATTTCCGTATTTACTAAATTTAATATATAGAATCGTAATAAATTTTGTATTCATGCATATTTGCATGAGAGTGCGACAGCTATTGCACCAAGATCTCAATATTTATAAAACTAGTTATAGTACGAACGCACCTCATTTGCGACGTTTGACAAACAATTTCCGACTTGTTTTTTATTGTGTGTAGAAAATCTTCTTGTTAATTTGACTTAAGGATTTATAAAAATTTTGCTTACAGAAATTTATAATAAATTTAAAAGTTTAAAAAAAAGAGGATTTTTGAGAGTGATTTTTACTTTCAAGAATATATTTACAAAATTTTCACACGTAATTAAAAATCTTGAAGACAATTTATTAAAAACACAATATAAAAACTCCAGTATGAAATTTCATAGATATATATTTCATGAAAGTGTAGATATAATCTTTTAAACATGACAAATTATGACAAAATCCATTCTGAGATAAATGGACTTAAAGTTTCAGTTACGGTCAAGGCACAGACGTTAGTACAACACAGAAATTGTTATATCTACTGGTGTGATTATCGTAGATATACGCAGTTTGCTTTATCTAATTTATTTAACTTTGAAATATTTTATTGGCAACTAAAAAAAAAAAAATTCATTTTTTTTAAATACACGGAACCCCTTAATATCAGTTAATTCAACCCGGAAAAGGGTCATATTTTTTATATATTTGTTATCACTCTAATGAAAAGATAACTTTCGTGGTTCATTGTTTAAACATGTTCAATAAAATGAACTAGGAAGATTATTTTTGAGGAAAAGTGGTAGCAAGTTTAAAAAAATATATATATATAGAATACTGCGACCAATAACCAGGTTAAAGATGTCCGATATACTGCCCGGTGTACAGAAGATAGATGAAAATCATTTTTAATTCAATACTTTAATATATTTTTTTACACTTAGTAAATGTACAGTCGTAAGAAAAAAAAGTAAACACCCCTTAGTAACTCTGGAACTAATTATATTAGAAGAAAGTGACTGGAAATAAAGTCTACTTTTAAATGATGTATACAAAATTTGCTTAGAGGGCCATCTACAAATGAAAACCAGACCAAACATTGTTTTTTTAATGGCAACACCCAATTTTGACAATATATTTTAAATCTTTGGTTCAAACTACGCCTAAAAACGAAATTTCAAGTTATTTGGATGCTATAATTTTGAATTATAAACATTCAAAATTTAGAGCTTCTAATATTAAATTGCATTTTCATATTTTTATTAATATATTTCTGAAATTATTATCCTAATGTGATAATTTTTTGTGTGGTTATTTATAATACTAAAAGGCCTATACATAAATACATTGAATTCATAATTTAATTTTTTTATAATATTAAATATGAATTATTAATTTAAGTTTGTTTAGCTTTTAATTTATTTTATATAGACCATTCAGTAATTTTGTGATTTTTATTTTCAAGTTAATATTAAATTTCAATATGTTTGAAATAGTGTGACATCATTAAATCACAAATGATTTTTCCTTATAGATGGTAATGTAACGGAATTATTTTGAGTGACCTTGTAAGTGAACTATAAACGCTACACACTTTATTTTCAATACCGAACATGCTATAACAAACCTCATTAACATATACAAATACATGGGAATCCAAATATATTTACGCGAGTTAGAGCACGTGCATGCATACAGATAGGCAAACCAAACTGATAAACACTTTTCAACTAGTATGTTGAAAAGTATTAAAAAGCATTTTCTGGATATTTTAAAAATATAACATTTCTGCTCCCAGTAATCACGAACTTTTAATTTTTTTATCAACAGATATTTCTGTTATTTAGTATGAACACAGCGTCCCGACTTGAAAGATTGTCAACTGCAGTGTTCAACCTAACAAAAGGTGGCATCGAAAGGATAATGAGACCCTTGACAACCCTGTCAAGAACTGAGGATACTTTCAGGGGATCTCTCAGATCATCAAATGGCAGTAACATTGCGGTTAACATACTTGGAAATACAGGTAGTGTAATTAACCTACGCTTCGCAATAAAGTACACTATAAAAAATAAATTGAAAACTAGTATGTTGTAGCCATTACAAAACTTTCTTCTATATAAATCGAATCGTCTGCAACCAAAATTAAATGACAATCTTTTTTTCTATTTGTTGAGGTATAGTCCAGGCAATAGGGAATTTTACCTAGCAAAATTAATGGTAGTTCTGGAAATTGGCTTACTTTATGTTTTTTGGGTCGCTGAATCCGAATTTGTAACTTCCCACCAAAATTTCTCCCGGCAACCCTCCCAAATTTTGGTAAAAAACCCCCCAAAAAAGGTTTTTATTAAAAAAATGAATTTTTTTTTATTGTTTTAGGGAAAAAGTTTTCAGCGACCCAAAAATCTTAAAGTAAACCTTATAGAGAAAGTTCGGAGGGGAGATGGGAGGGTGAATGTAAACGTGTGAGTGGTTAAGTGGAATTACGCAACTTAGTTCACGCAGCACCGCGCGCATGTTCCGAGGCAGATCCCCCCTTCCCCTTCATCCTAAGTCATAATGTCATATATCTAATTTGTTGCAAATTTTATCTACTTTCTGAATTTCTAGATACTTTTTCTCTAAAACAATAAAAAGATTGATTTGTTTAATAAAAACCTTTTTTTGAGGGAATTTTACCAAAATTTGGGGGGGGGGGGGGGTTGCCGGGGGAAATTTTGGTGGGAAGTTAAAAATTCGGATTCAGCGACCCAAAAAACATATAGTAAGCCTTTTCCCAGAACTACCATGAATTTTGCTAGGTAGTACCCCTATACGGTCTCTATTGCCTGGACTAGTATAGATTCGTGGAATTCGTGAAAAACAGAACATATCAGCTGCACATATTTGAGGGATATACACTCAAATTTAATAAAGATTTTTTGTGTGTGTTTCCAGGCTCGGACTGGCTCGCCGGCCCATCGGCCCGAGGGCCGGTGCGCCCTCGTCCAGGGAAAACTTCGCGGCGCTAAGTGCCTAAGCAACTCCAATATTTTTTCACTCATTGTACACATACATTCTGATTAGTGTACTAAATTTCGAGAATTCGTTTAGGGATAATCATCAGTTAATATACAAACAGCACAAGATAAGTGTTTTTTATTTTCACAAAGAAATTAAAGATATATCGTAGCAATTTCAGGATCGAAAACCAAAGAAGGCATCTTTGCATGAGATTGAAAGAGAAAACATGAACCCAACGAGAGCTTTAGTAGCCATGGCGCCCTGGACGAAATTTTTTCATCGCTTCTTTGAATGAAGTCTTTTAGATTTTAACCAAATATTTTGCATATTTTCAGTCCTTTTGCTTTTAGTACCTTCCCCCCCCCCCCCCTCTGCCTCATACCCCGTCTCTGAATGCAATTATAATCATGCTTTTTGAAAAGCAACTTGAGAAAAGAAAAAGAGAGAAATATCAGAAGGCAAAAAACTTTTTGCATGGATTTTGTTGTTGATTGGAAAACACGATCTTTCTGTTCGGGGAATACAAAATGGATGATATACTTTTGGATTACAATTCTGCAAGCTGTAGGATCTCGCAGACAGCGCCTTCTCTTTCACAAAATTGTTTTCGGATAGCAATCTTCGCTTTATTTAATGATTTTCCGCTGTTAAATAACTATAAGGATATTCTAGTAATTTTGAAAAAAATTGTTTAATTTAATCAATCGAAAAGTCTATCATTAAATAAAGCAGTGACTACTATTTTAAAATTATAATAGGTTTTTTGAGTAAAATAAACTTTTCAAATAAAAAAGAGAGACTTGAATGAAATATTAAAATGTTTTATCAAAAATGCTTTTTAAAGTTTTGTGGTGTTTTTTTTTTTTTTTTTTTAGCATTTTTAATGTTTTAAAAATCTTTATTTAAAATGCTTGTTTAAAATGTTTATTTATTTATTTATTTTGATTTGTGTTGATTTTCTAAAAAAGTACTGAACTAATTTCGATTAAATTTAAATGGGACCCATTAAACAGTATACTCTTTCAATTAAAAAAATCACATGAATCGGTCGCGTAGTTCATAGATGCCAATATCTCTCCGGAAATTTCGGAGTTTCTCCGGAAATCTAGGATAAAATACGAAAGTACGGTAATAAGGTAGAAAATATGGAAATTTGAGGCAAAAAAATCGCGAATTTCTTCGATCGATCGCGGCAAAAAAATCACGAATTTCGTCAGTCGGTCGTAAAAGTATATCGCGAAAATTGTCTATTAGTCGATAAAACCGCGAATTTCTACAATCGCTTGCGGCAGAAAATCGCAAATTTCGCCAACCGATCGTTGAAAAAAGTTGCAACTTTTGTCAATCAGTCGCTGCAGATAATCGTGAAATTCATCAATATGTCGTTGATAAAAATCGCAATTTTTTTCACTCTTCAAAAAACTCTAATTTTGGCTATTTTCGTCAGTGAGTCGCGGCAAAAAATTGCTGTTCTGGTCAATCAGTCGCGGCAAAAAATTGCTGTTCTGGTCAATCAGTCGCGGCAAAAAATCGCTGTTTTCGTCAGTCAGTCGCGGCAAAAAATCGCTGCTTTGGTCAATCAGTAGCGGCAAAACATCGCGAATTTACAGTCGCGGCAAACAGTCGATGTTTTCGTCAGTCAGTCGCAGCAAAAAATCGCTGTTCCCAAAATATAAGGCATTCGGTTTCGAAAATTAATACTTTTTTTTCCTTTCACCTACATATTTTTATTTTGCTCCAGTATTATAAACACCTGATTTATCGATATTACATTTGTGTCAAAGGAGGACGATTGCCGTACAGTGTTTTTGGTTCAGCAGCAGAAGGCGGCTCTTTGGACTTCTTCGGTCGCATTGTAAGCTCCATTCAACCTTATCTACTCCCATTTAGAGCTGTCAGGACTAGAAACTCTGGAAATTCGTCGGCTTTGGTGTGGTCCACTTCTGAAGAGCACAAGAAAAAGAGATGACGAAGCTGTCTGAAAATGTAGACTGGTGAGTGTATTTTCTTATATCATATTTGAGAAAGTTTGTTAAACGTGATACTGTGTAACACGTCCAATACAAGACTAAAGTTATAAAAACCCCAGAAGAAGTTGTTACAGATAGGCTTTAGTAACAACATAGAAAAAGTAAAAGGCAGCCAAACGTATGAGTTAATGTGAAAAATAATATACAAGAAAATTTCTACAGCGGACACTCCCGAGTAGCAGACAATTCTATTTAGCAAATAATTTTTCAATCCCCAAAAACTCTGTTCTTGCATGTTTTTAACTCTGAATAGCAGACACCTCCGTATAGCGGACGAATTCTGAGGTTCCTGAAGTGTTCTCCAATTAGAGGTTTCTAGCATTATGTCAGTGTAAAGTCATTAAATGTTTCATAACAATCTTATTTAACCTTTAACTGATGTGTCAGAAATTGTTACATAACTAGTGTGAAGCGCTTTGTGAGGCCGCTCAATCAAAAGATGAATAAAAAGCGCGATTAACTCATAGGATGGTGTTTTTGTACTAAACTTTTTGCACACGGCTGTTATAACTAAAATTCACCTCTCTGGTGTTAGCACTAAAGCTTTAATCGAAACAAATTTCGGCAGTGTTTGTAGTTAAACTGAAAGTTAAAGTTCAACTATAAAAATTGGAAAAAGCTCCGGTCTGTGAGACCGGTAACATCAGTTAAAAGTTAATAAAGAAAGAAATTTATTTTTAATAATTACAGAAAATCTATCACACTTTATTGGAAACGATTAGCACAGTTAATTGCTAAGCATAAATACCAAATTTCCTCTGGTTTGGACTCCACTGGATAGCCTTGACACTTGGCTATTGCCCTGTCTCGAAATTTCCATCTATAGTCATGTCAGATGAATATATCAGTCAGTCCCTATCATGAATTATTATATAAGTCTCTATCATGAGAATATGTTCGTCATAGAATTCTCCAAATATCACTTCCATCTAGTAACAGTCAAAAATTTATTACCTGCTGTTTATAGTTTGACTGTTTGGTAATTTTGTAGTATAAGGGCCTTGAGAGTTTTTTTTTTAGCTTTGCTTCAGAAAGTAAGATTTGTTGCCAAATGATGTAAACAGCTATGAAAACAAACCTAATGATTTTTTATGCTTGTTTTATACATGTATTTTTATATCTAAAAACAATTTATTTATATACCTATATTATTATTATTATGATCTTTTATACACCATTTACTTCTGTTTGCAAATAAAAGTAGACAAATGGTTTGTTTATATTAAATATTTTACAAATATTGAAAAATTGCAAAATTGCTTGTGTATATGAGACAGTGAATAGATTGCCAGAAAATAGGCATGAACTTTCTTCTCTCTCCAAGCCCATTACAGTAAAACCTCCCTAAAGCGACCACGTTCCGTTCCAATAAAAATGGTTCACTCCGAGAGGTGGTCTCTTAATGGAGGCCATGTTAAAATCTAGATTTTAATTGTTGAAAAAAAATGTAACAATTAATGTTACTAAAATTTATTTTTCACATTAGGAAAAAATATGAAAATATAAGTATCAAAACAAAAGTTAATTACATAAGTTAATTACTGCACAGTTTAAAAAATGAATACATTGACATTTGCTTTGATTTTACGGTTTTATCTTTCATAACTTTTATTTCCAAGTCCTTCGAAGTTCAGTAAATAAATGCAATTTTTTTTTTTTTTTTTGGACGAGAACAAATAATGACGATTTCTTAAATTTATCGACTTCTTTGAGAGTTTCCTGACAGAACAGGGCAGGGGAGTTTATTGACCGCCATTCTTAATTTGTCATCAGAGCTTAATTCATTGCCTAAAAAAGCACAAAGGGGTTTAAACACTTAAAAATTATCGGTATATATATTTAAAAAATCTAAACTTATTTTTCTAAATTTGATGAATAATGCGCTCTCCGGAATTATTTTTCTAATAAAACCTTCTTCAAGCGACCAGGAGAAAACGGAATTTGTTTCATTTTCTTTAAAGAAATGAGTCGTTCATGGAGGGAGTTCGACTGGGATGGTCTCTGACTGGAGGTACAATTAGTATTGAGCATATTGGAATAAATTTCGTTCCATGAAAAAATGGTCGTTCAAAGAGGTGGTCGCACAGGGAGGTTTCACTGTATCTCAATCTCGCCAAGCCCCACATACTAGGAAAGTACCGATTGTTTGGTTTCAGACAGTTTTTTTACTCTAACACACACTGTAAAAAAAATGATAACGTTCCATGTAAAATCCAGGAACGTTTCGCCTTTTCTCAGGTTTTCAGAATAATTTAGCTCTTTCCTGTGAAATTCTGGTTTTCTTATCTGAAACGTTCCTGAACAAAAGTTGGAAACAGCAAAACGCTGCGGCCGCCATTTATTATTTTTTTGCTATAATCCGTTGCTCGCGCGCGAGTGTCGAAAACGAATTCCTTAAATGAATGTAAAAAAATCAATATGGAATGCAAATAAATCAATAGACGACATAATCCTTTACGTCTCTATTGTCAAGACAATTCAGATGAAAATACAATACCTCTGTGACATCGCTAAGAGATTATCTCTCGTACTTGTCTGTGGAATGTTTAACACTAGAACGGCGGCGAGGGGTCATTTTGACCCTTGCCGAATGAATACATGTCGATTCGAACCAGAAATTGTTTTTTAATATAAGATTAATATATGATGCACAAAAATAACTTAAATAAATAAGTTAAATAGTTTTTAGTAAAAATTCTGATGCGAAGTATTTTTATAAAACTTTAGTAAAATTTCCCGCCGTTCTAGTGTTAACGAGCAGACTGTGTAAAAAAAAATACACCTATTATTTGGATCTCCATTAACCAGGGGACCATCAAACATGATTCTCACCGATTTTGATTAATTTAAAGTATGTTTTAGAGTTCTTATCTCTAATTATTCTTGTGAAAGGATTTTTTCAAATGTGCCTTAGATTTTCAGAAATTAGATGCCGAGGTTTAGCATACGTTTCAAATACCCATTAGTTTGCAGCTCTCAACGTGTCTTTCGTGGTGTGGACGCAGAAAGCTCGCACGCCACCCGTACGGCCCGAGTTCGGTGCTACCTCTTGACTTTTTTTTCTTTTTTAATTAATTTTATATTTTAACACTTTATTACAATTTGATTTAAATTTGATATATATTTGACACTTTGAATTGCTGCAAATTTGATTTTTTTTTTCGGAAAAAATATACAATTACGTTTAGGTTTTTTTTTTTTTTCATGAAAATTTATATGTATTTTATCTAACTTGTAAACTAACATAATTACTGACGAAAATCCAAAATATTTTATGTCTAGATTTTTTTTTCTAATTATTATTTACATTTATATATTTTTATATTTTAAGCAAAGTTCAGAAACAATATATCATATATATATTTACTTTATTGAATTTTAACTGAAAATTTATTTTTTCGCGTAAATTATAAATAATAATTTTGATGTCAATTTCAAAATATTTTTTCATTCTAACAAATAATGATAATAAAGCCAAAATTGTCAACTGGAAATGTAAAAATCGTCTGCGGATCCCGCATGCTGTGAAATGTCAGTAATGTTTTGCTGTAAACAGAAATATTCCTGGTATTTCGCAGGAAACTTACTGGCATTTCTGTAGAAAGTTTTTAACATATACAGTAAAGTTCCAGTCATTTTCAAGAAATGTTTCTTGGAAATAATGGGCAACTCAGCTGCCCATTTTTTCCCAGGAACGTTGCGGATTTTTTTTTACAGTGCACAACTATAAACAAAACATGTATCTTTCATTCTTGTGATTTGTGAAGATTTTTTAAATACCTGTTAAAAATTAAAATTTTACTTTTTTAAAAATGGATATTTATTTCTGTTAAGCTAAGTTCAGCGGGATTTACTTCTTTTGATACATAATTTGTGAGTTTTCTTCTTTTAGCTACTTTTTTTCTATTGAAATTCTCTTAATTTTATTCTTTCTCTTTTCTTTTTTTTTTTTTTTTTTTTTTTTTCAGATTCAAGTCAATTCTATCACTAAAGAAGCTAAAGAACAAAATTTCATTTATGGAAGATCAGAATGAAAGTAGTCATTTTGATGAATTGTAACTTCATTATTCATTGTATATATATCTTTAAATTATTTTGTTACATATAAGAAAAATATATCGGTCATTGTAGACAAATATTGTACATTTAGAATTTATTTAGATGGACTATACAGTTAATTCATATAAATAAGACAGAAAACTGAAGTCCTCGTGAATAAATATGATAACAGATAAAAAATAAAAATTTGTTAATACAAGACTAAAAGCCTCATTAAATTTAGTTTTAATTAGAAGATTCCATTATTAAATTTAGCATCAGATTAACTGAAAGAATCTTTCTATATTATAAACGGATCAAAACACTGATCTGAGGAAATGAATAAAGTTCTTTTTGGTACATATATTCTCTTAACAAATATTATTTGAAATCTTAAATATTGACAACTTTTATTAGATGTAAATTTCCAACTGGGCGAAAAATGTCCGGACCAGCATTCGAACCAGGGATCTCCTGGCTGAAGTCGCCAGTGCTCTGCCATATGAGCTATCCCGGACGAATCTGGTGAAACTTTTTCACCCAGCTAACCTTAACGATTATAGCATCTAGTCTGAAACCTGGTTCAGCAGGTTTCAGATCAAATACTAGGTTAGCTGGGTGAAAAGAACCAGATGCTATAATCATTAAGGTTAGCTGGGTAAAAAAAGTTCCACCAGATTCGTCCGGGATAGTTCAGATGGCAGAGCACTAGCGGTTTCAGCCAGGAGATCCCTGGTTTGAATCCTGGTCCGGACATTCTTCGCCTAGTTGGAAACTTACATCTAATATGATTTATTTACCAAATGGAATAATTGTGTCAAAATTAATCTATTGACAAATTTATTTCTCATATTGAAATCGAAGCTGGGTATTTAATATACAAGAAAACCAGCGTGCTCTATAATCTATTCAAATTTTTACTTGGTAATTTTTTTTAATCTTTAAAAAAAAAAGAAAGAAATCGCATCTTAATTGCATATCATAACTTCCAACGTTCCGCTTTTTTCCCAAATCAAATAAACATAATTTGAACTAGAAAATATTCTACTTCAAAATATGCAAATTTCACTTGAAAAAAAAAAATAAAGGTCAACAGCTATGACAGCTATGCAATATTAAGTATAACAATATGCAGAGTTCAAATGCTATTAATTGTTTACAAAAACAAACTTTTAAGTACCCTTTTACAATTAATTTAAAGGCAAAATATTAAAAAACTATATATATATATATGTTTTTTGTTAGAAACGTGTTTCTATATACGTATAATAAATTAATAATTATATATATTTACTAGCTGTACCCGGCCACGCGTTGCTGTGGCTCTGTCTGGCTAAATGGAAAAGAAAGAAAAGAGAAAATGCACGTTTCTAATATGTTTAATTTCACAATGTTTGTGGGTATACAATATTTTTTGTCACATTGTGTGTGCAGATATAGAGATTGTCTGTTTTGCCAATTCTAGAACACAAAACATATAATTGTCCATGTGAGAAGCAATCCTTGTCTAGATCTAAACCGCAGAATTTCAAAGCTTGGCCCTAAGCTTTGTTGATGGTGACAGCAAACGCGCCAATTAAATTGGTAATTGCAATCTCTTAAATTGAAATGGCACCTCTATTGGAATCAAAGGAATGCGATAATGTGGTCATCTTCACCTTTGAAAGGTCCTGTCAAGATCGTTGCTACTGCTACGTTATTCATTATTTTTTTACTGCATGCCGCGTGCCGTTCCAAAGCTTTGGCTGGTGGCTATTTTGCAACATCATAATTGGCACGCCGATTGTCAATTACAGTACGTGCGGTGGCATCCCTGGCAAATCGACTGAATTAAAAAGAAAAGTGCCCAGTTAAACTGATGGCATTGAGCTCACAGGTTATTCACACTAATTGTATATTATACTCTTATTTCAAAGAATGATGCCCCTTAAAAAATAATTTAAGGGGGAATTATACCCCCGTTTCCTTCGCTTTATACTTAACCAATGAACCTAAAAATTTAATCAGGGAAGCGACTTATCAGAATAAACCGGTATACCAAATTTAAAGCCAATCGGATAATTCTGCATGAAAAACACATTTATTTAAATTAGAGGGATTAGCCTCCGTTCCCTCCTTTACACTTAATCAATGAACCCCAAAAACTAATTAGGGAAGACCCTTATCAGAATAAACCTATTCACAAAATTTCAAGCAAATCGGATAATTCTACATGAAAAACACATTTATCTAAATTAAGGAAGCGAATCCCCCCGTTTTTCCCCTTTACACTTAACCAATGAACCGCCAAATCTAATCAGGGAAGCGCCTTATCAGAATAAACTGGTATACCAAATTTGAAGCAAATCTGCATGAAAAACCCATTTACTTATGTTAAGGGGGATTAGCCCCCCGTACCAATCTTTATACTTAACCAATGAACCCCCGAAACTAATCATGGAAGCGCCTTATCAGAATGAAACTATTAACAAAATTTGAATCAAATCGGATAATTCTACATGAAAAACACATTTACCTAAATCAAGGGGGGGGGGGGTAGCCCCCGTTCCCCTCTTTACCCTTAACCAATAAAACACCAAAACCAATCAAGGAAGCATCTTATCAGAATTAACCTATTTAGAAAATTTGAACCTAATCGGATAATTCTGCATGATAAACCTATTTATCTAAATTAAGGATGGGGATTAGCCCCCGTTATCCCCCCTTTATACTTAATCAGTGAACCTTCAAAACTAATCACGGAGGCGCCTTATCAGAATGAACCTATTTAGAAAATTTGAAGCAAATCGGATAATTCTGCATGAAAAACCCATTTATCTAAATTAAGGGGGGGTTAGCTCCCCGTTCTTCCTTTTATACTTAACCAATGAACTCCCAAAACTAATCAGGGAAGCGCCTTATCAGAATGAACCTATTTACAAAATTTGAAGCAAATCGGATGATTCTGCATGAAAACCGATTTAACGAAATTAAGGGTGGGGTTAGCACGAAGTTATCCCCCTTTATATTTAACCAGTGAACCCTCAAAACTAATCAGGGAAGCGCCTTATCAGAATAAACCTATTTATAAAATCTGAAGCAAATCGGATATTTCTATCAAGAGTTATCGCATTGCGTACATATATACATAAATACGTACATACATACGTACATACAGAACCTGCGAGCACATTAGCTCTCAGGCTTTAATAGACTGTGAGCAAAAAAGGAAAAAATACGAACTAAACAACAAAGAAAAAAAAACATAAAAAATACGGACGAAATATTTTAGTAATGTGTCCCGCGCCCCAGGGAGAAAAGTGAGGGGAGTGGGGATGGGAGGCGCATAATATGAAAGAGTGGTAAAAGGGCTTTCTAACGATATACCACATAATGGGTGTCGAAAAAAATTTAAAAACTGCCACCGGATGGGGAAAATGAGGTTCATAATTGGTATATTAAAACACGTGGGCATTCAAATGCAACACAATCCGTGAATTTCAAAACAATCGGTGAAGAACTTTTGGAGCTTTAAGATTTTGTACAAACGAATACAGTAAGTAATTCGTTAACATTCGCGGATTTAACATTCACGAGTTTTGATTATTCGCGAAATAAAAAATAGGGAACATTTCAACATTCGCAAATACTTAACTTCGTTATTCGCGATTTTGTTTCATAAATGAATATTTTTTTCAAAGTAAACGTGCTTTGTTTTACCAATTCTATAAACTATTTGACACTGGAAAGCTGCATTACGTACTGTATAGCCCAAGTAACAAGAATTTCAATCCTTGTATTGAGGCAAAATATATATAAGTATGTCCAAGAAACCCGAAACGTGACTTGATTCTAAAAATAAAAAAACACCTAAATTTTGTAAAATTAAGAATTTTTATCAAAAGCGAAAATTTTTCTGCAAAATTGTATGGGAAATTTAAAAGTTTCAACAAAAACTTGCTGATAAAGAGATAGAGTAAGATCATTAACTGGTGAGGAGCCTTAAATTTAAAAGAGAAATCGAGACCTGCAATTTTTCCTTATATGGAAATTCATAAACAAATGATCTGTTCTTCAAAAAACAATCGTATATCAATAAATTTATTTAGCTATCAACTAGCAACTAAACTTTATACAATATGTTTCATAAAACGTAACCCCCTTTTAAGCACAGGAAGATAGTCTCAACATTCGCAATTTTGACATTCGCGGAGGTTTCCATGAACATAACCCTCGCAAATGTTAAGGGATTGCTGTATTTACATTTTTATTTATGCAAAAATGTGCCTCCCGGGAGGAAAGGGGCGGAGAGAAGGAGGGCAGGTACGTAATATGAAAGAGTGGTCAAAGCGCTTTCTAATGATACGTCACATGATGGGTGTCGGAAAAAATTAAAAAAGTACCTCCTAGTGGGGGGTAGCAAATTTGGGGAAAGGGAGCGAATTTTATAATAGGTATACAACCATACGCTCGTATTCGTATGCAACTCAATCCGTGAATTTCAAAGCAGTCGGTGAAGAACTTTCGGAGATTAGCAATTTTGTAGAAACGAACATTTACATTTTTATTTATATAGATGTTTTATACAGATATGATTAATTACTTTAACACGTTAAGCGCCACGTCAGTCACCGGTGACTTACACTGAACTTTCCGTTTAGACCGCATCCTTCACCGATGACCGACGGTCTAAAATATGATATATGAAACTAAAAAAATATATATTGTTTTAAGTAATTACTGAAAATGTATTTAAAATTTACTTACTTTTTATTTATTTACAGGATTATACTTTCTTAATAAACGGTCAAGTGCGAGTATTACTCGCGCACAGAGGGTTCCGTAGAATAAATATATGAATTTGTAATGGTATTATAAAAAAAACCGTTGCTAAAAGAATACTAAGATTTTGCAAAAATCCATACAACGTAGGGTTGGGTATAACTGTATATATTAGAAAAGTGTAAATGGGTATAGCATGAAAGTTCAAAGAGATATGGAACCTAAAAAATATCAAACATAGCTAATCGTATAACTCTTTTTAGGTGCGTTCGTAATTATATAAATACGTAGCACCTATAGTCGTCGTTCAGTCCGTCCGTCTGTCCGTCCGTCTGTCCCTCTGTCCGTCCGTCTGTCCGTCCGTCTGTCTGTCCGCATATAACAGAGCAAAAACTACCCAACCGAATGGTCTGAAATTTGAAATATAAGATTGTTGCAAAATTTTGTCGAGCCATTTCAAATTTTATGAAAATCGGATGTATAGTTTAATTACAGGGACAGTCAAAAGTTTTTCTTTACATTACGGCCAATGGGAAAAATTATTGCAAGTGCATTTTAATGATGTTACAGCCTTCCGAATGGTCTGAAATTTTAAAGATATAATTGTTGCAAAATTTTGTCGAGCCATTTCAAATTTTAGGAAAATCGGATGTATAGTTTAATTACAGAGACAGTCAAAAGTGTTCGGGGAATGGGAAAAAAATTATTGGGAGTGCATTTTAATGATGTTAAAGACTATGTACTTTATGAAGTGCAAAAAATTATACATTCAGTACAATATGGGGTGCAAAAAATAATTATAAAACTTGTTATAGTACGAACGCACCTCATTTGCCACGTTTGACGAGCAATTTCCAACTTGTTTTAATATTATCCTAATCTGTTTATGATTAACTTAATTCGGTAATGGCAATAAAAGCAGTGCATAGTTAAACTTCATTTGGCATTTCATAAAACTAAATTCAGCGTAGTAATAGCCTTTATTTCTACAGTGTAGCTAAAACAAAACCTTTGTTCAAAGTTTAAATTTGGCATTGTGCTAAGCGCGCTTCAAAAGGAGGTCTCAAAGTTGTAACGCCACCTTGGTCAGTGCCGCGTTTTTCCAGATAGGTATTTAATTAACTTTAAAAGTCCCCGAGGCGTATTGAGAGATACACTCAATGCTAACTATCGCGAATCCCACAGTATTTATGCGATTCATTCTAATTAAACCTTTCGAGGGCGGTGCCCTTAAAAAAAAGGACACCTAATTTTAATTCCAAAACAGACAATCGGCACCAAGAATATTTAATTAAAATTTTCCTTTTATCATGTACGTGAAAATAAACAAATTCGCATTTTCTAATAAATTCGTTTATAACTTCTGGTGTCAGTTCGTTATTTCATAAGTTTATAAATAGAATTATTCCGCGCCAGAAACGGTTAAGTGGTCGCAGGAGTCTTAAAACTTCAAAATTTCAGAAATTTTAAATTTTTTAGATGTTAAACTCCTATTTTTTCTGAATATTTTGATATAATTGTTTCTTTAAAATTCCCGTTAGAACAGAAGTTATGGCTTTTAGAATTATACCCGCTCAATAACTGAAGTGGTGATTTCGATACTTTGAAGTCATTTTTCTCCAAATGGTGTTTTTTGGGCATAACGCGCAGGATTCCTCAAAAACTTCTGAATATTTTTTTCATGAAATTGTCAAAACATGTATTTCATGTTAGTCTGTATAAAATGAACCTAAAATTTCCTTTTTATTGTTCAAAGAAATATTTTTTTATGTGATTTTACTGTTGATATTTTCAAAATTTTGTATTAGCTAAATGCAACATTGCATTAAAAGTATAAAAATGCTTTAAATACAAATTTATTTAAGTTCAGGGAAATTATTACAATCTGAAGTATAAGTAAGCACCAAAATTTTCATTCTGGTTGCAATATTTATTTTGCCATCCGGCACGTAAACTGTTATCCCAAATTTTTGTTCGACAAAAGTCTAACAGTTTCCAGACCCCTATAAATACTAATTCTGTATCTTGCGACTTTTTAAATATACATGAAATGAACGAACATACTTATATCTTTCATCCCAGTTAAAATTGTGTTTTAAAATCATACACATTTTAAGACATCAAATGTTGAAAAGGGTCTTTTTTTCATTTTTTCCACTTTTTAGAGTCCTGAGACCCCTGACTGAGACTTAGTATGTTTTTAACATTTTGACGTTTATTGCTTTTATACTGTTACTGGACATTACATTACACATATATATCATTAAAAGTTGTTAACTAGGCATAGAGTACGCCGCCCCTGTCCTTATGTATGTCCAAACTGGCCTATCTTTAAGGGTTAATATCTCAGCTAATTACTGATGATTTTTTTCGAAAATCATTATCAGCAATGCTTTTATACTTCTGCAACGATAGGTATATCCAGCTATGCTCAACAATTTTTCTGAATGCCCGTAAATCGAATTTTGTGTATAACAGAAAAATGCTAATTTCTCAAAAACTATGTGACTTAGAGGTAATCGCTATAATTTTACGGCAAGGTTTATATTAGCATCTACTACCTCTAATTTTTTCATAATTTTAGTTTCAGTAGTTTCGGAATTAGATTGGGGGGGGAACATGTTTTTGCGTTACATTTTCGACAATATTTTTAAAAATATAATACCTAAAATTAAAAGGAATGTATTTTTGAGTTCAGCGTTACGAAAGCTTTCACAGAATACCCCACATGATACACAAAGAAAAGATTTTTTTTTCAAGTAGCATTATTTGCCCCCCTACATTTTTACTAAATATATTTATGAATGTTTATTAATCTGAAAATATGTGGGTCAATGGTCTTTATTACTTCCCCGGATTTGAACATTCCACGTTCCATAGTTTACGAGTAAAATGGCTGTGACAGACAGACAGACAGACGGACGGACAGACACAGGAGTGATCTTATAATGGTTCCGTTTTTACTTTTTAAGTACGGAACCCTAAAAATTACTTAAAACATTGTACATTTTTCAGCTTCAGTGTCAGTCAACGTGGCACTCAACGTGTTAACAAAATTTTTTGGACAGTTTCGTTTTCGGCCGAAACTTGGAAGATTATGAAAATTCGGTTTCGGCCGAACCCTAATTAAAATCTCACACAGCACAAAGAATAATATCAATAATAAAAATGCAAAACCCTTATACAAATATTCAAAGCCTTCAAATTTAAAATCATCATGTAAGTTTAATAAAGTGTTCATTTTTATTTAACATCACCAGATAAGAATTTTGCCCCCCCCCCCCCCCCCAAAAAAAAAAAAAAAAATTATTTAAAATATCTCACATAGTTACAAAGCTGTTGCAATATTAAACATATTGTAAATCATAATAAAACTTATAATGAGAAATTTATACGTGCTTAAAAATTAAATAGAAACCAGGAACATGACAAAGACAATTAAATTTCTCATTAAATAAAATTGAAAGAAGTACTGCTGTTTCTTTTACATTCTGTATCTGGCATAGATGAAAAAAGCACAGGATCCGTGCTCTTTAACTTTTGAGTATCAATGTTTTATAATAGGAATGTTTGCCTTCTTAATTCTAAAAATCAAGTCGTTAAATAAAACAAATACTAGTTTTCAAAAATAAAGGAATGAATCCTGATATATTGGTAATAAATCCTACCAAATTAATTAAATGAGTTAAATATTGAGATTTCTAAAGTTTTAAACCTGAAATGTAAAACAGATAAATATCTCTTGTTTTGGAAAAAACTCTTCAGTTTCTTCACAAAAAAGAAACAAGAAAGAAGAAATCATGTGTCAAGCATAGATTATGAAACACTTTCCAACACATTCAGAATAATGTAACAAAACATCACAGTTTAAAAAATTAAAATATTACGTCTAATTCAACCATATGGAAACGCATAACATATTTCAACATATTGAAAACCTAATTTCAGCTGTTCCCATCTTCAATCGGAAAATTAGAGTCCTGTAAATGATGAATTTGTATCTATTAACTACAAAATATATATGCCAAAATTTAGTTCACTTAAAAAATACACATACTTCAGTTGAAAATTCCCCTTCAGCAATTTCCTCTAATAAGGAGAAGGGTAGGTGAATACTTTTGGGCAGCCCTGTATATGAGGTATAGCATTTATATAAAAGGAATAACATGCAAAAAATTAGTTAAATTTAAAAGCGCATACCGAATTTTAAAACTTACACTCAAACGTACACAACGTAGCAATTATTACTCAAAGACAGTATTGCAACGGATTTGTTTGTGTGTCCCTGTAAATGAATAAAATTGCTATGAATGCCCTGTTCTAACGTGATCGTAGTGAAATTCAGTGATTTATATCAGTTTCAGTACATTTGAAATAGCGTAATGCGATTAAAATACTCTGTAAAGGATTTTTCCCCATATACTGTAATGTAATGGAATTCATTTGAGTTCAGCCTGTAAATGATCTATTAATGATAAATCGATTAATCCTACATACTTCATATACAATACCAAACATGCTTTGGTGACCCTAAATAACCATTATCAATTGCATGAAAATCCGAGTATATTTACGGGAGTTAGAGCGAGGACAGATGGACAGACAAACCGAATGCATAAACACTTTTCAATGCAGACGATCTTGAGAAATTGGAAAACGATTGAAGAAAGAACTACTAATAGGTTAAGTTAAAGATTTAAGAGGAAAAAAAATAGTTTAAATTTAATCGGATTTTAATCTTAATCGCAGTGGTTTAAAATTATCAAGATAACTGTCGAAAATAAATTCAAGCCATGTTCTAGTTTTTTTAACTAGTCTTGTGTATTTTACTTTGTTCCTTTTCTTAATTGTTTTATTTTCTGGTTCAAAAAGAGTCAATTTCGAATAAAATGGGGTTTAGATAGATAATAATACAACCAAATGTAAGCTTTTAATTATGAAACTTTTATTCACAATTCCTTTTTTACACTTTCCAACATAGTTGAAAAATGTTTATGAATTGGGTTTGTCTGCTCGTCTGACTGTCTGTCCGTGCTGTAATTCACGTAAATATAGTCGGATAGCCTTGAAATTGAAATGTGATATTCAGACTTACTGTGGCATGTTCGGTATTGAAACTGAAGTGGGTAGCATTTATAGTTCTTTTTCACGGCCATTCAAAAGATTTCGTTACCTGTGGGGAAAAATCATTTGCGGTGATTTATAAGGATATTTTACAATTTCGAACACATTGAAATTTATATGTAAGTGCACCACAGATGCTTACTATAGAAAGTTATATGCATACGGAGAGATTATATTGCATTCGGATAGAGGTTTGTTTAGAATAGAGTGCGCCCCCTGGTTGCGAAACGTGGAACTAACAGATTTTGCAAAAGGATAAAGTGTTTTGGAAGGAATATTAAACGAAATCCTCTGTGCTATCTGTGAACATTTATCCATTTGTTTTCTTATTAAACCGCGAAGTTTTATTATACTATTCTGAATGTATTGGAAAGTGTTTCATAATCTGTATTTGATGCATGATTTTACGTTCTTGTTATAATTTTTAAATGGGATATAAAATTTCATTATTTCATTTGAACTTGTAGCTTTGACGAACATTTTTCGGTGAAGATTTATTGTTTTGAAAAAAAAAATGCTTAGTTCCTTTAAAAAAAAAAATACAGACGTTCTTGAGAAATCTCTGCAGTCTTTGTTTAAAATCAAAATCTAGATGGCAGCAGTAAAATTTCTGTTAAAATACTTTGCATAAACCCTTGCGTGGATTATTACAAAAACTACTTTCTTTAGAATTGCTAAATAGTTTATAGAATGTAATTTTTTTTTTCATGTTAAGATTTGGTATGTCAGGATAACAAGTATTTGTTTGTTACTAATGAATATGTAACTAGAAAATAGGAATTCTGCTTTTTCAGAATTTAGTGTCGCCCCCGATGAAAAAAAAATCTGTATATAAATATAGATAGCACACATCATATTTCAGTTTCTAGACTTAAAACACACGCTTTTATTTTATATAAAATGACGTCATTCGCATCCGCTGAAGAATTCCAAATTTACGATCCAGTCTTTAAACAACATCTACAGAAAAGCAAACATAGGGGGTCACTATCTCTGAGTAATACACAAATAGAGCAAAACCGATGTCGTCATACAAGAAACTCGACACAAAAAATCGGCTATCTAATGATTCATATGCCTTCATTTGTTTGTAACATTAATATAGATACTTAAAATTAAATACAGTTTATAATAGCCCCATGTTTTATTAGAAATCATTCATTTATATTTCTTCAAAATAGCACGTATGCTAAATACATTTTTTTTTTCAGTTGTTGGCAACAAAAAGATATAATTATTATTTTCCAACTATTTTTCCTTAACTTTCAACAAAAATGGAGGTTGCCAAAATTAAAGAATTGGCGTTAAAAACTACAAAAAAAATTAATATCTTAAAAATAAATTGAGACGAAATTTTTAGACAAATTGCATTTGAAAGTACTTTATCTTTATCACAATATTAAAATATTTATTTGCTTAAAAGACGTTATAAAAACACATTAAAAGTAAATTAAAAATCAATATTTACATGTTTCAACTCTTTTACTGAGTCGTTATCAGAATGTATAACAGAAAATTACAAATGCATTTTCTGTTATAAATCTGCTACAAATGTAATTTTCTGTTATACATTCTGATGACGACTCAGTAAAAGAGTCGAAACATGTTAATATTGATTTTTAATTTACTTTTAATGTGTTTTTATAACGTCTTTTAAGCAAATAAATATTTTAATATTGTGATATGGTTAGCAGTGGACGTAATTTTGACTTACTACTCGCACTTATTTACATTTGTACTTTTTCTTCCCTATACGACGTTATAAAAATTGACAATGTGCGATGCTTAGAAGTTTAAAAAATGGCAATAGAGATTATCAGTATTTAACAGTACAATGATACATCTGCTTTATTTTAAGGCTGGCTTCAGAGACGACATTTTAATTGCTGGCAGAAAGAAATAGCATTTAGGGGGCGAACAAAGTGATAAACTCGGATTTCCCGAGTTACATAATTTAGGTGAAAACCATTTTTTTAAATTGAAAACGAACGTATATTTTACATTTAATATATTTTCTTAACATTCCCATTAACAATACCAAAGATCATTTTTATATGAAAAATAGAAATTATGCATTCAAATAACAGGCCTGCCACAGGCGACTATTTTTTAATTGTAACTGGCACGACTTTCTCAAAGCAGAAATCCTTAACATATGATTTACAACATTTGCAAGAAAAACATACTTCAAAATTTATATTAGAAAAATACTGGTACGAACAAGATATAAAAATAGTCGTCTGTGGCAGCTTTGAAGTAAAATTCGACTTTTGTATAGGCTTCGGGCCAGGAATTATAGCCAAAGAATTCGCCAAAAATGACTATTTACATAGCTGGAAACAAATGCTGAGCTGTATATATTAATTTAATGCAAACGGATTTATCTTTCGCACTCGTCTTCCCATGATATATTTTTTTTTTTAAATCACGCTTGAAAATTATTTAAAAAACTATAAAAAATAAGTAAATTGCAATCCAGATAGCATGAACATTAGCAGCAAGTTTGATTTTTTTCTGACATTATCTAGCCATGACAAGTTTGAATTGAGAAATTCGCAGCAAATCTCCCGCAAGGTATACCATCCCTCACTTGCATGAGTAGTTCGTTGTGAAACTGATGGCAAGACTGTCATTCAAGAAAGTGACAAAAGCAAAATATCCCTCCTTTGAGAGAATAGACAATCAGCACATACTAGAAATTGCAGAAATTTTATTCGGTTGGCACCGCTTTTTCTTAACGCTATACTTTACAAATACCAAAAAAGGCCCGTATTAAAAAAGTACAAATATTACATTAACTTGCTTATGGTGATGAAAACGATGCATGCACCTCCTAACGGTGTGTGCGCATCAATAGACCTGATAAGGTCTAAGGGCCCATCCGAAGGGGTTAAATTTATAGTGCAACAGTTGTAAATAGATAGTGCGGCGTGGAAAGGTGACAACTTTGCAGTACTTTTGATTACTTGTTGCCGTTAATTTGCAATAAATTTGATACAGCATGAATTTAACTTGCACGACAAGTTAGCTGCAAGTTCAAAATGTGGTGACTTCGGCGTTTGCGTTATCTTGCTGCAGTCTTGTTATGAACTTTCAGACTTGTCATGCTGAGCTTGCTGCAACTTTGCAGGTTTTCAAAGCAAGACTGCTGCAAATTTTCTGCAAATTAAAAATGCTACCTGGGAATACATTTATCAAACAAATTGCGATACAGTTTTCTAACAAATTGCATTTCAAAATACGTATTTTTCCCCTATTCGACAGTGAAAAATTGAAAATGTGTGATGTTTAGTAGTTTAAAAAATTGCTGTAAAAGCTAAAGTTAATCGTCTGGTGTTGCCACCATCAAAATGACGTCAGTATTACGCACGGACACATTTGACCTTTATAATATATATAAATATAATAATGTTAGTAATTTAATTGAAATCCTGTGTTCTGAAATGCAGCTAAGCTGTTAAGATAGCATAATCTCTAAGGATTAGCATTTCGGATTACACATTTCAAGAAATGTTTTAAAACCAAATAAAACTAGTTTAATTTTAATCAGATTTCGACCGTTTTCGACGGAATTCAAACTAGTTTTATCAGATCAAAATCATTTTATGGTTAGAAAATTTAACTCTAATTCTAAGTTATAGGAAAGATTTCTTTCTCATTAGTTTTATCGAATTTACACATTTCGAATTTCTGTCATCTTAAATTATTTGAATTTTTTCAAGCTTTCTTAAAGTTGCAACAGGAATGTTTTTAGGGGGGGGGGGGATTTGCTTTTTTCGGTTGGAAAAAAAAAAGATTTTCTTTTTATTACATTTTCTATCCCCTACAGGCCCCACCAGGGGCTGAGAGCTTCTGCTCTCAAAGCCGCTAGACAGGACGTGCTGGGTTCGAACTCAATCGCGCCCGTCGGCCTAATCTTTTGGAGTTTTCCGTGATTTTGTTCGAACCTTGCGTAAATACGGATTAGGATCCCTTAGAAGGTGTAGATAATTGGCCTACTAGAGTAGTAATATAGTAGAACCTCGATTGTCCGAAGGAATTGGGACCGACCCTCTTTCGGAACATCGAAATTTTCGGATAAACGAGAATGCTTCCATTTTAAGATTAAGGAGAAATATATGCAATATTTCGTATTCTGGTAACAAGTGCTTAATAAAAATAAAGCATTGGGAAAATAGAAACAAGAATAAATTACCTGAACTTTAATTTTGAAATTAAGTACCTTTTGCATATATCACGAAGGTTTGAAAAAATGTTTTGTTTGTCGCAGTTTCACTTGCCTTTGCTTTTTAGCTCTATAACGGAGTTTTTAAATATTATTAGTTCACCAGTATCACAGTCTTTCTGCTGCTCCAACCATGCCAAACCTTTTGAAAAACATTCAAAATCTTCAGAACTGCTAATTTGTTTGTTTTCTTCCTTCCATTCCGCAGCTTACGGGAGCTCAAGTTTAATTTCAAAGAAACTCTAAGAAAGGGGATCGAAAATATTTATATGTACTCGTAGTTGGGAAAGGACCGCTTGCACGCAAGGATTATAATAGTGTAATAAAAACCTTCCAAAATGGATTTTGCACAGGGGATGTGATAGTTAAAAAAAAAAGAGCTTTAAAAATGGATTTCGGTTAACCGAGAGTTTCAGATAAAAGGGTTTCGGATAAAAGAAGTTCTACTGTACCTACTAGTATTGATAATTGGTCGTCATAAACAACACCAAAACCTATTCCCTATAGTCTGTAGATTATAACTCTAAAACGATTTGGCTGAATTCGAAGTTTTTTCGTAGAGATTGAATGCTTTAGCGCAACGCGTCCGTAGGCCTACACTGTTTTGGAGCACAGTAAACGCATTTTACCCAAAATTAATTTTTCAAACTGGGCGGGATCAGATCGCAAAGACTATTAAACTGATCTTGATAAGTTTTTTTTAAATTAAAGGCAATGTAATTTATTGGAGCTTGGACTCCTTTCAGCAGTTTTTAAAAAAAAATAAATATTTTTAGAAGCACCCTAAATTTTTAAAAAAGGGGTCAGAAATGGACCTTTTAAAAAAATTGCTGCCTCTTTGTTGATTTTCAACTTTTTGACTTCAAAGTGCTTGAAGTTCCAGAAAATATTATCTAATTTTATAATCCTGAAGGAAAATTGATTGCAAACCACTTTGGCGATCTATAGGATTCCGCCCGATTGTAAGGGCACGGCGCCCACGCTAGAACATCCACCCATGCAACTCGAGTCAAATCACCAATTTTTTATTAAAAAAATTTTGTAAACTTTTTTCGACTGATAATTTATCACATGCAAAAAACCCGGGGTTTAAATCTTTATTTCTACTCCAGAAATAACAAGTTGGAAATTGCTCGTCAAACCTGGCAAATGAGGTACGTTCGTACTATAACTAGTTTTATAAAAAAAAATTTGCACCCCATATTGTATTGAATGTATATTTTTTTGCACTTCATAAGTGCATAGTCTGTAACATCATTAAAATGCACTTGCAATAATTTTTTTTCCCATTGGCCGTCATGCAACGGGAAAATTTGACTGTCCCTGTAATTAAACTATACATCCGATTTTCAAAAAAATTGAAATGACTCGACAAAATTTTGCAACAGTTATATATTTAAACTTTCAGACCATTCTGAAGGATGTAACATCATTATAATGCACTTGCAATAATTTTTTCCCATTGGCTGTAATGTAACGGAAGACTTTTGACAGTCCCTGTAATTAAACTATACATCCGATTTTCATAAAATTTGAAATGACTCCACAAAATTTTGCAACAATTATATATTTAAAACTTCAGACCATTCGGTTGGGTAGTTTTTGCTCTGTTATATGTGGGCGGACAGACAGACGACATAATTACGAACTCACCTAAAAACGGTCAAGTGCGAGCATTGCTCGCGCTCAGAGGGTTCCGTAACAATAAATATATGAATTATTAATTGTGTTATTAAAAAAATCGTATGAATAATAAGACTTTGTAAAAAACTATACAACGTAGAGTTTGGTATATAGCTGTAACTTCTAGAAAAGTATGAATGGGTACACCATAAAAGTTCAAAGAGATATGAAGCCCAAATATTATCAAATCTTGCTATTCTGTATAACTCTTTTTTTAATCTTATCCTAATCTGCTTATAATGAACTTAATTCGGTACTGACAATAAAAGCAGTGCATAGTTAAACTTCATTTGGCATTTCATAAAACTAAATTCAGAGTAGTAATAAAATTTTCTTTTTACAGTGTAGCTAAAACAATACCCTTGTTCAAAGTTTAAACTTGCCATTGTGCTAAGCGCGCTTCGAAAGGAGCTCGCAAAGTTGCAATGCCGCCTTGCTCCGTGCCTCGTTTTTCCAATGTAGTTTTTTAATTAACTTTTAAAGACACGAGAGGTGTATTGAAAGATCCATTCAATGCAAACTAGTCGCGAATCCCATAGTATTTATGAGATTAATTCTAATTAAATTATTCTGCTTTTAACAATTTGACGTTTATTGCTTTTGTACTTCTACTGGGCATTGCATTACACAAATATATCATTAAAAGTTGATATCTAGGATTTAAAAGCCGATAGTACATAGAGTACTCCGCCCCTATCATTATGTATATCCAAACTGTCCGTATCTTTAAGGGTTATCTCGGCTAATTAATGACGACTTTTATCGAAAATCATTATCAATATTGCTTTTATACTTTTGCTACGATAGGTACCTCCAGCGCTGCTAAACACTTTTGATGAATGCCCGTAAATCGAAATTTGTGTGTAACAGAAAAATGCTATTTTCTAAAAACTATTTGACCTAGGGTAATCCCTATAGTTTTCCTGCAAGGTTTAAATTATAGTCTACTACCTCCAATTTTTTTCATAATTTTAGTTTCAGTACATTTGGAAACAGTGGGAAGGAGGGTGATACATTTTTGCACTACATTTTCGACGATATCCCTGAAAATATAATACCCAAATTTAAAAGAAATATATTTTTGAGTTCCACGTTACGAAAGCTTTCACACAATATGCAAAGAAAAGAATTTTCTTTTCAAGTAACTTAATTAGCCCCTCTACATTTTTCCAAAATATATTTGTGAATGTTTAAAAATTTGTGAATATGTGGGTCAGTAGTCTTTATTACTTCCCTAATTTCAACTTTCTACGTTCCATAGTTTACGCGTAAAATGCCTGTGACAGACAGTTAGACAGACACAGGAGTGATCTTATAATGGTTCCGTTTTTACTTTTTAAGTACGGAACCCTAAAAATAAAAAAAAAAACTTCCTTTTTTCGGCCTTATAGAAGCAAATCCCCAAGAAAGAAGCAGAAATTGCAGAAGCAAAAATTGCAAATGCAATGGTTTCAGATAGAAAATATTTGAAACATATAAAGCTTTCATTAACACTTCAGTTACATAATTACAAGGTGACCACCGGCCAGAGAATTTTTCAGGAAAAATACCAGCGTTTTCTTATAGAAAAATTCATCTTATTTAATCGCACGATTAAATGTGGATTTTCTTCAAAGAAAATGCTGGTATTTCTCCTGAAAAATTCCTTGACCGGTCCTGCATTAACGTTCAAAGTTTAATATTATAAATGTAAGAAAATTAAATTCATCCATTTCGAATTTAATCTTTCATTTGTCATTACATATGCATATTAGATATGCGTTCGATCTCTTCTTTCGACAACGATTATTCTAGTCCGCCCGAGACCGATACCGAAAGTACGTAGTATGCAATCATTAATAACAATTCAAAATATTTTCAGGATTAATTGTCTTATTTAAAAATATCTTCTTGTATAGCAACAACTAATTATCCTAAAAATCTTCCCATTATGGGCAATTCCATCATAACTGACGTAACATTTGATCGTCGAATTTTGTTTTCAAAACTATGTATAAAATTTACAAATAAAGCTAGTACACATTTTTACAATTTAAAATATTTCTTACTAAGGGCTTAATACCCAAATACCTGCAGATTATTTCAATCTCTCTTTTAGTCCTAAAAATTGCCATTCAAAATTCTGTAACAGACGCAACATAAAATATACAAACATTTTTCTGCCTTCATTGAAGTGTAAAAATTATCAAAACTATCCTGTTAACGAAAGTGATTTAATGTTTTCATCAACACTAACTAATGCCAAATTATAACAGTAACTTGTTTAATTAATTTCTGAAGAATAAAATAGATAAAAATGATATTTACACGTGTAACTGACGTAACTTTTAGTGTGTAACTGACGTAACTTTTAGTGTGTAACTGACGTAACATTATGACTTTACAAAGACAATAATGGTACTTAGCTTAGTTTGTAAACAGTAATTTATAATGCCTTTTTATTAGGATTTTTTTATAGAATATAAAAATATCAAGTTTTCCAATCATTCCTTAAAATTAAACATATTATAAATCTCCCCCCCCCCCCTCAAAATGATAATTTTCTGTGGAATTGCCCTTATACAATATCAAATTCAATATGAGACATATTCTGGGTGTCCCAAATGTGCTGACATATTTTAAAATTCATTAACTTGCAAATGTCTAACAGCTATTAAAAAAGTTCTTGTAGGAGGTGTATGTAAGATGTCAGGAATTCTTTTACTGTGATTATCGATTTTAATTTAAAATAGCAGTGACAGATCGCGCTGCAAATAATAGACACTAAATCCTGGATCGATTTTTGGCCTCTCTGTTCTCTAAGTATTGATTCGAAAAGAGGAGCAATATATGATGGAGTGGTTCTCAGTCGCCAATGCATAATTGCTCTTAGGGGCCCACTCCATATATCTTATTTCCTTCTTTCACATAAGTACTGAGAGAAGAGAAAGGACAAAAGTCAGATCCTGATTTAGTGCCTTTTGCTTACAACGCTATCGATCGCTGCCATTTGAAACTAAAATCGAGAATCGCAGTAAAAAAATTACTGACATCTTGCATAACCCTCCTGAAAGAATTTTTTTAATTGCTGTCACTATTTAAAAGTTATTGGACTTTAAAATCAGTCAGTTCATTTTAGGACACCCGATATGTACACTGAGAAAAAAATACGGTTCTGGCATCTAGAATCTAAATTGTGGCTCAAGAAAAAATAGTTCCTTATAAATTATCCTCATCCTTATAAATTCTAGTTCCCTTTTCTAGAGAGTTCTAGAGTTTCCCACTAGAATTCAAGAGCATTTTCCTATATTCTCGCGGTCAAACTTATTTAAAAATCTCTGGAAATAGATGCGAACACAAGAGGTTAGTTTTAGTAACTATCATTCTAATTTATGAAACCATTTCAGAAATCAAGCGATAATTTCTCGCTTCTGAAACGATTCAATTCGTTTCATCACTAAGAAAACAAGAGACTAGAAATTCTCGATCATTTCGTCTATTCAGCTTAGTTATTTACCCTATTCGCATAGTTCGGAAATCTATATATCTAGTTTAGGGATACAGAAAATGACTTATTCCTTCTAGGTCTAGGTGAAGGCGGTATTTTTTTTTTCTCTCACTGTACATTTTTGGTACCAGAATTGAAGGTAGATTCTAGGAGATATACCGCCTGATTTTAGCAGTTTCAGGGTTTGGGTACCTTTTAAAGAGTCAAATATCACTTTCTAAACAGCTTATTTGAAAATTTGATTCTTTTTGAACATTACAAAAAATAATAAAAATTTGCTATAGAAGGAAAATTATGTCCAAAACTGTTTGAGATTTTGTTAAATGACCAAGAGCTAATTTGATTTTTAAAGTCAATTTTCTTAAAACGGCAATTTTTATCACTGAATTCGTGATTTCTAAGAAATGGATTAATAGAATTTCAAGATGTTTCCTTGAAAATGTAAACCTTACTGACGCACAACATGACCGACTATTATGTTCATCAAGTAAGGAAATTAGAACTTATAACTATTTTTATTTTAAAAGATGAATATTTTGATGGGGGAGGAGGGATTTTTTTTCAGATGAACAAATCATTTTATTTTTTTTCTAGTGTAAGTCATGTTAAAAACTTATTACATCTCTACCCAATAAAAAAAAAAAATAAATAAAATTGGCTAACTGTGACAACTCAATTATGAGAAATCCTGCGTACAAGGTAGTATATAAGGTGACCTCATTTATTAACAAGTTGGAAATTGCACGTCAAACGTGGAAAATGAGGTGCGTTCGTAATGCAACAAGTTTTATAAATATTTTTTGCCCCGCATATTGTACTGAATGTATATTTCAGCGCACTTCATAAGTGCATATCAAATTCATTCTGTTCCAAAGGCTGAAACATCATTCAAATGCACTTGAAATATTTTTTCCCATTGGCCGTCATGTAATGGAATACTTTTGACTGTTCCTGTAATTAAACTATAAATCCGATTTTCATAAAGTTTTAAATGACTCGACAAAATTTTGCAACAATTACATATTTAAAATTTCAGACCATTCGGTTGGGTAGTTTTTGCTCTGTTATATGCGGACGGACTGACAGACAGACAGACGGACCGAACGACGACCATAGGTACATATTTATATAATTACGAACGCACCTAAAAAGGATTAAATTTAAAATTACATTAAAAAACTTTGAATGCATCTAGACTCTTTTCCACAACATCCACTATTAGAATATATCGCTTTTAATGTATATCAAAAAATTTCCTATCCGAAAATTAATTAGGTGTGGAGTTATTACAATCCATTTAAGGTCACTTTAGCATGTACTTTCTGAGTTTAAAAGACACCTGACCCCTTAAAAACGTTCTTATAAGAAAGGTCTCAAGGGGGTCCAGGACACATTTTAAAATAATTTTTGAGTTAAAATTCTGAATTTTTTTGTGATGGTAAAACTTATCATTTGTAAACAAAATCACATGATAAAACTTCTCAGAATTTTTAAAAAAATTTTTAATTTAAAATTTATCAAAAAAGTGGGGGAATTTAAAATCGTTATAACTCGGAATATTATTTATAGAATTTCAATTATTTTTCATTTAAATAAACGAAAATATGTAAATTTTAATTTTGATTCAGCATTTTTAAAAATATTAATTTATAAAATATTTAAAAATATTTAACGAAAAATTAAAAAAAAAAAGTGGTGCAACTTTAAAAAAAAAAAATCATATTTTCAAAAGTAAATATTTTTTTCAAATATGCTGAATCAAAATTAAAGTAAAACAATTGAAAAATATATGTTCCAAGTTTGAACCTTTTATCTTTAACAGTTCTCCAGTTATAAGAATTTAAATACGATTAATGGTGGAAAAACCTATCATGAAGAAAAACGCATTTTTACAAGAAGTTGTTTCCATGGCAGCCATTGCTTGAAAGCTAGATTTTGAAAACAAACCAAAACAAAAAAATTAATATTTTTTGTTCTAATTCAGATAGAAATATGATTTAAATGTCATTTTAAGCAGGAAAAACAGAGAGATTTTTAATGAAATAAAATGTTTTTGCAAAATTTGAAGATTTTTGTGTCCCGGATCCCCTTAAAGCGCATCCTCCGAATATTTTGAAAAAAATGCTAATGAAACTACTTATGTATGTAATAATGGATCATCCAAATTTAGCAGCGGATTTCCAGTAGAAAGTCTGTAAAAAAATAAAATACTCTCGAATATTTGTCGCGAAAAGACGAACGCTCCACGCGGCTTGGCGAGCAATACCTTTCTCTACTAAATTCAAGCGATTTTAATGCATTTCGAAATTGCTTCTTAAATGAGTGTTTAAATGCGCGGTATTTAATGAATTTCAACACTGTAAAAAAAAACGGACTAAAAAACGGAAATACTACTGGCAATCTAGACGCCAGTACTATTTCCGTTTTTTTACGGGAATTTTTACCCATAAATTACAGAAAATTTTCCGTTTTTAATCAGAAAAACGGGAAATTTTCTGTAATTTCCTGTAATTTTTTACAGGAATTTTTACCCATAAATTACAGAAAATTTTCCGTTTTTCTGATTAAAAACGGAAATTTTTTCTGTAATTTATGGGTAAAAATTCCCGTAAAAAAAACGGAAATAGTACTGGCGTCTAGATTGCCAGTAGTACTTCCGTTTTTTAGTCCGTTTTTTTTACAGTGAACTTAAACGATGAAACAGTTTATTTTTTCTATAAACTTCTATAAACTTGTATCCGTATACAATTTGCGTGTTGCTGAAGTTATTTCATATTACACATGTAATATATACAACTTGCGTTTTACTGAAGTTATTTCATTTTACACGGATTCATTGACTGGATAAGTTTTAAGTAGTGCTCCCGATGGGATGCGTATTTCAGTTATACGTTTAAACGATATACGTATATACATATAATACGTTTCTTTGAAATACGAATACCTTAAAATATACGTTTAAATGTATCCGGATACGTATAAGAGTACATCGGTTAAACATATATTTAAGCATAAGTACATTTAAAGTATATTTCAAGTATCGTATCTACTTTTAATAACAATGGACCTCATCAGTCTTACGTCACTGAATGGAGAATAAGCTGGAAATCGGTGGCGTTAGCGTGGCAAACTGCATATTATGTTTCATACATAAGATCTCTTATTTTCCTCTTTAAATATTTTAATTCATTTATTTTTTTCTAATTTTCATTAAATTAAGTGATAAAATATTATGTGAATTTGCTGAAACAGTTATAATTGTTTAATAAATAAACAATAATTGCTGAAAGTAGACATTATAGTTGTTTTAATTATGTTCTCATAGTGGTTTAAAAAATAAGTGTGGTATTGGTTCTGTTCACGAACTGCTTGTCGGAGTAAACATAGTCATTTATGCCTATTAAGAAAGCCATGTTTTAGAAGGATAAAGAGATGTAGGTGTTGATTTTTCCTGTTATGAACGAGACTTTTCAGCTGCAGGAGTCGGATTGATCAATGACACTATAAAATATAAAGTAAATTTAAGTCTGGTCTCTGGCCGCATGCAAAAATAATGTTTCGCGCGAAGTGCCCATGCCATAAATCAAAAAAAGCTAAGTGCTGTGCTACAGATCTGCAAAAGGTCGCTTTGAAGCTACCCACAACCAATAGTAAAATATTTCATAACTAATAGCTTAGATTTTTGGGAAAACAACCAAAATCTGAACAGAGGAAAAGTATTCAGAATTGTTTAAGTACCTGCAGAACAACCAGAAGGTAGGTAAATCTCAGGCGATCGTGCTTCTTTGAAAAAAAGAATCGCAATGGCCCCGGTAAACCACTGTATATGCAGGACTCAATGTTTCTTAATCCGCAGATAAGCATTTAAACATCTATTTCCATGCCTTGAACGAAAACCGTTTTGACATTTATAGGTTTAACCGCTTTGGTAAGATCCGTATGTATGATGTACCGTATATGCTGTTTTGCATAATACGTATAACCGCCGTAGTCATATTATACGTATCTGAAATCCGTAACCCGTATAATACGTATTATACGTATTCTCGCATAAACGTTTTATAGGGAGCACTAGTTTTAAGTGTATTTAAAAAGTAATTGCCCGATTAAGAAAGCTCCCCTTACACATTTCGATAATGAATAAGTCGTTGTTTCCATAGCAACAGTACTTATTTCTTATTGTCTCCGACACTAACAATGTCGATGTAAAATTCACAGTGCTAAGAATCGGACCTTAAATTTTAGTTTGAACCAATTTAAATCAATTTAAATTTTGTTCTAAACCGTCGTAAAACGATCGTTAAATTCCATTAGAGATACATATAAATGTATAAGATAAATCCGTAGTTATAAAAGTGTATTTATTTAACTAGAACTTACTTAAATTAGTTCAATATGAAGAGTAGAAAAAGTTTTTCCTTAAAGATTGTATTTATCATAAAAACATTTTTTTTTTCTTTCATTGTGTCGCCAACCAGGGATAAATCATCAAGAAAACGAAATTATTATTATTTTGTTACGGACGGTCTATCGAAATTCCGTCGGAATTTTTTTTATAAACAAATATATCCTCATGAGAAGAACAGTCTGCAGTTTTTTCAAATTTTTCTGAGTATGCGCTTATCTAGACCTTCCTTGTTATAGTACTTCTTAAAAGTGACTTGCTTGTCATACGTTTTTCCGAATAATTACAACATATTGAAACAATGATTTTAGAAAAATTCCCATATTTCACCACTTTGAAATTCATTTTAAAATAAAAACGTGCATAGCGATATATCAGATAAAATAAAAAATGAACCCATCAAACTACATTATGAAGTAAATTAATAAAAAGGACCTTCTTTCATAACTTTTCACTATAAATGAATCAAAATTCTTTGGTAATTCAAATTTGTCCTTTTATGTCAATTTTACCTTTGAAATTTGTGTACGCTTTTTTATTTCTACAACCTTCATGCTGATTCAAATTATTGAAAGCTTTCTAACAAATACAAATCCACTAATATAACCTATATTTTCGAAACCTTGTTGACAGTATATGACAGATTTAGCTTACTGTTAACAATAAACTGCGAATCTAGGTTAATTAAGTTAACGAAAAGACAATATATTCAAGAGGAATTTGTCCAAGGTTACATAAGGGAAACAACCAATTAATCGCTTTTCAAGTTAAATGAATCATATCAGAACCAAAGAGGGGAAGAAGTTTAAAATCACCTCTTGTTCACTTACTAATAAAAAGGTATCAGTAACACGTAATAATTAAAATTTCAACAGCACTGAAAATTTTTCCTTTTAGTCATGTCAGTATTTTCATTATTCTTTGTTTTAGACAAAGCGTCAACCGCAAAAAATTTGAAACGAGGTGAAATTATTTTCTCATATGAAAGGATATTGAAAAACAAATAATTTAATTTTTTACCCGACTGAAAAGAAGGGTTATGTGTTTCACGGGTATCTGGGTATGTGGATTTCTTTATACCATCGAAACATCCCAACGGCTGGATGGATTTTAATGAATGAGGTCTCTATCGATTCGTCTTAATCGTCCAATGGTTATAGGCTAGGTTTTGTTTTTATAAATTCAAAATGGCGGCCGTAAAATACAAAATGGCGGTAGCAACGAAAAAAAATTTTACGCACCCTATTGAGTGGCCTATCGTTGGATAGGTCTTTCAAAATGAAAACGATGTTTCATTGACTATTTTGCAGTCAGAAGCTCCGTTTAAATATTACATAACCTGGAAGTTGTGTAGGTAGGATCTCTAGCTTTACTGCAACTCTAACCATCATAGGCCTCATCATAGTGTTTATAGATTAGGAACTAACAATTAAACGCAACTTAAAAGTCATCAATACAAGTAAATAAAAAAAAATAGGCACGTAATATAAAAAACTCAGTCGATTTTTTTTTATTTTTTAAATTTAACTTTTTAATTCTAACAACAATCAATTTACAAAACAGAATTCAAATAAATAAAATCATAAGACGAAATGCAATATTTCACCTTGATTCAGTCACAAAATACACAATATAAACTTTTAAAAGCTTACCGTTTTACTTAAAAAGCGACAAAAATGATAATAATATTGATGTTACAAGTTACAAAATATACATTTTGTTTAAAATTTATTTTTACTTTTGCCCTACAGTTTCCGCGGTCATCGTCAGAGAATATTTTTATTATTAATTGCTGTTCCATTCATACAAATAAAGTCACTTCGTTAGAAATGGAAGAGTCTATAACAGGGATGGCGAACCTATGGCAGGCTTACAGATTATTTTTGGCGCGGCATAGATCCAGATTCTACATCAAAATATAGTAGAATTTCACAAAATACATTAATTAATCTAGATGTTGCCTTTGTTTATCTGAATTCGATTAGTTCGGTTGGTTACCATTGTCATACAGATTGATGAAGCTGAAATATTACTTAATGTATCTCAATTTAGCTCAATATTGGCTCCCAAAATTTTAAGAATAAGAGAGACTTAGGAGATTATAACTAAAGAAAGATTAAAACGCAATGTAAAAAAAAAAACGGAAATACTACTGGCAATCTAGACGCCAGTACTATTTCCGTTTTTTTACGGGAATTTTTACCCATAAATTACAGAAAATTGCCCGTTTTTCTGATTAAAAACGGAAATTTTTCTGTAATTTATGGGTAAAAATTTCCGTAAAAAAACGGAAATAGTACTGGCGTCTAGATTGCCAGTAGTATTTCCGTTTTTTAGCCCTTTTTTTTTTTTTTTTTTTTTTTTTTTTTTACAGAATATAATTGAAAATGCCGATAGTAAAATTACAACAACTTATTCAATTCCAGACGCACTAAAGCTATAGATTCTGGTACTTGCTATTTTGACAATTTTTTCTGCAAGACATTCTTTTCGGAAATAAATAATATGAAAAATTCAAGTAAAAACATCTTGTCAAACGAGTCGAATTCAACTTGCATTCTCTTAAAAGTAACTAAGTACGAAGCTGATTTAAATTATTTGGCATCTAAGATGCAACAACAGAAGAAATAATATTTTTAAAAAATTCTAAAGTATAACCTCAAATATATACTATTTTTAATGCAAAATACAAAATTTTAAGTAATTTTGATTCATTAAATATTTTTATTGTTGGCACGTCATGATCACGTAAAATACATTTTTGGAAAAATTTGGCGCGTGGATGTGAAAAGGTTCGCCGTCCCTTGTCTATAATATAAACTTTCTATAATATAGAATAGACTTTCTATAATATAGAGTCTATAATATAGAGATTATGACTCTCCCATTTCAAACGAATTGAGCCTATAATATAGAGATAGATAATATAGATTGTATAATATATAGATTATAGACTTTCCCATTTCAAACGAATGGAGTCTGTAATATAGACTCTCTATAATATAAAGATATGTAATATAGAGTGTATAATATAGAGATTATGACTCTCCCATTTCAAACGAATGGAGCCTATAATATAGAGATAGATAATATAGAGTGTATAGTATACAGATTATAGACTTTCCCATTTTAAACGAAAGGAGTCTATAATATAGACTCTCTATAATATAAAGATATATAATATAGAGTCTACAATATAGATATTATGACTCTCCCATTTCAAACGAATGGAGCCTATAATATAGACTCTCTATAATATAGAGATAGATAATATAGAGTGTATAATATAGAGATTATAGGCTCGCCCATTTCAAACGAATGGTTTCTATAATATAGATTATAATATAGATATCTCTGTATAATAAGAGAATCTCTGTATAATAAGAGAATCTCTGTATAATATAGAGATAAATAATATAGAGATTATGACCCTCCCATTTCAAACGAATAGAGCCTATAATATAGAGATAGATAATATAGAGTGTATAATATATAGATTATAGACTTTCCCATTTCAAACGAATGGAGTCTATAATATAGACTAGAGGTCTGCACGGGCCCGAGCTTGGCCCGAGGCCCGTACCCGGACCGGCGGAATGAAGGCGAATTTTCAAACGGGCCGGGCCGGAAAAAAAATTAATCGGGCCTATCGGCCCGATATAAGAATTCAAGCGAAGCAGATAAAATACGAGCCATTTTCAATGAATATGATTTTCTCGAGAAGTATAAATGTGCGTCACGAGCCGATGCGAGTTTAACAACATCAATATAGAAATGTAACATGTCCACCGTAGAGATCGGCATCGTACAGTTACAAGATGTCTGATTCCGAGTTTAATTTTTTTCAGCAGACTCGTGCCGGGACGGAACTGGTCTTAATCAATCTCAGGATGTGTAGGACAGTCATTGTGTTTTGTAGTATTAATAGTAATAATGAACTTCTCTTAACAGTATCTTCGGAAATATACCTTAAGGTGATTCTCATATTCATTGCTCAAGAATGCGAAACTTTCAGACGCATCTTCTGACTCATTTTTAATTATAAAGGCATAAAATTGTCAGGCCTGCCTATTGAGGCATTTGTAAACGAATAGCTTTTTCCATATTTGATAAATTACTTAAAGAGATAACAGAGATTCTTGTCACGTGACGGTACGTTTTTCTCCATTCCTGTGCTATCGCTTCTGGAAATTCGATTCAAAACGCTAACTTTGACAGTATTTTCAGAAAGATATATTGCTTTTATCTATGAAAAAAACGACATTTACATAACTTCTGAATAAGAATATCTACCAATCTTACGCGTTTCCGACAATAAATGGATTCATAAATGTGTCGAAATGTAGCTCCTTTGGATTTGAGAAAAGTCTTAAAAATGAGAGAAATATTTTCACAAATCTACTTTTTATTATACAACTTCAAAAGTTATCATGTTTTTAATCCTTTATTCTGAACTACATTAATCTTTTAATGAATCCTTATTTCCATTTTGAAATGTCTGTAGACACGATGGCTAAAACACTGTAAGTAATCGTTAATGTTTACTATTGTGTGTTTTCTGCTTTGCGAACATCATAGTAATGTAAAATATATTGTAAAATGTTCCCATAAATATGTATGTAGTATTCATTAAAAGAATCTTAATTGTGTGTTGAGAAAAAACTGATTTTTTTTTTTTTTTTTTTTTTTTTTTGTAGAAAGTGTGTCGGGCCGGGCCGGGCCTGCTTTCACTGATTTTTGTACGGGCCGGGCCGAGAACTGTAAAAATGAAACGGGCCGGGCTCGGGCCGAACTTCCAATTTTTACACCGGGCCGAGCCGTGCAGGGCCAAGATAGCTTTCGTTCGGGCCGGGCCCGGGCCTGGAAATTCCGGCCCGTGCAGACCTCTAATATAGACTCTCTATAATATAAAGATATATAATATAGAGTCTATAATATAGAGATTATAACACTCCCATTTCAAACGAATGGAGACTATAATATAGCGATAGATAATATAGAATGTATAATATATAGATTATAGACTTTCCCATTTCAAACGAATGGAGTATATGATATAAACTCTCTATAATATAGAGATGGATAATACAGAGTTTATAATATAGAGATTATAGACTCTCCCATTTCACACGAATGGTGTCTATAATACAAATTATAATATAGAGATCTCTGTATAATATAGCGAATCTCTGTATAATATAGAGATAAATAATATAGAGTATAATATAGAGATTATAGACTGTCCCATTTCAAACAAAGTGACGAATTTGTATGAATAGAACAGCAATTAATAGTACAAATATTCTCTGACGATGGTCTTGGGAATCGCAGGCCGAAAGTACTAAGAAATTTTAAAGATTTGTCTGTTTTACACACACATTCGTGGATAAAAAGTGTAATTAATTATAATTAACCCTTACTGATTCTGTGACTAATAATAGAAGATAGTTACTGGCACCAAACGATTGAAAATAAAGCCTACTTTTAAATGATGTATAAAAAATTTGCTTAGGGGGCCATCTACAAATCAAAACCAGACCAAACTTTGCTATTTTTCAATGGCAAAACCAATTTTGATATTTTAAATCTCCGGTTCAAACTATGCATAGAAACGAAATTTCAAGTCGTTTGGATGATATATTTTAGAATTATAAGCATTCAAAATTTAGAGCTTCAAATGTTAAATTACATTTTCATAATTTTATTAATATCTCTTAAAATTATAATCCTAATGTGATAATTTTTTGTGCGGTTATAAAGCTAAAAAACCCAAACATAAATACATTGAATTTGTAATTAAAAAAATAAATTATAATATGAATTATGAAATTAATTTGCGAAAAAAATATGAATTTGAACCTACAATTCTTTTGATAGGTTTAAATTTATTATGTTATGCGAATTCTCAATTTCAAATTTTTCTTCCAAGTAGTTTTCGAATTATGCCCAAAATGATGGTTTAATGATGATTAATTTCTATGGTGTGCAGAAAAGCATAATTTGAAAAAATTCATATAATATTAATGTTAATGAAACATTTGGGCAATAGTCGATGCATATTAAGCGAGTGAAATGGTCATAGTGTCAAGAAAAAACACATTAATGGAGGAGACATAGTCATTCTGTAGGATTAACAAGGTAACATCATTAATATACGCCGCACACAATTTCTCTTCATATGCCATAATACAACGAACACTCTTAAGCTCCTCTGTATACATATTTAAGTATCACAAATAACATATCATATGGTAATCATCTTCTAGTCCAACTTAATAATGTATATAAATTTGATTATGTTTAAAATAGTCTAACACCATTAAAGTGCATCCCAAATGATTTTCCACCATAGACCATAATGTAACGGAATACTTTTGAGTGCTCCTGTAAATGAAGTATAAATGCTACACACTTCATCTTCAATACCGTACACGCCAGTGTAACCAACAATAACGTATATCATTTATATGGAAATCTGAGTATATTTACGTGAGTTAGAGCTCGGACAGACAAACCCAATTCATAAGCACTTTTCAACTTGGAACTTGTTGCAAAGTGTTAAAAAAACATTTAACATTAAGAGTTCCAAATTTTAAACATGCAAATTCCTAAACTATTTGATCAAATCATTTCTCGTTGGGTATCCGAAAGTCAAACGCTCCAAAAACACTAAATTGTCTGTCAAAATGAAGTGTTCTAATTTATATTTTTAAAGTTTGGTACAATTTCTATAGAAAAAAGGACCTCTTAAGCTTGCTTTTTATCAAAAATTGAAAGAAATCATAATTTCCAGCCGAATGGTTATTGCTTTTTTTTTTTTTTTTTTTTTTTTTTTTTTTTTAATTAGACAATTTGATGTTTAAAAACTCATGGGGTTCTATTTTTCCTCCTCGTCCGACTATACCTGTTGACATGAAAACTTGTCTCAAATGGATCTTTTTTTTCCTCCGGTAATTTTCTCTTGCTAGTTCACAAAAAAGCTACTCAAAAATGTGGAAAGAATTTTTAAGTACTATTACGGTAAATAACTTTTCTTTACTTTCAAATTTCTTTTAAAAATTTTTATCATTGAATAATAAAATATTATGTGAAATTTGGGTAAATAAATTCGATAAAATTACACTTAATATTAAAAATAAGTTGGAAATTGCACGTCAAACGTGGCGTCAAATGTTCGTACTATAACTACACTGGTTATCAAAAATTAAGGAAAAGTCACAAAAGCCAATTTTTAAATACGGGAATACTCAAAAGGAAGTAATATAATTCGAATAATTACTATTCCTGAAGAACAGCTAATCCATATAACATATCATTCAGGTCACACATGGTCACAAGAGTCACAGTCACTACGGCGAAACAAAAAATAGGAAATTCCATACGTCTCTTTTATGAGTCTCAAATGACTACTATATGTCCATATAAATGACTCCACTGACAGGTCACTGTGACTGCTGCTTTGTGGCGAGTCACCAGGTGACTTTACAATGTCATTTCATTGAGACTCTCGTGTGACTCTCAACTGGAGACTCAATTTCAAAGTCATTGTGAACGTTGCATTATGATAAATCACCAATTAATGTCAAATTAAAGTCACATGGTGACTTTTCACCACTTTTCACAGTGGTGACTTTACAGTAGGGTCTCTGTTACCATTTGACAAAGTTATGTGACAGAAAGTCACCATGTGACTTTAATGTGACATTATTTGTTGATTTATCATAATGCAACGTGCACAATGACTTTGAAATTGAATCTCCAGATGAGAGTCACACGAGAGTCTCAATGAAACGACATTGCAAAGTCACCTGGTGACTCGTCACAAAGTAGCAGTCACAGTGACCTGTCAGTGGAGTCACATATAGTAGTCATTTGAGACTCATAAAAGAGACGTATGGAATTTCCTATTTTTTGTTTCGCCGTAGTGACTGTGACTCTTGTGACCATGTGTGACCTGAATGAGATGTTATATGGACTAGCTGTTCTGCAGAGATAGTAATTATTCAAATTATATTACTTCCTTTTGAGAATTCGCGTATTTAAAAATTAGCATTTTGTGACTTTTCCTTAATTTTTGATAACCAGTGTAGTTTTGTAAATATTTTTTGCACCGCATATTGTACTGAATGTATATTTTAATGCACTTCATAAATTCATTCAACAATTATATATTTAAAATTTTAGACCATTCGAAATGCTGTAACATCATTAAAAAGCACTTGAAATAATTGTTTCCCATTGGCCGTAATGTAACGAAAAACTTTTGACTGCTCCTGTCATTAAACTATACATCCCATTTTCATAAAATTTGAAATGACTCGACAATATTTTGCAACAATTATATATTTAAAATTTCAGAACATTCGATTGGATAGTTTGTGTTCTATTATATGCGGGCGGACGGACGGACGGACAGACAGACGGACGACGACTATAGTTGTTACGCATTTATATAATTACATTTTGCACAACATATTTACTAAAAAATTACTAGGATATATTTAAATGCAAAAAACTGTTTAAACTTTGTTCTGCATTGCTAACATAAGTTTTTAATGAATTTTTTAAATGTGGTTAACAGCGAAAAATAAGTGTTTTTTGGAGTTTATGAGAAATATCGCACCAAGCTGTATGTGAATGGAATTCTAATTTTATGTCCGTTATCTGTAAAAATTCAGATCTAACTTTTTTCATAAATTCACATTTTGAAGCTTAAATCTTCCTTATGATGTTAAAACAATCCATCTCTTTCAATCAAGTAACAAGAACGAAAAAACATGCGTACAGTATAGATTATGAAACACCCAGAATACTATAACAAAATTTAACAGTTTACTAAGGTGAATAAACAGTTCAATTTAAAAAATCAAAAAACTCGACTGCGTAAAAAGCGAACTACTTAATTATTTCTCATCCTTGTGAAACTATTTTTTTCAATTCCAACTATTAGCTCACGCTCTCGCTATATACATCTTGTTCAAATTTTCAATCGTTAATAAAATACTTATTATGCATCCAATCGAGCTCAAATATTTTTTTTAACTTGTAGTGGATGACACTTGATGTTAATCCAGTTTTTTTCAAATATTAATTCATTAATTAGATTAAATTAATTAATTTTCAATAATCGAGAGAGCCCCCTTCTTAATCAAGGTATTTTAAGACAAAGAGAGCACTCTTCTTGATCAAAGCATATTAAGCGCCACTCAAAAAGAAAGAAGAATGGGAGAAAGAAAAATTCTCTTATTGACCTAAGTAGGAATTGACTTAAAATATACTTTTAGGTAGCTTTCATTACAAAAAGCTACCTATTGCAGCCGTTCGGAGGAAAGCGATTTCAAAAAATTTTGGTATATTTTCATCGATCATGATCCCCAGACCCCGAAACCACCCTCCGTTCAAAATTGATATATATATATATATCCATATATATATATATATATATATATATCCAATCTGAATTTTCTTGTATTTTTGTCGGTGTCCACTTTTTTCTTTTTTCTTCCATAATAATTCTTATAATATTTTTTTTTTTTTTTTTTTTTTAATACTTACAGCTTTAATTCATAATAATTGACGGTGGCAGGTTATGTTTAATTAATGGTAATATATTAGCATTCAAATTACTATGATGCATTTGCGCAAGTTATTATGAATGTATGCTTTTTACGATATTTTTACGATATTTTAAATATCTTTTCATTTTGAATGTCAACAATTCATTTTGATGTATTTTTTCCTTAAGGTATCTTATATATATTTTTATATATTCCCAGGTCGCTAAATTATTTAGCAATCTTTTAAATATTATACGCTTAGATCATTGCTGCAATTAGCGCACAATCTATGTGTATTATCAATAAGATTTCTACCATGTAGTTATCTGATACCTATTTTAGGATTCCATTAATTTTTTCATTCCTATCATTGCAACGATTTATTTAATGTTTTTTAATTTTCTAGCTATGATTTTATCTGAATTTTCTTGTATTTTTGTCGGTGTCCACTTTTTTCTTTTTTCTTCCATAATAATTCTTATAATATTTTTTTTTTTTTTTTTTTAATACTTACAGCTTTAATTCATAATAATTGACGGTGGCAGGTTATGTTTAATTAATGGTTATATATATATATATATATATATATATAACCAATAATTAAACATAACCTACCACCATCAAAAACCGTAATATTATGAATTAAAGCTGTAAGTATATATATAAAAAAAGATTAAATTATTTATAAGAATTATTATGGAAGAAAAATAAGAAAGTGGACACCGACAAATAATGGAAATGCTTATATATTGAATTACGTTTTCAAGGGCACAGAATTCAATGATATAAGCAAAATGGTTGTTTTCTGTGGGAAAAATAAGCTAAAGCTAAAAGTTATTTTCCCCTGTGCCCTAACAACCATTAAAATCAAGTGAATTGATTAAAAATGAAAACAGAATAGAAACAAATAATATGAAATGGAAAAAACAATAAAACCTATTTAAATATTTATAGGATATAAAATGAAATAATAAGCACCATACCGATTAATATTTTAGAATAAATCCACGCTCACATGGCACCCATATCGTAAAGATTAAGGTTAATAAAACAGTTAAGAAATCACAGTAATTGATACCATAGGATGCAGTTAATACATATTGAAATAAATGTTAAATAACTTTTAATATAATATAAAATAATATAAATAGAAAGTAATTACATAATTAAAATGCACTATTAAATTAATTAAAAACCGTTAAACAATATCGTCAAAATTTAGCTAAAAATTCCCCCTGGTGTAGTAAATTATAACTGAAATGTAGCTGGAAGAAGTAAATCTAGAACTTATCGAAAAAAAAAAACACACAAATTGTGGTGCTGCCATCTAGTATTACATTTATGATTTAATTGTCAAAAGACTTGCTTCAGTTGTAAGCAATTGAATGTAACAATTGTTTTATTAACAGCAAAACCAAAAATATCCTTATATATAGATAATTATAAACTGAATATAAACCACACAATGTATTAAAAAAAAAAAAACTTGTTAATAAAATTTAAAAAGCATACAAAATATTCTATTAGCAAATTTATTTAAACTACACTAAGAATTTAAATAATTCCAGAACAACGATAAAATATAGCATATAGCTATATGCTATAAAACAGAATAAATTCATTAATAATTAATATAAATAATTATTAAAAATATAAAAATCTTTAATAAAAACTATTATATATAAGATAATTATAAAATGAACAGGAAATAAAAAACATATGGTAGTATAAAGAAGGTGAACTGATACTTAAATTCCAATTACCTAAAAAGCACAAATATAGTGTGTGGATTATTTTATACATCCATAAAAATCCTAAAAGTATGAATGTGGGACATTCAAAAACAATAAACCGATAATAAATTATATAACACTAGGTGAAAATAAATAAATATTAAAATATTAATAAGAATAGAGGAATAATAATAAATATAATTACCCAATTTTAATCCATACAGTATAACTTTATTTATATTAAATATACTTATATGTATATTAATCACTATAAAAATGGCATACTATTAGTAATTAATATGATGTTGTCCTTATTAAATTAAAATTTATAACAAATGATTGTAAATAAGATTAAACAATAATAAAGCTAATAATTAATGAAATTCACCAATTACATATAAAATATCAAATCAACATCCTTATAAAATACGTATTAAAAATATAGTAATAATACAAAAGCCCACCTTTTTTTTATATATATATAAATTAACCATTGCGTATTATCCAGACAACACCACCCTCCTCCGTACTCTAACATCTACCCACCCATCCAACCTATAATAATTTTTTTATGTTATTTTACAATTTTTTTTTTATAGAGATTTTTTTATTTTATAATTTTTTTGTAATTTTGTTTACGCATGTGTTAATTTGTTTTAAAAGATCATGTAAGAAAAATACTAATTGTATATTAATGAATATATGAATTTTTTTGGAAAACCATGATTTAATGCATCATAAATTAGTTTTTTAATATTATTGTTAATTAGACGAGAAGAACATAAACATTTTATTCTATATAAATGATTAAGTATTATATTTCGAAATACAGAATGATGTAGACAAGATTTAAAATTTGTAAATGTATTAACTTTGAATTTAAATTCTTTACGTTTGTCATATAAATCTGTGATTGTTTTGTTGTCTTTTATTGTAATTTTAAGATCTAAGAAGTTAATTGTATTGTTAGATAAAAGGTTTTCCGTTAATTCCAAATTAGTGGGATAATCTACTGGAAATGGAGTAATTGCAGAATGATCAGTATCAATTAAAATTATGTCATCAATATAACGATATAAATGTAGATTATTATTAGTAAAATTACGTTCATAATGATATAAGTATAAGTCTGAGAGTAAACTGGATGTACAACCGCCTTGTGGTATACCGACATGCTGTAAATATAAAGTGTTATCTTGCAAGATATAATTATTATAGATAATGAAGTTAGTTAAAGATTTAAAATATGCAATATCAATATTAGATGGTAATTCCAGTTTTTTATAATACTTTTTAAATAATGCATTTATAATTTTATGTAAATCTAATAGGTCTATATTATTAAAAAGATCTTTGAAGTCATATGTTGTTATATTATATACACAATGAAGATTTTTTAAAATATTGACAAGTTGATAGCTATTTTTTATACAATGTGTATTATCATTGTTTGTAGTAAGTACATATAATTGATTAAGAATTTTTAAGAGAAGTTTATTGGCTTTATTATTATATGTATTGCAACCAATAGTTACAGTCCTAAATTTAATTGGAGTTTTATGAAATTTGGGAATAAGAACTAAATATGGATAATTAAAGTTAGTAGATAAAATATTTAATAGTTTATAATAACTTCGAATTTTACGATTATTTACAATTACATTTTCATTAGTTTTTTTAAATGACTTATTAGAAGAAATACAATTTGTAAGAAGTTGGTGATAATAAGATTTACAAATAATAGCATAATTATTAGGAGATTTGTCTACATATGTAATAACGTAGTTTTTTTGTAATTTAGTAATTTGTTGGAAAATATGCTGTGTATTAATAGAAACCAAATCAGCCATATTATTTTTTAAAGCCATAGTTAATTTTTCAATTACTAATATTTTCCACTGATTAAAATATTCAATAGGCTTATTATAAGAGATAGAAATTTTATAAATAAAAATATCAATATCATGTGTAAACTGTTTGATAATAGATTTAACATTAAATTTAGATGGAAGTCTATATTTAGTACCATAACCCATTAGTTGTTTCAATTTAAAATCATTAACAATATCAAGATTTCCAGTGATTATATGTCCATGATCATTGTTTGTGTATTTTTTTAGAGTGGGGTCATTGCATTTACACGGAAAATTACTTGCAGCAGATGTATTTTTTGAAAATGTATTGTAGTTAAAAATCTTTCTACCAATTGTATTAGGATATTTAAAGGTTTTTGAGATATGAAGATTATTAATAGGAAAAAAACAATTTTTATCATTAATTATAGAATTGATATTAATTTTATTAAATATGTGATTTGAAAAAGTAATTAACATTTGAGTATTCATGTTTTGAATTTTATGTTTTTTTTGTAAATTAATATTTAAAAGATTAACCCTAGACATAATGAGGTCAAAATAAATATCTGAGAAATGTTTAGAGAAAGATTTACTTAGAAATACATTTAAATGTTGTACAATCTGTTTCTTTTTAATAGCAAAGATGTGTTTTCGAATTAACAACCAGTTATAATTCTCTAAATATTTTCTTTGAAGATCATTTATATGTTTAGTGATAGATTTTTTGGAAACTACAACTGATGATGAACCCTTTCCTCGTTTATTACGTGTTGTTTTACTATTTAAATTATGATTAAGAGTAGGATAAATTGGAGAATAATCAATATTGTTATTTATAGATGTGAAGACTTTGACAGGTCTGTTAAATACTTCACTGTTAAGTCCATAAGGATAAATTGTGTTATAATATTTCATATATGATGATTCCATATAAAGACGTTCTGATTTATTTTTTAGAATTTGAAGAATTTCAATTGTCGTATTTTTAAATTGATGTATATGAAAATGTTGAATTTCAGCTGTAGATTGTATATTTTTTGCTTTGTTATTATTAGAGTCTGAACGATGATGATTGATACGTTTATGAATTGGACCTGATGTTTCACCAATATATTTCATATTACATAAGTTGCACTTTATACTATAAATCACATTAAATGCTTTACAAAAGCTTGAATAATTAGGATCTGAGATAATTTGTGTCTGAGAAGCGTATGGACATGTCTTGCACCGAGCATCATAACACTTACGAAAAAATAAAGGACGAGGGGGAGAGTATAAATGGTTGCTGGATGACGATCCAGGAACAACCCAATTATTGTTCCTGTACCGGGCACTACACTGCATAGATGCTAAGTGTATCTTGCCAGGATCGAGATGTTTACTAAGAACTGCCATATAAAAATAATGTTTGGAAAATGCAATAATTGCCATAAAAAAAGAAAATTTAATAATATAATAATTAATTATTTAATTAAATTAGTCTTGAATAAATAATAAATCTTGAGTAAGAATAATATATACAATATTTACAATAATAGAAGCAGAACATAAAAACAATCTTCAAATTTACCATAACCAAATAATGATAACCCTTATTTCGTAGACTAAAAAAGCAAGATACCACTGGACCCATTGATAACAAGTAAGGCAAAAAAAGATCCGCATCTAACATCAAATCCCAGAACAACATTAACCTTGCAAAGACATCCAAAACGCATTCCCAATTAATTTCTCAGATCAAAGTAAAATGAATTTAAACTTCTAAAGCATATTAACATTAAATCTATGAACAGAAATAATTATTACTACCAAATTGATGTAAAGATATACAATGATCTCTCTTCAGAATTATGTAAAGCTATAGCATAAATAGAGAATATATAGGACAATATCGTATACTAACCACAAGAAAATACAGATAAAATCATAACTAGAAAATTAAATAACATTAAATAAAGCAATGCAATGATAGGAATGAAAAAATTAATGGAATCCTTAAAAAAGGTATCAGATAACTACATAGTAGAAATCAATATATATATATATATATATCTGACCTATGTCACACTGTAACTCCCGTAATTGCCGAAACGTCAGTGAAGGCTTACTGTGGAGACACGAAAAGTTTTGATTTCCGTTTGTCTGTCTGTCTGTCTATCTGTCTGTCCGTCTGTTCCGCGATAACTGCCGCAAAAAGCATCCGATCGGCTTGAAATTAATGTGGCATGTTGATGAGGTACTCGGACTTAGCTGTATGGTTTTTGGTTAAATTTGGTTCATTCGTTCGGGAAATATAGAACATTTTATTTTGCTCTGTAATGCTTTTCAATGGCAAGTCAGACGATTTTCAAATTTTCATTTGTTGAAAGAAATGGCTCATATAAAAAATGGATTTAAATGGTAAATTTTTGATGCTGAAATTTTTAAATAAGAGTAGTAAATTATTCCTATTAGTTTGCAATTTTGTCAAAACATTTGTCAGAGCTTTTAAATTAGGTGTATAACTTATGATGGAATTTTATACATGTGTTCGAATAATATAAAACATTTTATTTTATGAATTTACTTATATTTCATTTTTTTCCTTTTAACCGTTGCGTAGCAACTATATCTCATCTAAAAATATCATAAATGTGAAAGTATGTATGGTTTTTAAAGTCAAATCAGAGTTAAAAGGAATGAATTAATGAATGTCTTTGTATAGATATTTGCATATAGATTGATTTAAACGCAGAAATGAAAATAGTATTTATATACTATATAGAATAATATCTTTATTTATGTATTCAACTATTTTGATTATAAAGGAAAAAGTTCGTTATTTTCATACAGAATAAACTGACATTATTCTATTAAACTTTATAAACTTTATTGTTGCCAAAAAAAAAAAAAAAGGGAATAACAATTTCTCCCAAAGAGTTCATTTTAATTTGTAAGATTTTCATGTGCAAAGGGAAAATGCAGCAAATTACAAATAATAAAAAAGATAAATAGGACAGGAATGAATACATATAAACATTTCACACCAAATACCACCTAAATTAATTTTTGTAGTGGTATTTTCCCACACTACGAAGAAAGATTCCTGGATTTACACGATTTTACTTGGCCTTCCTTTTCTCATTGGTTGCGATTTCATTTTCGCAATTGCGTATATTAATTGGCACAAAATTTTACATTTTTATGACTGAGGTATATGTAAGGCCATACAAATAAGAAATTCCGTATTGTTTCCTATAAAATGTGATAAAGTGTTGGTTAACTATATATGTTTCTATTAAGAGGAGCAGGGCTACCAAGCCTCCGGCGTTCTGGATACCAGTATTTTAATACAAAAAATGTTACTTTATTTAATTGAAACATTTGCGCGATTTAAAAGAACAACATTTTCTGTAAGGTAATAGTGTTGTACAAAAAGCCTGAGACTTGCCATGTCTGGTGGTGAGTGAAATGCTTTATTTAATGCATTTATCTCTATTTTAATGCTAAGTGAACAACGTCCCGTGTAACAGCTTGTAGAGTGTAAAATAAATTATTAAAATAATCCCTATTACGAAAAATGAAACAAAATGCCCGGCTAAGGGAAATAAAAGTTAGTTAACCTTTCGTAATTTGACCTGAACACAGGTGTGCATCAAATTTCAACGGTGTTTGTAACATCACGATTTTAAATTAAATGTGGATACTATTAAAAGGCTATCACAAAAAATACTTAACGGTGCCATATCACGTTTATCTATTTAGTAAATTGGAAGTGGACACGATGATGAATTATTAACCGTTAGGTTTAGAACTCCCCCTACTTTAGGGTGATTTTAGTAAGTTAATGCTATCGAGTACATTTTTAGATATTTAGATTAGATCTTAGATATAAATATTGCAGAATGGTAATCAAAATTATTATTAGATTTCTAAATTAAATGTCTCAGTTTACATTTCCAAAAGTTCTTTATCCATTAGATACAGATGTTTGTGGTTAGCAGGCAAGTAAATACTGCTGTATGGATATTAGGATAACGTAAAATGCTTGACCAAATTGTTGCTTATCCTTATAAATCGCAGTGTAAAAATGAATCTAAGATATAGGATAATCATTAACTCAATCAATAGAAAATTACAAATGCAAAATAAATTACACAACGGGGGGTTCAGGGGGGGGGCACCCCCCTGAAGAAATTTGCTTTATTATATAAAAATTACTAGAATAAGTAGCTCGTGAGAATTTCAGAATATCATTACATAACAACGTGTTTAATTTAACGCTTCTAATGTCTGAAACCATCGAAATATTTTTTTCTCCTTCTATAAATGTTTGTGTAATTTAAAAGTTTAAATTTTGTTTTTGTAGAAAGATTAATATTAAGCAAAATTTGCTAAAAACAATAAGTTGCAGAGATGACGTTGAGGCTCTTGATCTGCAGATTTACTAGTTATAGAGGATTTTTCCTCCTGAGAAATATATATATGGCGTTATTACCGAATGTGAATTTTCACATGTTTGCATTGCGCTTTCGGGGTTTTCAGGTGTGTTCATAATTGCCGAAACGTCAGTGAAGGCTTACTGTGGAGACACGAAAAGTTTTGGTTTCCGTTAGTCTGTCTGTCTGTTCCGCGATAACTGCCGTAAAAAGCATCCGATTATCTTAAAATCAAGAATGCATGTTGGTGAAATCCCCGGATTTAGCTGTATAGTTTTTGGTTAAATTTGGTTCATTCGTTCGGAATATATAGAACATTTTATTTTGCGACTTACTGTTTTCCTATCGCAATTCAGACAATTTATCCATTTTTATTAGTTGAAAGGAAATGGCTCATATGATTGAAGGATTTAAATGCTAAATTAAGGATGATAAAATTTCCTAATTAGAACCATACATTATTCATATTAGTTTGAAATTTTGTGTATACATTTGTCAGAGTTTTTAAATTCGGTGTATAACTTATGGAGGGATTTTATATATGTGTTCCAATAATATAAAATATTTTCTTTTATAAATTTACTTTTTTTAATGCACACATTTCATTGTCTTAATTTTCCTTTAACTGTTGCCTAGGAACGGAACTACACCTAAAAATATCGGAAATGTGAAAGTATGTGTAATTGTTTGAAGTTAAATCAAAGTCAAAAGGGACGAATTAATGCTTTTGTGTCTTTACATATAGATGGAATTTACCACAGAAATAAAGAAAGACTATGTTCTATTTATTTTGTTCAAATATTTTTCTTTTAAATTAAAAAGTTCATTATTTTCATAAGGAATAAATCGACATTTTGCTATGGAATTTAACATTTTTTTTTTTTTTTTTTTTTTTTTTTTTTTTTTTTTTTTTTTTTTTGCCGTTGCCACGAAAATTCAACCCCGGAATAAAAATTTATCCTAAACAGTTAATTTTGATTTGAAAGATTTTTATGTGTGAGAGGAAAATGAAATAAAAAATAGACATGAATACGCCTTCATATTAGAAATAAAGTGAAAATACGAAAAGAAGGTGAATTTGATCTCATATATCAAAAATAAAACGAATACGCTTTGAGGTTGAAATAAAAGAGGCTTGTGTTATGATATTAATTCTTATTATTATAAAAAAATGTTACTAATATCTCATGGTTTATCGTCTGCACACAGCTAACAGAAATGTTAATTCTTAATCGAAAATTCCAATGAGACAAAAAAAACTTTTGAAAAGCAAATATATAGTAAATATCAAAATTATGCACCGCAAAATTATCGCTGTCGAAAATGACGTCATTGTATCGGGAAATAAATATTTTCATCCTTAAAAACCAAGCATTAACTAAATTGTCTGAAAAATTTTTTTTGAAGGGTGTTATTTCTTAATGCCGCCTCATTTCAGAAAATATGAATGAAAATTATTTTATTTTTAAAGGAAATTACGTTTTCATTCATGAAATCTAAACGTTTAATATAATTGCGTCAATGTAAATCATTTTCTGTGTTACCAGTATTGAAAAATAAGGCTCGGAAGTGTAAAAACAAATCTAAGATTTGCGCTAACCATTAGCGCAATCAATAAAAAGTTACGTATGTAAACTAATAAGGCCACGGGGGGTTCAGGGGGGCTCCGCCCCCCTTGAAGAAATCTACTTTATTATTTAAAAAATATACCAGAATTAACAGCTCATGAAAATTTCGAAATATCCTTCCATAACGTTTTTAATTTACTGCTTCTAATGTTTGAAAACTTCATATTTTTTATTCTTATAAATAATTACATAATTTGAAAACTTTAAATTGCGGTTTGCAGGAAACTGAATATTACCAAAGTGAGTCTAAAAACAATGACTTGCAGAGCTGACGTTGAGGCTCCTGATCTGCAGATTTACTAGTTATGAACCGATTTCGATGTAATTCGGTGTGTACATAGTACATACCAACGTCTCGACCGAGTTCGTTGGCCAGCTTCATTCGCCATTTTGTTTCAAAATGGCGGCCATTTAAAATTTTTAAAAAACTTTAAAACTTGAAATGTGGTACCAAAAAATTAAAAATGGAAAATTATTTTTTTCTTATGTATTTGCCCTTTATACAAAGATTCCGGAGAAGTTTTTGTTTCGTCTATATCTTAAAAAATGTCTGAGTTATAGCATTTTGAATTTCTAGCGTGGCTGACATTTTGAAACGTCCTGAATTTTGTCACGCGATAAAAGGCGTATTTATGAACCGATTTCGATGTAATTCGGTGTGTACATAGTACATACCAATGTCTCGACCGAGTTCGTTGGCCAGCTTCATCCGCCATTTTGTATCAAAATGGCGGCCATTTAAAATTTTTAAAAAAATTTAAAATTTGAAATGTGGTAAAAAAAAATTGAAAATGGAAAAATATTTTTTTCTTATGTATTTGACCTTTATACAAAGATTTCGGATCAGTTTTTGTTTCGTCTATATCTTAAACAATGGCTGAGTTATAGCATTTTGAATTTCTAGCGTGGCTGACATTTTGAAACGTCCTGAATTTTGTCACGCGATAAAAGGCGTATTTATGAACCGATTTGGATGTAACTTCGTTTATACATAGTACATACCAATGTCTCGACTGAGTTCGTTGGCCAGCTTTATCCGCCATCTTGTTTAAAAATGGCGGCCATTTAAAGTTTTAAGAAAAATTTAAATTTGACATGTGGTGCCAAAAAATTGAAAATTGAAAAAATATTTTCTTCTTATGTATTTGACCTTGATAAAAAAATTCGGGAGCAGTTTTTGTTTCGTCTATATCTTAAGAAATGGCTGAGTTATAGCACTTTGAATTCCTATCGTGGCTGACATTTTGAAACGTCCTGATTTTTCTCACGTAATAACAGGCGTATTTATGAACCGATTTGGATGTACCTTGGTGTGTACATAGTACATACAAATATCTCGACCGAGTTCGTTGGCCAGCTTCATCCGCCATCTTGTTTCAAAATGGCGGCCATTTAAAAAAATTAAAAAATAAAAAAAATTAAATGAGATACCAAAAATTTGGAAAATGAAAAAGATTTCTTTTGTATGTGTTTGACCTTAATACAAGGATTCCGGAACAGTTTTTCTTTCGTCTATATCTAAAAAAATGGCTGAGTAACAGCATTTTGAATTTCTATTGTGGCTGACATTTTAAAACGACGTGATTTTTGTCACGCGATAACAGGCGTATTTATGAACCGATTTGCATGTAACTTGGTCTGTACGTAGTACATACCAATGTCTCGACCGAGTTCGTTGGCCAGCTTCATTCGCCATCTTGTTTTAAAAGGGTTGCCATTTAAAAAAAATTAAATTTAAAATTTAAAATGAGGTATTAAAAAATTGGAAAATGAAAAAGATTTTTTTTATGTGTTTGGCCTTGATACAAAGATTCCGGAGCAGTTTTTGTTTCTGAAAATTTGTTCTTTTGTTTATATCTTAAAAAATGGTTGATTTATTTGAATTTCTAGCATGGCTAACATTTTGAAACGATCTTGTATTTCTCACGCGATAACACACGTATTCGCCTATTTCGATGTAAGAAGGCATGTGGATAGTATACATCAATACCTCGATCATGTTCGCTGGCCAGATTCATCAGCCATCTTGTTTCAAAATGGCGGCCATTAAATTAAAATATATATATATATATATTTAAAGTGAAGTGCAAAAAAATTAGAAATTGAAAAAGGTTTCTTTCTTAAGTATTTGACCTTGATATAAGGATTCAGGAGCATTTTTTGTTTGTCTTTACCTTAAAAAATGGCTCAGATATAACAGTTTCAATTTCTATTGTGGGTGACATTTTGAAAAATCTGATTTTTTGCATGCGACAGCACTCTTATATATCAACCGATTCCGATGTGAGTGAGCATGTTCACAGCAATTACTAAGGTCTCGACCAAGTTCACTGGTTAGCCTCAGATCAATGATATAGAGGCACCTCATTCATTTATAGGACAGCCGAATCGTCCCATGAAGGGGAATCCAGATGTAACCCTTTGTACACAAGACCTGGTGGACTGCGTGGACTCATGGTATGTAGATGACACAGTAGAGAGCACGTCGGACCACAGGTATATCAGATTCTCATTAAATCTTAAACCAGTTATTCTAGACCTTAAAAGATTTAAAACAAGGTACTCAAATTTTAAAAAATTTAATTACATCTTGAAACCGAAAATTAATAATTTACTTAAATCCTTATCTGATACTAAAACTCGACTAGAACTGGATGAATGGCTTGATGGTTTTTACCAAGTAATTTTAGACACCTGTAAATCCTCACTAAAAACAAAAAGTTTAAAATTATATCCAACATTTGACTGGTGGACGGCAGAGCTGAAGGTCCAGCGAAATAAAATCTCAGCATTACGGAAAAGATTTAAATCAACAAATGACCCAAAGTGGAGAATCCTCCTACAAAGAGAAAGAGCAATATACAAATAACGTATATAACAACAAAAAACTAAATCATGGCAGAGTTTCTGCTCTAAAACAAAAGACAAATTTGGCCAAGCCTTTAAAATAGCAATGAATAAAAGACTCAAAAATAATCATTTCATACACACAACACTACAGGGTTCAACCCCATATACTACAAAATTAGACACTTTCAACATATTACTTAACCACCATTTCCCAATACATCAAAACCCGCATCCACCTCTCATGGACCCAGCGGCAGAGGAAGATCTTCCCCCCCCCTCCCCCCCCCCCCTAATATCTTTAAAAGAAATAAAATCAGCACTTAATGAGCAAAATAATTTAAAAGCCCCTGGATTTGATAAAATTGATGCATTTATTATTAAAAACATATACAATAATTTTAAACATCTAATACGTGACTTATATAACAAATGTCTTACTCTTAACTACTTTCCTAAATCATGGAAAATAGCAAATGTGATCTTCTTCGCAAAACGTAATAAAAATCCACGCCAACCTTCCTCCTATAGACCCATTTGTCTCCTTCCCATGCTGGGAAAAATCTATGAGAGGATCCTAAAACGAAGAATTAATCACTACTTAGAAAAATTAAATGTTCTTCACGGGGCCCAGTATGGCTTCCGTGAGAACAGAAGCACAATTCAACTATTAAACAAATTAAAACATAAAGCAAAAACGTATCTTGAAAAATATAAATACTGCAGCATTATCTCATTCGACATTGTAGGGGCGTTTGACAATATCGATTGGGTCACTTTGGGTCAACAAATTAACGAATTACCAATTCCGCAATATTTAAAATGTATCCTTCTTAGCTTCTTATCCGAACGAGAACTAATAACAAATTATTTATCAAATAACATTAAAAGACCAACTTATCAAGGCTGTCCACAGGGGTCGTGCCTTGTGCCGCTTCTGTGGCTAATCATAGCAAATATAATCTTAATAAACTTTTACAGTAAATTCGAAGACCTGTATGTTTTTTGCGATGACTTCAATATGGTTGTCAAAGCGAGGAGCAGTGTGACGTGAATATTAGAATATTCACAAATTGTTGTGATCGTATTTTGGAAATAGTTTGTTGTAAAAAGTTCTTCTTTTAGAAATGGAGACAATAACCCTACACTTAGTTCTTTTAGGTCATTTTAAAAGGAGAAAATTGAAAAGATCTTACTTGAAACAAGCAGTGTTGAGGAAGAGACAGGAACTACACTTTCTTGAGATTAAATCAATCTTTATTTAAGTATATTTTTAGATGAAGATGAATATTTTTCAATTTTGATCACCCGTAAATTGTTCTTGAAAATACCAGCACTTAGATTAAAAAAATTCCCGAGAGAAAATCGCATATGAACTGAACATATGAACACTAAAGAACAAAAACTTCGTTGATAAAAAAATGGCACAACTACAACCAGATATCGACATCGTTGTTTCGGACATCCCGTCAGAACTTTAACTGCCTAAAAAAATTAAGGGAGACAGTATATAAACATCGCTACGGGGCCCGTAAAAGTAATTAAGCGAGAGGTTTAAAACAATTGATCAAATTCAAAAGCCACCGGTATTCGGAAAACAAATGAGAAAGCGAAACCAAAAGTAACGCAATCTAATTTGTTCGTGAAACGAAACGTCACTCGTTTGAAATCATAGCAAGCGCCCGTTTTCTACTGAGCATGCGCACACTTACAGCCTCGGATGAAACACGGAGAGAAAAGGGAAGGGAAGAATAATGAATGAATGGCGTGCGTATGCAAGCACTGGGGGAAAGCCAACTTACAGGTCTACGCTAAGGTTGTCAGCGAGAGAGACGGGAGAAAAAAGAAAAGAAACAAAAGCACGGCCGCGACACCGTCACAGATGCAGACCGGTGAATAGGTGGAAAAAAATGTGAGATTTCATCTCACAATACCCCCCAACGTCGAATAAAATTTTGATGTGCCAGACAGATGTAAAAAGGTGACCTTTTGCATCAGGATGGGAAAATCAAAATTTTGAAAGCCAATTAACAAGCCCTAAAAATAAAACGTGGTGATCAAAAAGGAAAAAGAGAAGGAAAAGGAATACATAAATGTTACATCAATGTAGTATATACAATATAAATATGTACATTTAGAATGAGTATTCCAATTATTTACATGTGGCATGCCATAAAAATAATTGTGCACGTAGTATATCTTTAAAAAGATCTGATATCAAAAAAATATTAAACATTAATATTTCACCAAAAAAAAAGCAAACAACTTTGCTGTCAAGAGATATCATGAAACATGTATTATTCGAATAATATAAAATAACAGTTGCAACTATAATAAGTAAAATTGGTCGACCAAGAGTATTATAGAATAACTTACATCTTCAGCTATTCAAGTTTTCATCAATCAAAGTATCTCATAAATCTAGTATACTAGTATAATTTGTTTACTCATTGAAGATATTTATATAGCTACTCACTACCATTAACATATTAGATAAAATGTATATCAAAATAATATCAACAACAGTAAACAACACGTATAACCTCTAAAATAAAAAAAGTCAACATCAATAAATTACTCTTCAACAAAAATATTTAACATAATTACTCAAAATTCATCAACCTAGGTATGGTACATATATATATATTGCTGTATGAAAATAAAAAAAAACAGTGGAGATCTCCAAAAAATAAAAAAAATAAAAATATATTATCAAAATCATTCAAATCAAAAAAAACAGTGGAGATCTCCAAAAAATAAAAAAAATAAAAATATATTATCAAAATCATTATACATTTCTATGTAATAAGCTTGATCATGTCAATTTATAAATGAGAAACATGGTACCAAAAAAAATAAAAAGGAATAGACAGATAACCTAAAACAGATATTACCATCATGTTTTTGCTAAAATTAAATGAAATTTACTAGAACTTAGAATACTAGGTGAACAAACTATTGTCTTAACATCATCACATTGTCAGGTGCAACTACTCATAAACCTAAAAATAAATACAAAAAAATTAACTATTAATATTTATGAAAATACATATTTAAATGCAAATATTAATGTCTTTTTCGTAAATTATAGCTGTGGGGTAGAGGTGTAATCTGATGAGGACTTTGCAACACTAAGTGTTGTTGGCGTTTCTGTACAGGTATTACTCTATTAATATTTATTGTGAAAGGCTTGTCCAGTTCATCTTCTAAAACCCTAACAGAAAGAAGCACATCTGAAATTACATTTATCACAACATAAGGACCAATGTTTCTTGGCTTGAATGCATCATTAGTTCTAATGTAAACAATATCACCACACTGGAACTTTCGTAGATGAGCACGTTTATGTTGACGTTGATTACGTAACTGTTGAGCCTCTTTCATGTTTCCATAAACTTTCTGGTACACATGTTTCATTGTTGACATATGCTGATAGTAATCGTATGGATATGATAACGCTTCCAGATCAGGATAATCGAAAAGATCAAAAATATTGGATATAGATCTGCCAAAATGCAGAAAAGATGGTGAGTATCCAGTTGAAGAATGTATTGTGTCGTTATATAGGCTTTTATGTATCATTAGGGACTGTTGAAAATTATATCCCTCCTGAGCTAATGTAGCAATTGATGACTTAATGCTGGTATTTATTCTCTCTGATGATCCTTGCGTTTGAGGATGCCCAGAGGATGAATGAACAATACTGATCTTGAGGCTCTCCGTAAAATTATCAAATACTTGTGAATTAAATTGAGGGCCCAGATCAGACATTAAAGAAGCCGGACGACCATAGGTGGTGATGTAGTTGGTCAGGGATTTAACAACAGACTGAGCAGTAGCAATCTTGATCGGGTATAACTCTATATGTTTTGAGAAATGATCCAGGAATGTCAGCACATAAAATTTATTCGAAAAAGGGCCTAGGAAATCCATTGAGACGAGCTCACCAGGTTTAGAAGGGATAAACATCTCTTGTAATGGTGCTGCAGGTATTCTTCGTGGTTTATGTCTAACGCATAACTCACAGGACAGAACAAAATTTTTTGTATCTTTATAAATTCCTGACCAGTAAAATTTTTTGAGTAGTCTTCTATAAGTATTTCCAATACCGAAGTGAGGCATATGGCAAATATGCAAGATTTTTGACTTTAAAATATGAGGCACAATAATTTTAATATGTGGTGAATTTTCAGGTTGTAAGAATTTACGTTTTATCATAAGTAAACCTGTATCAGGATGAATAAAATAATTTTTGAACTTAGGATTAGGTTTATCTGAAGTTATGGAGTCAATTATTTTCATTATTTTAGGATCCTTACGCTGTTCACAGAGGAATGTGGACTCAGAAATTTCCATTTTTGGGTCTTGAGATTGTTGGTTTTGATCATCTATGTGATGCAACTCAATAGTTGGTGACTTTGTAGTGACTGGAAGAATATTTTTATCTCTTATTAAATCAGGGTTAGTGTTAAGATCTTGAGAATTATTTGTAAAATCTTCACGAGAGAAATAATCTGCTAACACATTACTCTCGCCTTTAAGATATTGAAAGGTGAAATCATAATTGTAAAGGTCAACCAACCATCTCGTAGTCAGATCAACTGGTGAACTAGTAGACTTATAATGTTCAATAGGTTTGCTGTCACTTAAAATCGTAAAATGTCTATTATACAGAAAAAATTTAAATGCATTAATTGATTTCACAATTGCCATCAATTCTAGCTTCAGAGCAGGATATTTTCTTTCTGAAGGAGATAAAGATTTACTAAAATAACTCACAGGTAGTAGATGACCATTTCGCTTTTGTAGAAGGACACCGGAAATAGCTATACCACTTGCATCTGTATTGAGGTAAAATGGTTTGGACCAATCAGGCAAGGAGAGAAAAGGTTTTGAGAAAAAAATGTTTTGAACTTCTGTAAAAATTTTATTATGATCTGGCGTCCATGTAAAAGGAACCTTTGGAGAGGTAAGTTTAATTAGTGGATCCATAAGTTTAGAATATTTGGGAATAAGTCTGCGATAAAAACCACATAGACCAATAAATCTTTTTAAGTGTTTCTTAGTTTTTGGAGCTGGAAAAGATGTAATTTTGGTTATATTAGAAGACACTGGTTGGATAGTATGATTCTGCAAATGAAAACCAAGGTAATCTATGGCTGTTTGATGAAATTTGCATTTAGCAGGAGACAAGGTAAGGTTATGTTTCTGTAAAATTGAAAACAAAACATCTAATTTGTGAATCATTTCTTGAAATGAATCACCAGCAACAATAATGTCATCCTGATATGCATAAACACCTTGTAATTTACTTTCTTCGATTATTGCATCAATTAACATTTGAAATGAAGAGGCTGCGGATCTGAGTCCAAACATTAAACGAGAAAAACTATAAGTACCCCATTCGGTAGTAAAAGAGAGTTTCTTGCGAAATTCTTCTGGGAGATTTATCTGATGATATGCAGATGGAAAATCTAATGTGGTGAAGTATTTAAATTTAGAAATATTGTTAATAATAGTATCAATTCTAGGTAATGGATAAGAAGAACTACGAATCATGGTATTAATTAATCTTAGATCAAGTGCCATTCGAAATTTTGGTTTTTCATTAGGAGAGGATGCTTTCTTTTTAACCATAAGCATTGGACATGCCCATTCGGAAATACTTCTTTCAATAATTCCTGCATCAACCAACGTGTCCAATTGCTGTTTTGCCTCTTCTTGGATAGATTGTGGCACAGGGAAGGGCAGGGTCTTAACAGGAACATCTGAGATAAACTGGATATGAGGTATAACTCTGTCCGTTTGACCCAAAGATTTCAAGGAAGAAGAAAACACCGTATCATATTTAGTTAATAAATTTTGTAATTCTGTTTTCTGATATGGAAGTAGATGATTTAGGCTAAAATTACTAAGTTTAAACTCTGATTTTCTTAACTTTAAAATGTCAGTAGAAGCTTGAATTAAATTAATTTCATGGGGAGAACTAATATTTTGAGTATCAAAATCTTCTTGAATTTCATCTATCTCGTGAATTGTTCCCAAAACTGAATCTTTATTAATGTGAATGGGTTCTTCAGCATTATTAGTGATAGGAATATAAAAGTAACTACTGAGGTTTTTAGCATTTTTAGATTTCGAGCTAAGTTCTGCAGAAATTATGGATTGATATGCACAAGTTGGTAATTCATACTCCTTTGGTTCAAACAAAAATTGATCACAAGAATGAAAGGAAGACACCGCAGGTACATATACAGTACTGTCAGGTGGAATAACGACTTTCTTTCTTGAATAACAAGAATTATTTGAAGGAAGAGAACTATGTACTTTATTATTGGAATTAACAGACACTGATACATTTTTATTGGAAGATTCAGGTAGAGACCTCTTTTGAGTTAAAGTGTTGACTTGTAAATCCTGTGTTTGATCAACCTCTTGAGCAGAAACAGAGTCTAAGATGTCAAGTAGGTTATTATTTATCTTAATTTGGCTATTATGTAGATCAATAACAACTCTATGAGATTTCAAAAAATCAAAGCCAAGGATACCAACAAACTTAGAATCTTCAGGAATATCAATGAGAAAAAAAGAATGTTTGTAGAAAAATTTCCCTATCTTAAATGACAAGTTTATACAACCAGAACAAATAACAGCAGAATTTACTGTGGTAATTTTTACATTTGAAGCAATTCTGCTATAATGTACATGCTGTTTTATACGTTGAAAATAATATTTTGATAATAGAGAAATGCTTGCACCTGAATCGAGAAGAAAATTTGCAGGATTCTTGTTAATAGTTAATTGAATAATTGGAAGGGTAGGTTGATCAACTTCCGCATGGAGAAGAAATTCGATGGACTCAACAAAGATTATGTCATTTTCAGATGAGGTTGTTTGTATAGCAGAGTTTGCAAAAAGTGGAATTTCTTTATTTGTTTGACTAGCAACTGATTTCACAAATCTCTGTGATGAAATCGGATAGTTAATTTTAGTCAATGGAGACCGCGGTACAATAATATCATTCTGGACTTGAAAAGGCGTAAAGTCACGACTTAAGGCAGAAAAATCATTAAAGGACGGAAGTTGAGTATTTATGTCTGGAGTTAACTCTTGAAAACATTCAGGAGTTATGTTTGAATTATAGAATGTTCTTTCACATTGAAAAACGGGAACAGCAAGGTCTTTATCAGAATTTACATTATTGAAAGAGACAGCTTGAGAGTTATACTGTGGAGAAAAATGACACAGGGGTGAAGCAGCTCCACACCCACTTCTCCCCAAATCGTGTCAGTACCTATGAGGATTTTTATTTGAGTAGTTCTGACGGGAGGTCGAAACTTTAGAGGAAGAATGTCGAGAGTCGGATGAATGTGGTTTATCATCTGAGGAGTTGTGATGCCGTTTTTTAAAAGATGCTTGTTTTGATTTGGAAGCTAAATTTGCTTTCAATTTGAAACATCTGTTTGCTGAATGTCCAGGTCTTGTGCACCACTGGCAAATAATTCGTTTATACGAATGTTTGAAATGATGACTAAGTCTTATGTTTCTGGAAGAATTGTGCCTGGGCTCTGTATCGCAAGATGAGTTATCATCTGAAGTAGCTGTGTGAGGTTTGTTACACACCTCCGATGAGTCCGCAGAATGACTATTATGAGACAGAGAATCCTCAGGTTGTTCATGTAAGTTATGTAACATACTGTATGAAGGTGGGACCGAATTAGAAATTATAGGTGCTTGAACAGAATCAAGAATCTCTTGATATGAAGCAGCAACTTCAATCATTTTGTCAAACGAATCTATGTGTTGTGTAAGAATGTGAACTTTTAAATTATTAGGGATGAGATCAGTGAATTTTGATATTAGAATCTGTTCAATGGAGGGATCAGGCAACTGAGGAAAATGTTTACGAACAACATCATCTAACCTTGTAGCAAAATTCCGGATAGATTCTGAAGGTAGAAACTTTATACTATTGTATTTAAGAGCAATGGAGGTAGCTGACTCCGTCTTAAAATGCTTTCTAAAAATATCAAACAAGTCTTCAGGAGAAGTTGCCTTTTTACATGCATTAGAGGAAACATAAAATTTTAATGCCTGATCAGAGAGTTTAGATTTGAGAAAAATAAGTGCCTGTTCATTACTCCAGTTAGAATAAGAAATGGTCGCCTTAACTTGCTCAGCAAAAAAATCTAAAAGTTCGGGATCACCCGAAAAAGGTGTCACTATTATTCTTAGAGGTTTAATTTTTGACGTCATGATGAATAAATACAACAAAATTCAAAAATAATGCAATAATTCAAACAAACAGCATTCAAATAAATTACTAATCTCAACAATATATAAATACATCAATAGTTCTAATAAATTGTGCCTTAATATTTGCCATATGCCCCTTCAAACAATCTAAAATTATAGGTCATTGTAAAAATATTTGCATACTAAGAACAAAAATATCTTCTATCACTTCATACAATCGAAAGAAAAATCATGCTCTGCAAAAATAAAAGGAGATATTTCCTACCATTTACTTCTCAGAACAGAAAAAAAATCTCTTCAAAGTACATAAAAATGAGCAATTTGTTCCCCAAAAACAAATATAAGTTCAACAAAATAATATATTGAAATAAACTCTTCAAAAAAAGTAACAGCTTCAGACTAAAATATTAAAATATCACAGCATTATAACATATTATTATTATTATTATTTTTTTAAATTAAATACGTATTTCCGTCTCTCATAATTCCAGGGTGCATTTTTCAAGACTTTCTCCAAAGTCGGCACCAAGAATTGTGACGTGAATATTAGAATATTCACAAATTGTTGTGATCGTATTTTGGAAATAGTTTGTTGTAAAAAATTCTTCTTTTAGAAATGGAGACAATAACCCTACACTTAGTTCTTTTAGGTCATTTTAAAAGGAGAAAATTGAAAAGATCTTACTTGAAACAAGCAGTGTTGAGGAAGAGACAGGAACTACACTTTCTTGAGATTAAATCAATCTTTATTTAAGTATATTTTTAGATGAAGATGAATATTTTTCAATTTTGATCACCCGTAAATTGTTCTTGAAAATACCAGCACTTAGATTAAAAAAATTCCCGAGAGAAAATCGCATATGAACTGAACATATGAACACTAAAGAACAAAAACTTCGTTGATAAAAAAAAGGCACAACTACAACCAGATATCGACATCGTTGTTTCGGACATCCCGTCAGAACTTTAACTGCCTAAAAAAATTAAGGGAGACAGTATATAAACATCGCTACGGGGCCCGTAAAAGTAATTAAGCGAGAGGTTTAAAACAATTGATCAAATTCAAAAGCCACCGGTATTCGGAAAACAAATGAGAAAGCGAAACCAAAAGTAACGCAATCTAATTTGTTCGTGAAACGAAACGTCACTCGTTTGAAATCATAGCAAGCGCCCGTTTTCTACTGAGCATGCGCACACTTACAGCCTCGGATGAAACACGGAGAGAAAAGGGAAGGGAAGAATAATGAATGAATGGCGTGCGTATGCAAGCACTGGGGGAAAGCCAACTTACAGGTCTACGCTAAGGTTGTCAGCGAGAGAGACGGGAGAAAAAAGAAAAGAAACAAAAGCACGGCCGCGACACCGTCACAGATGCAGACCGGTGAATAGGTGGAAAAAAATGTGAGATTTCATCTCACAAGCAGACTCATCTTAGAGACCGAAACCAACCAAAAAATAAAACTTTTTTATAATATTTGCAATAACTTAAATTTACAGATTTCAAAGGAAAGAACGACTTTTATTATGTTGGGGAAAAACACTTTGGATAAACGTCCACCAACCTTTAAATTGGGTAACTATACCATCAAGCCATTAAAGGAAATAAAAATTTTAGGGATAATATTCCAGAGTACTTTAAAATGGGACAAGCACATAACTAGCATAAAAAACAAAATTTTACAGCTAACCTCATCCATTAAACGGGTCTTCTCGGCTACTTGGGGGGTGGACAGAGGCTATCTTAGAACCTGGTACATAGCAGTACTAGAAAAAATTATAGATTATGGTTCGGAGGTTTGGTTTGGAGACCTCAGGATAAAAGATAAACGCGCTCTCCAATCCATCCAAAGAACTTGTCTCACGTCAATAACCAAAACATATAAAAATGTTGCAACACATACGTTACAGGTCCTATTAGGAATACCACCAATCTTAATAACACTGGAATATAAAAATCTAAAATACAATATTTTACACAATAAAAACTTATTACTTAAAGAACCCAAACCAATATGTAAAGATGATATAGAAAATAAAATCCTAAAATATGAAATAAATCCGGAAATTCATTTAAATAACTTAATAGTTACAGACAAAATTATCACAAAAACTAATCTTATTTCGATTTACACAGATGGTTCTAAGGTGGACTCTGGCACAGCATATGCAATGGTAGCCTACAATCATAACATTAAAATTTATGAAAAAACAGTCAAACTGAGAGCAGAAAATTCAATCTTTCAGGCGGAGCTGCACGCAATAATTTCGGCAATTAATTGGGCCATTAACTCCCCTTATACAAAATTCCAAATATTAAGTGACAGTCAATCTACTATTAAAGCCTTAGACAATTTATTTCCAACTAACCCTTCAATTTATTACATCCATAATTTAATTAAACAAAATCAAAATAAAATTTTTTACATTACTTGGATAAAAGGCCACATTGGCATAGCGGGTAATGAACTGGCGGATGAGCTGGCGAATGATGCCGCCCAGTACTGCGACCTACCAGTGGATCGAGGAGTTAAATTGCCTCGGTCCTATCTTATAAAATGTATTCGAACCCAATTACTGGACAGGTGGCAGTACAACTGGGATCACTCAGGGGGTGGCAGATATACGCACGGGCTGGTACCAAAAGTTCAGAACCAAATAATTTCAAAAGATAAAGTATCTATTTACTTTTTAACAGGCCGCGGCAGCTTCCCGTCTTTCCTTTATAATATCGGCAAAAAAGATGACGACCTTTGTAAATGTGGTGGTCGAGGAGACCCGATGCATTATTTTTTCGGCAACTGCAAATTCATGAAGTTTAAATTTCACAGAACAGAAACGACAATCCTTCAGGACATCCTAAAAATAATTAATGACCCGGCACAACTTAAAAAACTTTATGCTAACTACGATATTCTCAATAGCCATTATTCTTTTATTCAATATAAATACATTCAATAATTACCTCTTCTGATTGCCTGTGGTGGACATGTCATGGGTCCACGTGGTGTATGGAAGGGTGTTTTTGAGATTGTTTTATTTTTAAGAACTTAAATACCACTAGAAATATTGTAAATATGTATAAATATTTTTGTTTAAAAGGGTGAAAAAAAGGGAAAAAAATATTTCTTATCAAATGAAAAGATGAATGTAAATACTTAAAATTTTTTCAAATAGTACGTAAATTCCAAAACATATAAATCATAATCGTAATATATTTCTAGGCTCGCCCTGAAACAATAGGGTAGCCAATTGTGGTTGGTAAAGAATCGCCATCTTAAATAATAATAAATTTTCACAGGCGGTCCGGAGACACGTCACTTGCCTCTTGTGCTCTCTTCGGCGTGTCAGGCGGGTCGTTCTGAAGTCTTCTTTCCCGGAGACTGGGGTTCTGGGCTTGTTTCCGCAGGTAGTAAAACTTTTCCCTGCCCTGGGCTTGGGGGTTACACCTAACCATAAGCCAAAAGCGGGTTCCCAGGGTGGGTGCTTACTTACTTACTTACCATGTTGTCTTAAAATGGCAGGCACTTCAAGATTTCGCCGAATTTGGAAACCAAATATAAGTTACTTTAAATAAAATCAGCTTGGATAAAGCTGACTAATTTCGCGAAATTCTCATTCATTATATTGATAAAAATTAGTATTGAATCTCCTATATTCGGTTTCCACTAAATTGAGCTTCGTTTGTTTGAATGATATAAGTTGGCTTTTTTAAAATAAGGAATATGAAAGCTACCTCTTCCTCCCGGCACTGGCCGGAAGGACTTTTTTTATATTACTTGTTTATATTACTTACCTATTTTTTTTTTATTTACTTGTATGGATGACTTTTAAGTTGTGTTTAACTGGTAGTTCCTATCTATAAACACTGTTTTGACGAGGTCTATAGATGTCTATGATGGTTAGAGTTGCAGTAAAGCTAGAGATCCACAATACATACACAACTTCCAGGTTGTATAATATTTTAACGGAGCTTCTGACTGTAAAATAGTCAATGAAACATCGTCTTCATTTTAAAAGACCAATCCAATGATATGCCACTCAATAGGGTGCGTACATTTTTTTCGTCTCTACCGCCATTTTGAATTTATAAAAACAAAACCTAGCCTATAACCATCGGGCCGTCAAGACGAATGGATAGAGACCTCATTCATTAAAATCCATCCAGCAGTTGGGATGTTTCGAGGGTATAAAGAAATCCACATACACAGATACGCGTGAAACACATAACCCTACTTTTCAGTCGGGTAAAAACTGTTTAAACTTTGTTCTACATTGCTATCATAAGTTTTTAATGAATTTTTTAAATGTGGTTAACTGCGAAAAATAAGTGTTTTTATGGAGTTTATCAGAAATGTCGCACCAAGCTGTATGTGAATGGAATTCTAATTTTATGTCCGTTATCTGTAAAAATTCAGATCTAACTCTTTTCATAAATGCACATTTTGAAACTTGAAGTTTCTTTATGAATTCAAAACAATCCATCTCTTTCAATCAAGTAACCAGAACGAAAAATCATGCGTACAGCATAGATTATGAAACACTCAGAATACTATAATAAAATTTAACAGTTTACTAAGGTGAAAAATGATGTCTAAATGATCAATTTGGAAAATACATAATTCATTTAAAACCATTTCTGATTTTACCACGAATAGTCGTTAAAATATATGATTTTTTTTTTTTTTGCAGATCTATATATGATTTACAGATATGTATGCATACTACATAGTATGCTAAAAGTTAGTTCAGTCATAGCACAGTTAAAAATTTCCACTCAGCAATTTCCGCCAATAAACGAATGTTGTTGGGAACTTTTGTACGGCCCTGTATATGATCTATACTATTTACACACACCAAGTAATATTTAAAAAAAAATTTAATTTAAAAACACATACCACAACTGAAAATGCACTTCCAGCAATTATTGTTCGCAATATTTCAGTTATTGCTCATTTTCTTCTACAGTGCGGCGCAAAAGTTTAAGCACAACGCAAATATTTCAATAGATATAAAATTCTACAACGGAATGCTTTCAAATATCCACTGTAGGTGGATACTATGATCATAAATATATATCTCAAGTTTGGAAATTTTTCATCGTTACGAAAATCAGAAATTACAAAAAAACATTTTTTGTGATGTCGCAAAAGTTTATGCACAAATGAGATTTTGTGCAAATATCTCCTTAAATATGATAGGTAGAGGATCGGCGAGATTTTTAGAGTGTCAGTTTTAGAATATCAGTGTGATGAATTGACCAGCACTCAGCCCAAATATCAATCCGATTTAGAGCATCTAGGGAATCCTCTCACGTGACGTCTACAAAAATAGGAAGCAGTATTACTAGTGCAAAAACTCAAATCAGCGATCGAGGCAGCCTGATACAAACTCGCAACCAAAACCTTCCATACTCTCGTGTTATCAATGAAAAATCACGTATTTGAGCTCGTCAGGTGCAATGGAAACCCCACAGACTACTAAAGGACTTTTGTGCTTTTTAAAATATAACTATTTCGTTTTTGTGCATAAACTTTTGCGACATCATAATTTTGATTTTTTTATTATTTACTATTTTACTTACAATGAATTGCTTCCGAACTCGAAACATAAATTTCTAATCCAATTGTTTAGATACAGTAAAAATTTCACGGCATTCCCGTGTATATTTTTCATTTTATGAAAACATTTAGCATGTGCTTAAACTTTTGCGCCGCACTGTATAACCAAATTCTTTTGTATGTCCCTGTAAATGAACGATAAGTTTTTTGTACACCATATTGTATAATAAGAACCTTGTAGTACTCTTCAAAGATGCATATCAAATTCACGATATATACAGTATATTTAAAATACTGTAATATCATTAAAATAAATGGCAAACGTTTCTTCCCCATAGACCGTAATATAGCGGAATTATTTTGAGTGACCCTGTATAAAACCGATAATATTATGCACTTCATATGCAATACCATATAGTGATGTCATTAATTTTGTCATAACAACATGTCACAACATGTCCGACATGTCATAGAGATACCAAATTATCAATTTCATAGCAATCGGATTATATTTACGCGAGTTAAAGCACGGACTGACAGACTTACCGAATTCATAAACATTTTTCAACTATGTTGGAAGGTTTTAAAAATGAAGACCGTGCTGACGTTTTACGAAAAATTTACACGAAAGTCGGGGAAAATAATGTTTACCTTACCTTCAAATTTCTGAAAAAAAAGACAAGTTGTTTATTGAATAATGAAATATTATCTAAAATTTGATTAAATCATTGTATAAAAATTATACGTAACATTAAAATATCTGATTACATGTTTTAATTCTGCACAACAGATTTACAAAAAAACTACTAGAACATGTTTAAAGGTAAACAATTTTAATTATGTTCTGCATTGCTATCGTCTTATTATTTACTAATTCTAGTTTTTAATAATTTTTTTAATGTGGTTAAATGCGAAAAATACTTGTTTTTGTGAAGTTTTTTTAGAAATGTCGGACCAAGGTGTATGACAATGAGGTAATAATTCTTATGTCCCTTTTCTGTAAAGATTCAGATCTGTTTTCATAAATGCACATTTCGCAACTTGAAACTGCCGTTTGAATTCTAAATAGACCAAACTCTTGTAATCCCATAAAACTGAAGGTCGCTTTCATCTTATGTAATTCCGAATTTATAATCTGATATTAAACGATATCGGAGACAGAATCAAGCAGGAAATTTCGAGAAATTGGGTTTTTTGATGACCAACAAATTCTTCCTATCTTGGAGAATACAGAATGAGTAAATGTTTTAACAAATACCAAAACTTTGTCCAGAAATGTAAGAGAAATTCCAAATCGAGGTTTTTATTTACAGCATTTTTTCTTAGCTGTTGTTTAAAACCGACAGCATCAAGGTGAAATTAATTTCCAAAAAAAAACTATTTTTTCCATCGCTCTTTATAAAATTTTATACTTTCAAGATTATGAAAAAAATGTTTCTTATGTAAAACAGTTTCTTTTATTATTATTACAAGTTGGATCCCGTCAATTGTTTTTAAAATTTAAAGTATTATTTGTCAAAAGTACACTATGAAAAAATAATATTCTGTTAAAAAAACACTTGTTACAAAGTAAAAAATTAGTATGTGGCCATTACGAAATGTTCTTCTAACTCATTTTAATATATATATTTTTTTTTCTACCTGGCTCAGTTACTCACCTACAATAACAGCTATGTATGAATTTCTTTTAATACAGAGTGGCAACGTTCATTTAATAAACAACGAGTTTGGAACCCGTCAAAATTCGACGAACGAAAATACAGTATGACTTCAAAAATCCGGCATCAAATCACCTTTTCAGTTCCATTTTCTTTTACACTTTCAAGTTATGGGAGAAGAAAAAAAGCAATTCTTTATGAATTAAAAACTTCAAGCTTAAAAAAAAAAAAAATGAAAAAAAAAAAAGAATATTTGACTTTTTTTTTTTTCATTTGTCAGAGGCAATTATTTTCTGAACAAATTTTCTGGGAGCTGCTCTGTTACTTAGCAAAGGAAACGAATTTGGGGACAACTTTGGCGAATGGAACAATATATGGCCGGAGCAAATTTTCGGCAACGCGACATCAATGATGAGAAAGAATTTGCTGGCCTTCAAATTTGCTGTGATAAGACCGCAATTTATGAGCTAATTGTACATTCATAATCGGAAAATGCATTAATTGTCGAAAATAGGGATACAGATGATTGGCTAAGCATTGGCGAAAATGCGTCAACAACGAAATATTTAACGGCCAGCGAGATCGTTGGCGCTGTGCTAAATAGAACCGCCGATAATGCTAGTAGCAGCTCAGAAGACGAGGAAGAAAAACCGGCAAAAAAAAGTTGTCACTATAAAAATGCATAAATTTGATTGGAGAATTAATATATGCTTTAAAGAAACAAGACTGTATTTCGGAAATAGACATTCTTCATTTGTATTAAATACAAAAAAAGAAAAAAAAAAGCTTGTTGAATAACGGCCAAAAAAATTTGAAGCAAACAAAGTTGATATCGATGTTTCCGAAATTACATCAGAAAAAATAATTTCACCCTTTATTAGATTTTTTTTCTGTAACATAGAAAATATCAATTAAAGTAAGTTTTTTATATTTAATATGCTCTTCTTCTTACATAATTATCACTTAATAATGAATTAAATTATGGCTAAAGGCACCATTAAGAATACAGAACTATTTTTGATATTCCTTCAAAAATCCGGCATAGTTTCGGTCCCGATGATGTCGGATTTTTGAAGTTATACTGCATTTAGAAATGAACAGTTAAATCGAATTTATAACAAACCTACAAAAATAATAACAATAAAAAAATCATCTTACATTGGTTGTCTAACTCTTAAAACAAATAATATTTTTAACTTAAACTTACCAAAATACTATTTCCACAAACTTCAACTGTTTAAATTATTAAAAAATTAACCTGTATTAGAATACATAATCAAGATGAGTAAATGTGATTAAATTATCGATTGAGGTTCTTATGTTTAGTATTACGGGATTACATACTAGTCCAGGCAATAGAGACCGTATAGGGGCTCTACCTAGCAAAATACATGGTAGTTCTGGAAAAAGGTTAACCTTTTTATATAGTAATGACATATAGTAATTACTATATGTTTTTTGGGTCACTGGATCCGAATTTTTAACTTCCCACCAAAATTTCCCCCGGCAACCTCCCCCCCCCCAAATTTTGGTAAAATGCCCCCAAAAAAGGTTTTGATTAAAAAAATCATTTTTTTTTGTTTTGTTTTAGGGAAAAAGCATCTAGAAATTCAGAAAGTAGACAAAATTTGCAACAAATTAGATAGATGACATTATGACGTAGGATGAAGGGGGAGGGGGGATCTGCCTCGGAAAATGCGCCGCGGTGCTGCGTGGACTAAGTTGCGCAGTTCCACTTAACTACTCACATCGTTTACATTCGCCCTCCCAACTCCCCTCCGAACTTTCCCTATAAGGTTTACTTTAAGTTTTTTGGGTCACTGAATCCGAATTTTTAACTTCCCCAAAAAATCCCCCCCGAACCCCCCCCCCCCCCCAAATAGTTGTTTTTAACTTAAATTTCTTATTGTTTTAGGGGAAAAGCATTACGAAATTCAGAAACTAGACAAAATTTGCAACAAATAGGATATATGACATTATGGCGTAGGATGAACGGGGAGGAGGAGGGCTGCCTCTGAACATGCACTGCGGCGCTACGTGCACTAAGTTGTGAAGTCCAGGCAATAGGGGATTTTACCTGACAAAATTAACACTAGTTCTGGATTTCGACTCACTTTATGTTTTTTGGGTCGCTGAATCCGAATTTGTAACTTCCCACCAAAATTTCACCCGGAAAACCTCCAAAAAATTGATTTTTTGAAAAAATTTGGTTTTTGAGAACAGCGCGCGGGGAATGTTCCGAGGCAGCCGCCCAGTTTATCCTACGTCATAATGTCATATATCCTATATGTTTCAAATTTTGTTTACTTTCTGAATTTCTACTTAGTTTTCCCGTAAAACAATAAAAAATTTAATTTAAAAACAACTTTTTTGGGGGGGGTGGGGGGCTGTTCGGGGGGGGGGGATTTTAGGGGTAAGTTAAAAATTCGGATTCAGCGACCCAAAAAAATTAAAGTAAACCTTATAGGGAAAGTTCGGAGGGGAGATGGGAGGACGAATGTAAACGATGTGAGTAGTTAAGCGGAATTGCGCAACTTAGTCCACGTAACACCGCGGCGCATGTGCCGAGGCAGATCCCCCTCCCCCTTCATCCTACGTCATAATGTCATACATCTGATTTGTTGCAAATTTTGTCTACTTTCTGAATTTCTAAATACTTTTCCCCTAAAACAATAAAACAATTGATTTTTTTAATAAAAACCTTTTTGGGAGGCATTTTACCAAAAATTGGGGGGTTGCCGGGGGAAACTTTGGTGGGAAGTTAAAAATTCGGATTCAGCGACCCAAAAAACATAAAGTAAGCCAATTTCTCGAACTACCATTAATTTTGCCAGGTAAAATCCCCTATTGCCTGGACTATACGGGGTATTACACTAAAAAGGATTTCCCTTTGTCACACCATAAAAAAAATTTTCTCCATAAAATCTAAACATTACGTCATTTTCACATTCTTAAAATCCACATACGCAGCACTCAAATACGTATTCACAATTTAAAAGTATTTTAATGAGCAATAGGTTATTAATGAATATATTTCCAAGCTTAAAGTCACGTTTGTCCGGTACAACTTTTCATGTGAATATTCATATTCTTGGCTTAAGGTTCTAATCTAAGTACAAGCCAATAAAAAAATCATAAATTTGTCATTTAAACGCATTCGTGGTCCAATATTTAGTTTTATCAAAGAAAGTGATTGTTTTGTTTTAAATATGACATCATTTTCACTCACTGAATCATTTCGCCTAGCGTCTCAAACTCAGTATCAGTGTAATGAAAAAATATTGAAATGTAAAAGATTTATAAGGAAGAATGCGTGTTTTTCAAAAGGCTGACGTCTGTTTAAAAATTAAAAAAAAAAAATTACTTTTATTTGTAATGTGAAAATGGCATCAATAAGTATGTAATAAAAAATAAATAAACCCTATTCCTTTCTCATTTCTCTGCAATAGTGGAAGTAACCCAATTGCCATCATTTTTAATAAATTGCATAAAAATCATTAAAAATAAAATATAAAAATGGAAATATTTAGAAAAATAGATACTGCTGGCACATCTACAAATGAACAACTTTCATTTTAAAAAATAATTATCAAAACGCTATTAAAATTTTTCTCAAGGCCACTAAAAGCAGAACGATTGAGCGAAAAAAATGTAATTCTGTAAACATTTATATTATATTAAAATAAAGCATTTATATTATATTAAAATATAGCATTTATATTATATTAAGATTCGTAAATCAGAAATGTTTCTTGATGAGTTCGTCCAAATGACGTCATATTTGTACAATTTCATGAAACTGATTTCATTATTATTTTACCAGTACCGAAATAAAAAGTTAAATCTTAAAAAAAGACTACTTTTTATTCTAATGAAGTGTTGAAAATGGGCCTTTTTATTGAATAAACTTTTAACCTACGTTATAATATGGTTTATTAATTGAAATTCAGTATTTAACCCCTTCGCGACAAGAGCCCTTTGCTTAATTTTTAATCTTTTATCACCGGTTTTTCAAAACAGAAAATCTTCTGTAATTGAATCGCGAAAATGCTGGGATTAAATAAGGTAAACTTTACAGTTAAAAATAACTGGTGGGAATAATGAAGGATTCTGAGTACTTTAAGTGGCACGTAAACCGGCCGCTCATCCCCAAGGTGTTAATCAATTTAGTATTGTAGTTTTTTCTTAAACTTATTTTAAAACTAGATTTCGATTTTCAAAAGGAAAAAAAAAAAAAAAGTAGTAAAATCTCACGCAGTTTAACTGCAACACATCGGGGTGCTATGCCATCTAGTTATTTTAATATTCAAGTTTTTAACAAGGAATTTTTTTAGAAACGTTTACTTACTTGGAAAAAATTGTAGAATTCTTACTTCCTATAGCAGAAACGTTTATGAAGATTCAATAAAACCTTTGTATGAATGCTGAATAAATATGTGTGTTTAGAACTAGGAAAATTTGTCCAGAAATGTGAGGAAAATTCCAAATTTAGGTTTTTAATTATATCCTTTTAAAAAGCTAGGTGCGTATAGGAAAAATGTCAAAACGTTTTTGTGAAATATGTTTTCCTAGCGATTCTTTCATACTAGTCATACATCAAGAAACTTGTTGGATGTGCCAATCCCAAAACTTTCTTCTATCTCATATATGGTAATAATTCAAAATTCATTAGCACAGTGTCAAAATTAAATGACAATCTATGCCCATCATGTGAACTGTAAAGGTATACAGATTCGTTGGATTGGGTGCATTTAACAAGGAGATATAAGCATCGCATTGTTTCAAATAAATTATTATGGATTTTGGAAAGGATCTATTTACGTGAAAATGTAACAGAGTATTAAGTTTGATTAAATTACGTGCATTAGTTTTCGAAATCTTTTGTGAAATTCGAGAATAATTCATCATAGCAGCGCCTCCTGTTGTGCGATTTTCACAAAAAACCTAATCAGTAACAGCTTACGTCAACATCTAACTGAATTGAAATTTGAAGAAAATCCGTGCATTAGTTTTTTCAGAGAGAGCTATTGCGGAAATCGTACAAAATGCAGCACAGCAGCGCCACCTGTTGAGCAATGTACACCAAAAACTAATCAGCACCTGTTTATACATCAAGGTCTAACTGAATCTAAAGTTTTATTAAATTCCGTACATTAGCTCTTGAGACAGAGTTATTGCTGAAATAGTGAAAAAATGCAGCTTAGCCGCGCCACCTGTTGGGCGATACGCATCAAAATCTACTAATCAGCAACATAAGTCAACTTGTAACTGTATGTGAAGTTTGATGAAAATCCGTGTGTTATTTCTTGTGGTAGAGCTATTGCAAAAATCGAGATAAATGCAGTATTGCAGCGCCACCTGTTGGGCGATTTACACTAAAAACTAATCAGCACCAATTTATAACTAGGTCTGACTGAATACAAATTTTTATGAAACTCCGTACATTAATTCTTGAGATAGAGCGCCCGCAAAATTTGTGTCACATACCGATAGACAGACTCACAGACAAACATTTTCTAAAAACCATCAAATCATGTTCGGTACCTTCTAAAACGTATAAATCCATCGAAAACCGGAAGTCGAACTTTTTCATGAATCCAATACTTTCTTCTTCTAAAGATAGAAGAAAGCAAAAATTAAATGCACAAAGAAAACTACATTTCCTAACCAATTTTTTCCCTTGCTCTTTTTAAACTTTTACGGTTACAATGATTGTTTTTGACTAGAAATTTTCTTTAGAAACGTTTATTTACTCGAAAAAAAATGTAGAATTATTGCGTCATATAGCGGAAACTTTTATAAAAATTGAATCTAACTTTGTACTTCCTAACGTTCCAGAAACCTTTCTTTTATCAGAGAAAAATTTAAGGAAGGAACAATCGATGTCCTCAGAAAATGCGAGGTTTCATGAAACGTTTCTGAAAATAAAAGTGCCGCCCAAAAGGATTTCTGGATTTCATAGGATTTCTGATTAACTATTATCCTAAATGTTTCGCAGATAAGGAAAATGTTTCTGGAATAATGGACAAATGTGAGCTTTAAAATTCCTTAAGACTGTTCTTAACTGCTCTGCTCAACAAGTGCAAAACGTTTTGACACATTTACAAATTCATTTTTTAACGGAAAGGTATGCAATTGGAAAGTCTGGCCATGGAAGCGATTTGGAATTGAACTGTTTTTTCCATTTTTTGATCAATCAATTATCTATTGAGTTATAAGCCATTTTGATCACGTGACAATCACGTTTTTCGCCCTCTCTTGAGTGCTCTTTCTTCCTTTGCGAAGAAATTCAGTTCAAATCGCCTACTTTGACATTATATTCTGAAAGATCTATTGCGTTTGCAAAAAAAAAAAAAAAAAAAAAAAAAATGGAAAAAAACAGCTTAATTACATAGTTTCTGAACAACAACACTAACAAGTTTCATGCATTTTCGAACAAAAATAAATTAAAACTTATGTCAGAAAATTGCCCTTTTGGGTTTGAGTATTTATAAGTTGAGTATTTATAAGTTACAGAATGGTCTCACATAAAAACTACTTAGGTAATTATTTATTTTTTAAATGTAAGTTACATGCGAAAAAAGATGTTTTATGAAGTTTTTTTAGAAATATCGAACTCTAAGCTGCATATGTTAATGAGATATAATTTTTATGTCCGTTTTCAATAAAGATTCAGACCTAACCTTTTTCAAAAATACACATTTTGAAGTTTGAAATTACCGTATGAATTCTAAACAATCCATCTGTTATAATCTCATAAAGCTGAAGGCCATATTGAAAGTCTCATGTTATGTAATTCCGAATTTATAATCTAATATTAAACGATAGCCTAAGAAAGAATCAAGAACAAAATTTCTAGAAATAAGGCTTTTTGATGAAGAATAAATTATTGCTATCTAGATGAATGGAGAATGAATATTTGTTTTGGGAAACACCAAAAATTTAACTGGAAATACGAGGGAATTTCCAAATTGAAGTTTTTATTTATAGCATTTAAAAAAGCAAGAACGAAATTTCTAGAAATCAGGCTTTTTGATGAAGAATAAATTATTGCTATCTAGATGAATGGAGAATGAATATTTGTTTGGGGAAACACCAAAAATTTAACTGGAAATACGAGAGAATTTCCAAATTGAAGTTTTTATTTATAGCATTTAAAAAAGCAAGAACGAAATTTCTAGAAATAAGGCTTTTTGATGAAGAATAAATTATTGCTATCTAGATGAATGCAGAATGAATATTTGTTTTGGGAAACACCAAAAATTTATCTGGAAATACGAGGAAATTTCCAAATTGAAGATTTTAAACTTAAACTTACACTATGTGCAAATATTACTTAAAAGATGACACAGTTTTTAAAAATGTTAAATTATTTTAATACCTTAGATCTTTCAACTATAAAACATAGTCTTCTTCAGAGGAATATACATAGGCATGACTTCGCGTAAACTTAAAGTTCGTATTAAAGAACATTTGAGAGATTTAAAGTATAACCGACCTACTACAGCCCTATCCAGACTTAACCAGAAGCAGAATATACAAGTTCATTTCGAAGACGCAAAAATTATATATCCCTCAAAGAATTATCATGATTTAATTATCCGCGAATCAAGAAATTATTACTAAAGAAAATACTGTTTGTAATGACGCTTTATCCTACAACATACCCAGAATTTGGTTCAGTTTACTTAAAGATTGATAAAACGAGTAATTTTCCACTTCCCTACCTCCATGTTTTATTTTCCCAATGTTTCCAGATCTATAAATTAACTTCCACTTTCACTCCTTTCGTCACCATCTACGTGGATTTTGAAAATTAGGCGTCAATAACTGTTCTGTTTCTTATATTCCTCTGAAGAAGACTATGTTTTATAGTTGAAAGATCTAAGGTATTTAAAAAAAAAATTAACATTTTTAAATACTGTGTCATCTTTTAAGTAATATTTGCACATAGTGTAAGTTTAAGTTTAACTTTTAAAGATGAATTAAAGCACTTCTATTTATTTATTTATTGAAGTTTTTATTTATAGCATTTAAAAATGCAAGAACGAAACTTCTAGAAATAAGCTTTTTTGATGAAGAATAAAGTATTGCTATCTAGATGAATGCAGAATGAATATTTGTTTTGGGAAACATCAAAAATTTATCTGGAAATCCGAGGGAATTTCCAAATTGAAGTTTTTATTTATAGCATTTAAAAAAGAAAGAATAAAATTTCTAGAAATAAGGCTTTTGGATGAAGAATAAATTATTGCTATCTAGATGAATGCAGAATGAATATTTGTTTTGGGAAACACTAAAAATTTATGTGGAAATACGAGGGAATTTCCAAATTGAAGTTTCTATTTATAGCATTTAAAAAAGCAAGAACGAAATTTCTAGAAATAAGGTTTTTGGATGAAGAATAAATTATTGCTATCCAGATGAATGCAGAATGAATATTTGTTTTGGGAAACACCAAAAATTTAACTGGAAATACGAGGGAATTTCCAAATTGAAGTTTTTATTTATAGCATTTAAAAAAAACAAGAACGAAATTTCTAGAAATAAGGCTTTTTGATGAAGAATAAATTATTGCTATCCAGATGAATGCAGAATGAATGTTTGTTTTGGGAAACACCAAAAATTTATCTGGAAATACGAAGGAATTTCTAAATTGAAGTTTCTTTTTATAGCATTTAAAAAAACTAGAAAACCAAGTAAAAATGTCGGAAGTTCATGTGAAACATATTTTCGTAGCGATTGTTTTATAGCGACAGGGTCAAGGTGAAATTAATAAATTCGCAAAGAAAACTGCATTCCTTGATGTACTAGTCTCCCTTTCAAGATCATTCACATAAAGCAATTTTTTCCCCTTGCTATTTTTAACACTTACAAGGCTGTGGAAAAAATGTTTCTTATGTGAATTATTTCATTTTTTCCTCTTTAACTTTTTAACTTTTTACTTTCTAACATTCCTCAAATATTTCCTTTATCATAAGAAAATTATTAAAGAAAAGTCCAATAAAAAATTTCAGAAAATAACACCAGCTTTGGCGGTTAATATTTCTCAATCTTTTGAAGAGATGGCGCTGGAAAAAAAGATTGGACCGATGTCTAAATTTCACCATTATTTTAGAATTTAAAAAAACTGCCTTATTTATTGGTAGAAATATTGATATTTAATGAAGCGAAAATTACCTTTCTGAATTTGTAGTGGCAAACGACTTTCAACAAGAAATTTGAAAATTCCTACTGTTTAGTTTTGGCGGTTAATGGCTTAAAATGTGTAATCGTCCTCGAGTTAGCGTCATATTTTTCTCGTGTGGTAAACATGTAAAATTTCTAGCCAAATATAGAGTCGTATACTCGTGGAAAGTTACGATGACAATGTCCTAACGCAAGATCAAGAGTTGACCCAAAACAACCGTCAGCAGAGACTGCAAAACTTAATCGCTTTGGAAAGAAGTCAATTCTGTGCATTTGGTGGGATCGGAAGGGTGTCGTGTACCACGAGCTTCTAAAATCAGGTGAAAAAGATCCCTACCCTCAACGAATGATCAATGTCAACTATGCATTTATCCAAAAGCGACCAAAATGTCCTACAAAACACGAAAAAGGTATTTCGCTGTACAACAACCCTCCCCTCTCACATACAGAAAACGGCTATAAAAAACAGTTTTATATACTTGGCTGGGAAATCGTGCTCACCCGTCGTACTCACTAAATTTGGCCCCATCCGACTTCCACTTCTTTTCATTGATGTCTCATTGATGTCTCCATGAAACACTTCAACAATTACGCAGATGTAGAAAATGGCTTGATAACTGGATCACCTCAAAAGATGCACAGTTTTTCGTGGAAGGCATCCACGAGTTGCCAGAGAAATGGGGAAAATGTGTAGCCATAGACACAACTGCATATATATTATGCGTTACAATGTCATTGCTGTAATCTGGAGTACATTGACACAGCTTCGCCATCTGGTGGACGGGGTTGATAATGTAAATACGCGGATTTTCAGTATGACGTCATATATGACAGAATATCTACTATTTGCACATCTCTTGCGCATATTTTCTGAATCTTTACTCTCTTATGGAAGATGAATCTTGTTTACCAGATTTATTACAAAATATTTTTATTACAGTTTGTTTTGATAAAATTATGTACATTTAAAAAAAATAGGCGCAATATCATTTTAATTTCGGGAGAAAAGCACTAATGCTACGAAAGTATTACTGCCTTTTGCCCTTAAACAAAAATGACATTGCGACTTATTTTTAAATACACATATTTTTATCAAAACAAGCTGTAACACAAATATTTTGCAATAAATCTGGTAAATAAGATTCATCTTCTGTGAGTACGTAACAATCTGAAATTCGTAATTGAATTTCTAACAGGGATTCTCTAAATGTATTCTGTCTGTTTAAAAAAAAAACCTAATCTAGAAATTTTAGGAAAATTATTGAAGTTATTGCCTAGATTCGCAAAATATTTAAACAAATTAATGAACAACACTTGCTAGTTTAATAGTACAGCATTTAATGGATGCATTTTAAATTAAAGTGATTCCGAATATAAAATGAAATGAGTTTTAAATTAAATGAATGAAATATCTTATACTATAATAGGAGCAAAATTTGTGTGTGTGTGTGTGTAAATTTTATCTTGAAAACGGCTCTAACGATTTTGATTACATTTTTAAGCCTACCGTTTTAGCCACGAAAAGACCATTGGGATGGGTCACGTGTTCGAGAAAATTCGATTAGCGGGTCATTTTGGGTCATAATGGGTCAGGGTCAAGCTAATTACATCTAAAGAACGGCTCAATCGATTTTTACTGAATTTTGTATCCAACCACTTTCGGGTACGAGAAGACTATTAGGCTAGGTCACATGTTCTAGAAATTTCGATTTGTGGGTCATTTTTGGGTCACTGTGGGTCAAGCTATTTTTATCTAAAAAACGGCTCTAACGATTTTTACTAAACTCTATATTCTACAGTTTTGGACCACAAGAAGACCATTGGGCTAAGTCAAATGTTTCAGAAAATTCGATTAGTCGGTCATTTTTGGGTCACCGTTGATCACGTAAGTTTATCTAGAGAACGATTTTGAAGGAATTTTGTAATCTATCGATTTCGGGCACGAAAAGACCATTGGGATGAGTCACGTGTCCATGAAAATTCGATTAATGGGTCATTATGGGTCAGGGTCAAGCTAATTATATATAAAAAACGGCTCGAGACATTTTCACAAAATTTTGTAATATACCGTTTCTGGGCATGAGACGACCATTGGGCTAAGTCATTTCAGTAATCATTTCATTAAGTCATGCGTCATTTTGGGTCACAATGGGTCAGGGTCAAGCTAATTGTATCTATAAAACGGCTTAAACGATTTTTACTAAATTTTGTATTCTATCGTTTTCGGGCTCGAAAAGACAATTGGGCTAGGTCGCATGTTCAAGAAAATTCGATTAGTGGGTCATTTTGGGTCACAATGGGTCAGGGTCAAGCTAATGAATCTAAAAGAAAGCTCAAAACATTTTGACGAAATTTTGTATAATACCGTTTCTGGGCATGAGATGACCATTGGGCTAAGTCACATGTTCGAGAAAATTCGATTAGAGGTTCATTTTGAGTCACAATGTGTCAGGGTTAAGCTAATTGAATGTAAAAAAGGTGCTCAAAACATTTTGACCAAATTTTGTATTATACCGTTTCTGGGCATAAGAAGAGAATTGGACTAAGTCACACGTTAGAGAAAATTCGATTAGTGGGTCATTTTGAGTCACAATGGGTCAGGGTCAAGCTAATTGTATTTAAAAAGCGGTTCAAAACGTTTTGACAAAATATTGTATAATACCGTTTCCGGGCATGATAAGACCATTGGACAGAGCTGCATGTTCAAGAAAATTCATTCAGTGGGTTATTTTGGGTGACAATGGGTCAAAGTCAAGCTAATTGAATTTTAAAAAAATGCTCAAAACATTTTGACAAAATATTGTATAATACCGTTTATGGGCATGAGATGACCATTGGGGTAGGTCACATGTTCGAGAAAATTCGATTAGAGGGTCATTTTGGGTCACAATGGGTCAGGGTCAAGCTAATTGATTCTAAAAAAAATGCTCAAAACATTTTGACCAAATTTTGTATTTACCGTTTCTGGGCATGAGAAGAGAATTGGGCTAAATCACATGTTCGAGAAAATTCGATTAGTGCGTCATTTTGGGTCACAATGGGTCAGGGTCAAGCTAATTGTATTTAAAAAGCGGTTTAAAACATTTTGACAAAATTTTGTATAATACCATTTCTGGGCATGAAATGATCATTGGGCTAAGTCACATGTTCGAGAAAATTCGATTAGAGGGTCATTTTGGGTCACAATGGGTCAGGGTCAAGCTAATTGATTCTAAAAAATGTTCAAAACATTTTGACCAAATTTTGTATTTACCGTTTCTGGGCATGAAAAGAGAATTGGGCTAAATCACATGTTCGAGAAAATTCGATTAGTGGGTCATTTTGGGTCACAATTGGTCAGGGTCAAGCTAATTGTATCTAAAAACGGCTTAAACGATTTTGACTAAATTTTGTATTCTATCGTTTTCGGGCTCGAAAAGACCATTGGGCTAGGTCGCATGTTCAAGAAAATTCGATTAGTGGGTCATTTTGGGTCACAATAGGTCAGGGTCAAGCTAATTGTATTAAAAAGCGGTTCAAAATATTTTGACAAAATTTTGTATATACCGTTTCCGGGCATGATAAAACCATTAGGCAGGGTCACATATTCAAGAAAATTCAATCAGTGGGTCATTTTGGGTCCTAATGTATCAAGATCAAGCTAACTGTATCTAAAAATCGGCTCAAACGATTTTGACAAAACTTTGTATGACACCGTTTCTGGACAAGATAAAACCATTGGGCTGGGTCGCATGCTCAAGAAAATTCTATTAGTGGGTCATTTTGGTGATAATGTGTTGGGGTCAAGCTAACTGTATCTCAAAAAGGTTCAAACGATTTTGACATTTTTTTTTGTTGTTGTTATACCGTTTCACAGTACAAAAAAACCAATTTAATAGGTCACATGTTCGATAAATTTCGGTTAGTAGGTCATTTTTGAGACAACGTGGGTCAAGCTTATTTTATCTAGAAAACGACTAAGATTTTCACTAAATTTTGTATTCCATCGTTTTCAGGCTCGAGAAGAGCACTGTGTTAGGTCGCATGTTCGAAAAAATTCGATTAGTGGGTCATTTTGGGTCACTACGGCTCAGGGTCAAGCTAATTGCATCTAAAACAGCAAGAATGATTCAGTGGGAATAGTATATCGAGATAAACTTAAAGCTAATTCTGACCGAGGTTAGCTCGGTCATTCCTGCTAGTTTGTAAGTTAAATAAGATGAGTGCAATGCGAGTAAGAAAATATTGGAAATTTATCGTTTGCGCTCGATAAACGAACAAAAGGACTTAAAATTAAATATTTTACTTATAATTAAATTCTATACATATTCTAAACATTCATAAACGTTGCATTCTCATCGGGAATACAACCGTGTATATCATTTTTTATAACTTTAGCACATCAAGAATTGAGTAAAAATTGAGACTACAAAATTCTACCTTTACACATTAACTACTTACTAATTTTTATGCGTCATTTTTCATTTCATTAAAAGCAAATAATTAAAATCGAGCGTGTTTAAATCAACAACATTTGATAATATATATTAAATAATATATTATCTTTTCTTATAAATTAAAATAAAAATAATTTTCTAACTTGTTTCACTCTTTGGAAAAGGACAGATATGAATTCTATAAGAAAAAGAATTTTCTTACAATCTCGAAAACTACAGCTATTCGATGCCAACATTTTGCCATTTTAACAAATAATATTAGTTCTAAAAAGAACTGTTTTTATTTAAATAATTAACTATAATAAATAAATAAAAAAACACAAATAAAAATTTATAGAATATTCTATTACTGTCAGAATATAAATGCTACAAATAAATGAAAACACGACGTTTGCTCTTGCGCAGTTATTTCATAGATGTACAATTAATAGATTATCCATAAATAAGAAAGCAGTTAGGCATCTTTCTGTATTTCAACCCCCTTCCGCTACGGGGCGTGCGACCTTGATTGATGTGACCTCGCCTTTAATCATGCGGTTACCTCTCCCTATAGAGGTCTGCACGGGCAGAAATTTCCAGGCCCGCGCCCGGCCCGACCCGATGCAAAAATTAAAAATTCGGCCCGAGACCGGCCAGGTAAAAAACTTAAAAGTTCGGACCGAGCCCTGCCCGGCCCGAATGAATTTCTACAAAACATTGATTTTTACGTCGATTTCATTAAAATTTTGTTTCGTAGAGGAGCTCTAACCAAAAATATTTATCTTACCTTTTTTTCCATGTTTATAATCTTCATTTTTATAGAAGTGCGCCAGGCTGCGATATTTATTTTTTTTAATGAATCTCTATTTATTGTATGTAAATGTTTCAGTTATCATTAATATTGTTAATCCCTATGCCATGTATTAAAGTGTTAAAAATCAGAAAAATGCTATACAGTAAAATCTTCTCAGACGGAATTGCATAGAAAAGAAAAAAAAAATGCGCTATAGACAAGTTCCCTTCTTAGAAAGTGTAAATGTATCATATATTATTTTCCTACGTATTAGTATATTAATTTTTGCATGAATCAATACGTTTTTAATTTAAAACAGGGTTCCGTCCTAGACAGGTTCCATTTCACACGTTTTACTATATTTTAATTTAGCTACATTTTAATAAGCCTAGAAATGTACTATTCTTTACAAAGAATAAATTTTAATGTTTAAGTGTAGAATAATGGCGATTTATAAATGTACGCATTTTTTGCAAAAATGTTTGGGCCAGGCCTGATTTAACTGACCTTTAAATGGACCAGGCCACGCTGAGATAATGATTTTCATACGGGCTAGGTCAAAACTAGGACTGAAAATTTTGGTCCGTGAAGACTAGGAATGAAATCAGTCCCGACTCTGTACAGAAAAAAAAAAGTTAGGACAGGCCCGAAGAGAGTGGAGACCAGGCTCGGCCCGGCCCGTGCAGTTATCTCTACCTCTATTTCATTTAAGATAGGACGCTTACTTTATATCGCTTTGGCCATAGATGTCACATACTTTGAATAAACCATTTTTTACCTTTCTCCCAAATTATACACGGATTTTAGGTGCGTTCGTAATTATATAAATAAGTAGCACCTATAGTCGTCGTTCGGTCCGTCCGTCCATCTGTCTGTCTGTCCGTCCGTCCGTCCGTCCGCATATAACAGAGCAAAAACTACCCAACCGAATGGTCTGAAATTTTAAACATATAATTGTTGCAAAATGTTGTCGAGTCATTTCAAATTTTATGTAAATCGGATGTATAGTTTAATGATAGGGACAGTCAAAACTTTTCCGTTACATTACGGCCAACGAAAAAAAATTACTCCAAGTTATTTTAATGATGTTACAGCCTTTCGAACAGAATGAAATGGATATGCACTAAAATATGCATTCAATACATTATGCGGTGCAAATAATATTTATAAAACTAGTTATAGTACGAACGCACTCATTTGCTACGTTTGACGTGCAATTTCCAACTTGTTTATTAATATAACCTTTATAAATAACCTTTTATGTATAACCTTCATAACCTTTATAACCTATATAACCTTTATGAATAATAAAAATTAATGAGTATCAATGTGAGTGCGAATTTTGATGAAGTAGTTTTAAAAGTACTATACTGATGAAGTAGACATACATAAACCATATGGTTTTCAGGAATGAACTACAAAAATACTACTTCCATTCTTTGAATTCCGGTCGAACTTGTCCAGCCTATCGAACAGAATGAAATTGATATGTACTTATGAAGTGCACTAAAACATGCCTTCTGTACAATACGCAGTGGAAAAAATTATTTATAGGACTAGTTACAGTACGAACGCATTTCATTTGCCACGTTTGACGAGCAATTTCCAACTTGTTTATGAAAATATTAAAAATTATTAACCGCCGTACCTAGTATATTTCAAGTATTCAGGAAAACGTATCTGAAAAAAAAAAAATGCCGCCTAAAACTGTCGGAAACTTATTGGTTTCTGATTAACTTTTCTGCTAATTTTTTTGCATATAAGGAAAATGTTTCTGTGATCGTGCGCAATTGTGACATTTTTTAAAAAATTCCGTAAACGCTTTGAAAATGTGTTACAGAATTCAGGTCTGCCACAGGCGATTATATTTCTATTATATTCGCACCACTATTTTAAAAAAGTATATTTTGTAGTATATTTCTCTTGCAAATGTGTTAAGAGAAATCAATGTTATAAAAGATTTTAGTTTAGAGAAAGTGTTGCTAGTTAGAATTTAAAAAAATAGTCGCCTGTGGCAGCCCTGAGAATTGTATCACACAACAATTACCTAGGTAATAATTAGCATTTTCGATAGGGGACATTCAGAATCAACCGTTTTACTCCATTACTACAAATTTTATTTTGTAATAGTAAATAAATAACAACTGAGATTTCAGGCGACTGAAATCTCATAGAACTAGAAATGCATTACAATGAAATTTTTTATAATCGCTGGCAAAATTTATATCCAATAAATTTATTATAAAAAAAACTCTGCTTATCAAAAGCTGTGTAATTTTAAGATTGATTTCCTCAACACCGTTCAACACTTATATTTTCTTCTACCTCCTCATAGTAAACAGTAAGTAAAATTCTTTTTAAGGGCAGATGGAAGGTCCTATACCTTCAATGTTAAATTAATGTCCCTTTTCTGAGAAACTACCGAAGACATTCACTTGAAATTTTTTATGTACATAATATGAATAATTCCTAATAAAGTGAAGTCAAATTTATAAACAGATATTCTTTAGTTATTTTTTTATATAGAATAAAATCCATTTTTAAATAACAAAATACTTGCATTTTTTCAAAGAAAAACATTTTTATAAAAATTGTGTACATATGTTTGTAACAAAAGTTCACTTCAGATTGATCATGGATATGTGTAAAATATTCACGCAAGATTACAAACAGTAATATGTAGTAGTTTTTGTAAAAAGGTACATCGAAGTTCAAAAAAGAACATTTTGAGAAAATTGAGTTTAAAGTTTCTGTATGTAATGTGTATAGGTGATGTAAATAAACTCAATTACTTAAAAAAATTTAACTTCTTGTTGTCGTAGAAACAAAAGCAATATACCATTCGAAATGGCAATTAAGAAGCATTTAAAATATTAAAAAATTAAAAAAAGGACTTTTTTCACTAATTTGTCTTCCAACTTTCAGCTGCCTTTAACCCTTTATCTACTGACGGTACTTATAAGTACCATTAAAATAACTTGTTATAAAATTCATCGAATACGTCGATTAGCTGTAATACAGTTTAGAATGAGTTATAGATACATTACATTATCTTGTTCCAAGAGCATTATGGGTTACACAAAACAAAACTATTTTTAAAAGGATGATTTCTTTTGCCTTTGCATCTTTTCAGCGTTCTTGGCGTTGGGGTGAGGGAGGGGGGATTTTTCAATTCGGAAATATTTCTGTATTTCTATTGTAAGAACATTATATTTGAACATTTCCTAATTCTACAAAATACTAAGAAAAATATTTAAAATAAAAGATTTGAGTGGGGTTATAAATATTGCACGAAATCCCCATAAATTCAAATTTAATTAATCCTTCTAAAATTTATTAAATGATTATGTAAATCTTCTAGTGTAGTTTAGACAATTCACGAAAAATGCTTTAGACGATAAAATTTTCGTGAATTCATAATTCAGTAGGTAAAGGGTTAAAAACATATTTTGAAATTCTACACAACAAAATACATATTACTAAATTTTACTTCTAAAATCAATAAAATGAAAAAAAAAAAAAAACTGCGCGCACGCAACTCACATTAAAATGCATGCCAGATTACATTTTGTAGCCAGCAACTTCACGCAACCTTATTCGCAAAACAGAAGTTTTATCTTACTAGGCAAGATAGTGAAAGTAGACAGTTGCTCTACCTAGTCTTAACAAGGGTAAACCGAAAACGGTTAAAGGCCCTGTTCTGGTCCGGAATCAAAGTGTTTCGCGGGTCGGATTTAAAATTCATCTTAAAAATTTTCCTTTAACGGGTCTCAGGACTCTTAAAGCTTCAACATATTCGCAAATTTTATTTTTTTAGATATTAAACACCTATCTTTTCTGAACATCTTGATATAATTTCTTCCTTGAAAATCCTTTTAGAACAGAAGTTATCGCTTTTAGGCCGCTCAATAGCTGAAGCGGCGTTTCCAAAATTTTGAAGTTATTTTTCTCCAAATAACGTTTTTGGCATAACGCGCAGGATATCTCAAAAGTATCTGAATATTTGTTCATGAAATCTTCAAAACATATGTTTCATGTTAGTCTGTATAAACTGAACCTAAAATTTCCTTTTTATTGCTCAAAAAATATTTTTTAAGTGATTGTACTGTTGAAATATTTAAAAATTTGTATTAGCTATACACAACTTTGTATTAAAAATATAAATATGCTTTAAAGGCAAATTTAATTAGGTTCAGGGTAATTACTATAGCCTGAAGTATAATTAGGAATGCAAAATTTAATTCTAGTTGCAAAATTTATTTTGTAATCCTGAGTATAAGCTGTTATACCAATTTTCTGCTCGACAAATGTCTTACAGTTTGGAGCTCCCTATAAGTATTAATTCTGCATCTTGCAATTTTAAAAAATAAATTAAATAAAAGAACATACTTATATCTTTCGTACCAACAAACACTGTGTTTTTAAATCATATACATTTTACGGTATTAAATGTTGAAAATGGTCCTTTTTTCCAATTTTAAGAGTCCTGAGACCCCTTAAGTCTAGCCGAAAGCCGAACACAACCCCCTAAAAAAATCGTTGACCCGAGACCCGACCCGATCACGAAATAGAATCCAACGCGAAATCCCAAATCAAGCAAAGTTGATCTTCAATTTAATACAATTATGAAAATATAGTCTATAATCCTATCTCTAATATAAAATTTATCTTTTATGTAAAAAACTAGTCGGATATGTCAATCCCAAAACTTTCTTCTAACTCATACATGTTGATATTTGAAAATTTTCTAGTACAGTGCCAGAATTAAATGGTAATCTCAGCCCATGATGAGGATTCTAAAGATATGAAATTCCGTGCATTAGTTCTTGAGATAGGACTATTGCTAAAATCGTGTAAATCATGCAAAATGCAGCATATCAGCGCCACCGGTTAGGTAATGTATACCAAAATCTAATCATTAACAACTTATGTCAACTACTAACTGAATCTGAAGTTTAATGAAATTCCGTGCATTACTTTTTTGAGATAGAGCTATTGGGGAAATCGTAAAAAATTCCACATAGCAGCGCCATCTGCTGAGCGATGTACACCAAAAACTAATTAGGAGCAATTTATATTAGGATCTAACTGAATCTGAAGCTTGGTGAAAATTCATACATTAGTTCTTGAGATGCAGCTATTGTGGAAATCGTGAAAAAAGCAGCACAGAAGCGCCACCTGTTGGGCGATTTACAACAAAAACTAAACAGCGCTAATTTATATCAGGGACTAACTGAATCTAAGATATGATGAAAATTCGTGCATTAGTTATTGAGGTAGAGCTATTGCGATAATCATGAATAATGCAGCATAGCAGCGCCACCTTTTGGGCGATTTTCACCAAAACGTAATCAGTACCAAATTATATCAAGGACTAACAGAATCTGGACTTTGATAAAATTCTGTGCATTAGTTCTTGAGATATAGCTATTGCGAAAATCGTGAAAAATGCAACAGAGCCGCGCCACCTATTGGATGATTTACACCAAAAAGTAATCAGAACCTGTTTATATGAAGGTCTAACTGAATCTAAAGTTTTGTGAAATTCCGTGCATTAGTTCTTCAGATAGAGCGCCATAAAATTTTTATCACATACAGACACACAAAATGACGGACAGACTCACAGGCAGACATTTTCTAAAAACCATCAAATCTTGTTCAGGATCTTCTAAAACGTATAAATCCATCGAAAACCGGAAGTCGAAATTTTTCACGAATCCAATACTTTCTTCTTGTAAAGATAGAAGAAAGTAATAAAGATGCAAAAACTCATTCATTTTCAAATATACAGTTTATTTAAAAAATTGGGTTACGCAGAACCCAACCAGCGTGTCAGGTCAGGTTTGATAAAATCAGGTTACAGAACTAGATTCAAGACTATACCTTGAATCAAAACTGAGGGTTTTTCTCTCAAAAAAAAAAAAAAAAAAAAAAAAAAAACCTCTGGCCTTTGAGTTTGCCCAGACGTAGGTCTGTATTAGACTTTATTTTCTTCTGCAATTTGTGCTATTATTACAACCACTCATGTCGAACACCATGTATATTTAAATAAAATGGAACAATTTAAGTTATTCACGTTACGAGCACTCAAACATGCAGAACAAACCCTCTCAGATGAAAAAATAATTCTTATTTTTGAAAGAGGTCCAAAGCAAATATCCAAACTATTGCTAAACCAACGGATAACATACAGTCGAACCGCGTTATAGCAAGCCGATGTATTACGATCTCTCCGATACAACGAACGAAAATTTTGGTCCCGCCGTTTTCCTATTGTATTAAATGCTAATTTATCCTTTTATAGCGAACCTCCAAAATCTTAAGAATCGGCTATAACGAACATTTTTTTTTCCGCAGTTGTGAAAACAGCATTTTGACTCCAATTTCATAAGAAAATGTATGCAGGCTAATGAAACATGCTGCAAATCATCGATAAGTCTTTTTATTAAAGGGTAGAAACAAGTGCATTCGGATATAGCGAACTAACGGATATCGCGAACAAAACCTTTGGTCCCTTGAAGTTCGTTATAACGGGGTTCGACTGTATTATGTTCATTTCAACGACACAGTTCTACACAAGCATTTTCTTCTACAATATTATATTTAAATAGTTAGTAAAATTATTTGAAAGGGTATACAGTAGAACACCGCTAATCCGAACTAATTGAGACCGTGCCTGTTCGGATTACAAAAAATTCGGATTACTCTAAATTCCTATTTAAAAAAATGGTGCATGCTAAAAAAAATGTAAGTTATCAGTACTCAGTAGTACAGTAAACATCCTCTAATCCGGTATCCTAAGTTCCGGCACGACTTTCGGAGGAAAAATATATTCCTTGTTTAATCACTCCTGATGTTTATAATATTCCAATGGAACTCCAGAATGAGGAATTACGTAACAACCCATTACAAGCGGTTCAAAAATTTATCATCTGAATTAAATATTTTTTGAATTTTAGAAAAGACAAACTGACAAACAAACTGATATTCGAGTTTTTTTAAGATGGCTTCTAACGAGTAGGCCTACAGTGCTAGTTTTTATTTTATGTCCGTGTACATATGTTGTACTTTTACATTATTGAGTTTTTTTTATTCTATTCAAACTGTTTAAAGAATAAAAAAACATATTACTGCCACTTTTTTTGTTTAATTCTAACTCCTACACGTTTTTCCCGACATTCATCCTACAATCCGGAAAATTTCGCAAGTTAATTCTCTTCAGTTAATTAAAATTATACTGCTCAAGTATAATTTTCGAAAATAAAATCGGTTCGGATTAACCGGAATTTCAGATTAGCGGGGTTCTACTGTATTTAGAAATTGCACAAGACAAATCGTGTGTTTCTAAATTAGGTCTCGAAACCGAAACCATTAAAATGAACACTGCGCACGCGCTTCTCTTATTGAAATGCCTGTCAGTTGATATTCTGTACCCTCAAACCTCAAAAAAGAAAAGTCTTGTTTGCAAAACAGAAAAATCATCTTGGATCCCATACAGCCTTACTATAAAATATTAACAGTTGCACTACCTAGATTTAACAATGATAAATCTAAAATGTATAATGTCACTACTAAAAGTACTTATTACACTGTGCTACAATAAATAAACAAAAAGTACGGCTAATCAGAGTATACAATATATTTAAAAAATCTATAATTAAAATCACAAACTACTCACAATAATAAAATACAAATATATTCCAACAGTTTCGGACAATAAAAACTTGTCCATCATCAGGGAAATATCCAGAAGAAACTAACACGTTACAATATCTACATTACACAATTTTAAAAAACAAATACTTACAATCTTAGGGGGAGTTTCCCAAGGTATATTTCTAAACACGGTAGTGGTGCCATCTCTTGTATAAAATTCGATTTAATGTTTATTGAAATTTAATTACAGTTTTGAGAAATTCGATCCAAGCGCTTAGCATAATGTAGGATACATTATCGTTGCAGACGTGGTTTTTAAAAAATATATATTTAAGATTGTAGTCCTTGGAAAACTCCCCCTAAGAATTTCAGTATTTATTTTTTAAAAATGTGTAATGTAAATATTCTAATGTGTTAGTTTCTCCTGGATATTTCCCTGACGGTGGACAAGTTTTTATTGTCCGAAACTGCTGGAATATTTGCATTTTATTATTGTGAGTAGTATGTGATTTATGGTAGTATGGATTTTTTAAATATATTGTATACACTGATTAGCCGTACTTATTGTTTATTTATGTATATTGTCCTTCCCTGGAATCAAACCTAAACAATCCTACCGTCGAAACAATCTTACAGAAGTTACAAAAGCATAAGGTCTGAAGACTTTCTTTTTTTTTTTAAATATAGAGCTACTCTGACAACTAGTTATATCAAACATCATGTATAATTTAAATAAAATGTAACAATTCATCTTATGCATATACGAGGAATCAAACATATTAAAAAAAAAAACTCCCAGCCGTCACATTATTATCTTTTTCAGATATCCAAAGCAAAAGCCTTATTTTTTACTAAAACCAACGGACAACATATTAGATTAATTTCAACACAAACATTTTCTTCCAAAATTTAATTTATAAACAGTGAGAAAAATATTTTGCCGTTGTCTATATAGAAAACATATAAAACAAAACATGTGTTTACCCTCGAAACAATCTTACAAATTACCTAAGCGCAGGTGTGTAGACTTTATTTTCCCCTGAATCTAGAACTGTCCTGACAACCACTGATATCAAACACAATGTACATTTTTTTAAATAAAATAATGCAGCTTATTTACGTACACACAATTTTAATCAAACATATCAAATTACGTACTATTAATCAAAAAATCTCGCAGACGCCACATTATTTTTAAGGAGCTCCGAAGTGAAAGCACTAAACTATTGTTAAAACCAACAGACAACATGTTAGATTAATTTCATCGACACAGTTAAAGACAAATATTTTTTTCTACAATTTTAATTATTAAACAGTGGGCAAAATCCTTTGAAGAGGTATATTTAGAAATTGTACAAGTCAAAACCAAGACTTCCTTATCATATATCAGACATATACCATTATAATAATAATCCTTATCATATATCATACATATCCTTATCATATATCAGACTAATAATAAGCTCGACGTTGCATTGATTGGTCGGTAGCTTCCGAGGCCTCCCTTCCCGCTTTTCCGTGTCTTTAATTTGAGTAATTTCCCTTTTAAATTTGTCCGGTTTTAATTTTTGATTTTTTTTTTTTAATCTGGCTTCCGCAAAAGAGTCGGAATAAGAGTAGTATAAACGGCTGCGGACGAAAAGAGGCCGCTCGCGTGCGGTTGACCCACCCACCCGCCCCCAACCGCCGACCGAGACTAATAAGCTCGACGTAGTAGTGGTTGGTCGGTAACTTCAGGGCCCCGAGCCCTCCCTTCCCGCTTTTCGGTGTCTTTAATTTGTGTAATTTCCTAATTGTAATTTCCAGTCAAAACATGTGTTACTAAATTATGTTCACGTAACCGAAGTCATTAAAATGGAAACTGGGCACGCACACCTCGAATTACAATGCATGTCAGATGACGCTTTGTACCCGGAAACATTGTCAACATTGTCAAAAAAAATTTTTCTTTTTTTTTTTTTTTTGGCAAAACAGAAGTATCATCTCGGATCCCGTACAGTTTTAATATAAAAAAAGACAGTTGTTCTACCTAGTTTTAGCAATGATAAAACGAAAATCTATTATGTACTCGTCCTTCCCTGGAATCGAACCTGAGACATCTTACTTTCGAAACAATCTTACAGAAGTTACCGAAAAATAAGGCCTGAAGACTGTATTTTCTTCTGAATCTAGACCTAGAGCTATCTTACCAATCACCATAGATGCCAGCATTTCTTAATTATTCCGGAGTCTTATCCAAGACAAACATATTTAAAACCGGAAAGTGTATACAAAGAAATATCTCTTCTTTCCATGAGGTATATTTTAGAATTCATTTTAAGATTTTCAATTAATTAAAATTTCAGGATAAAAAAAAATTTATCTTCAAGCAGACTTCAGAATAATTAACAGATGTTGGCATCTGAGTCAATTACTTATATCAAACGCCATGTATAACTTAAATTAAATATAAAAATTCAGCTTATTCACATACAAGGAATCAAACATATAAAAAAACACTCAGACGTCAAATTATTCTTATTTTTTAAAGAGATCCGAAGCAAAAGACATATTGCTAAAAGTCCTAACTATTGCAAAAACCAACAGACAACATGTTAGATTCAATTCAACGACACAGTTCAACACAAAAATTTTGTTCCACAACAGTGAGTATAATTCTTTGAAGGTGTATATTTAGAAATTGCAACAAGACAAAGCGGGTGTTACTAAATTAGGTCTCGAAACAAAAATCATTAAAATGAAAACTGTGCACATGCATCTCGCATTCAAATGCGGTACTTTGTGCCAGTAAACCTCTACAAAGTTATTGTTCGGAAAATGGAAATACCATCGCGGATCCCGAGCAGTTTTATTATAAAAAATAGGGATACCGTATATACTCGCGTATAAGTCGAGCAATTTCTGACAATTTTCGGTAAGCAAATTTGGGGTGTCGACTTATACCCGAGTCAGTTAAAAAAGCAAAAACAAAAACTTCGAATACTGCAAAAATATGGTATTTTATGTGTATGAATAGAAAAATAATATATAAAATATAGAAATAATAATAATTTATCATTAAAAAAAATTTCAATGATTTGTTTTTCTTAACTTACTACCTTTTTGCATTGGCAAGTGAAATCTTTGGTTTGATTTTGTGCAAAATTTAAGCAAAATTTAGGGGGTCGACTTATACGCGGGTTTTTGATTTTTTCCAAAATTTGCAATCGAAAGTTAGGGGGTCGACTTATACGCGAGTCGACTTATACTCGAGTATATACGGTAGTTGTTCTACGTAGTTTTAACAATGAAAAGTCGATAATGCGTAATGTCGTGCCTTCGAATCGACCCTGAACTATCTTACTCTCGAAAAAACTCTTACAGAAGTTACCGAAGCATAGATCTGAAGATTTTATTTTCTTCTGAATCTAGAGCTATCCTGAAAACTACTTATATCAAACAATATGTATAATTTAAAAAAATTTAATAATTCAGCTTATACGCATACAAGGAACCAAACATATACAAAAAAACACTAAGACTTCTCATTAATCTTATTCTTTTAAAGAAATCTGAAGCAAAAGCCCTAACTATTGCTAAAACCAACAAGAGAGCATGTTCGATTAAATTCAAAGACACAGTTCAGAACAGACATTTTCTTCCTCAATATTATATTTAAACAGTGAGTAAAACTCTTTGAAAGGGTATATTTAGAAATTGTACAAGACAAAACGTGTGTTACTAAATTAGGTCTCGAAACCGAAATCATTAAAATGAAAACTGCGTACACGCATCTCGCATTTAAATGCATGCCAGATGACTCTCTGTACCCGGAAAACTCGACAAAATTCTTGTTTGCAAAACGGAAATATCATCTCGGATCCCGTACAGTTTTATTATAAAAAATGGACAGTTTTTCTACCTAGTTTTAACAGTGATAAGTCAATAATGTGTTAATGTCCTGCCCTGAAATCAAACCTGAACTATCTTACTCTCGAAACAATCTTACAGAAGCATAGATCTGAAGATTTTATTATCTTCTGAATCTAGAGCTAGCCTATAAACTACTTTTATCAAACACTATATTTACTTTAATTAAAATTTTATAATTCAGCTTATTCACATCCAAGGAATCAAACATACACATAAAGCCACTTAGACTTCAGATTACTCTTAATTTTTAAAGAGATCTGAAACAAAATACCTATTGCTAAAAGTCCTAACTGTTGCTAAAACCAGCACACAACTGATAGATTTAATTCAACGACACAGTACAACACAGACATTTTCTTCCACAATATTATATTTAAATAGTGAGTAAAATTCTTTGAAAGTGTATATTTAGAAATGGTACAAGACAAAACATGTGTTACTAAATGAGGTCTCGAAAGTGAAATCATTAAAATGAACAATGCGTACACGCATCCCGCATTGAAAAGCATGTCAGATAGCGCTCTGTAACCGTAAAACGCGACAAAATTCTTGTTTGCAAAACAGAAATATCGTGTCAGATACCTTACAGTTTGTACTATAAAAAATGGACATCTGTTCTACTTAGTTTTAACAACGATAAATCGATAATGTGTAATGTCCTATCCTGGAATCGAACCTGAACTATCTTACTCTCGAAACAATCTTACAGGAGTTACCGGAGCAAAAACCTGAAGACTTTATTTTCTTCTGAATGTAGAGCTATCCTGAAAACCACTTTTATCAAGCACCATGTGTATTTTAAATAAAATTTTATAATTCAGCTTATTCACATGCAAGGAATCACACATATAAGAAAACACACTCAAACTTTTGATTATTCTTGCTTTTTTTTTAAAGAGATCCGAAGCAAAAGCACTAACTATTGCTTAAAACCAACAGACAATGGCCCCACCAGTGACCGAGAGGTTCTGCTCTCGAAGCTGGTAGACGGGAGGTGCTGGGTTCAATCCCAATCGCGCCCGTCGGCCTAATCGTTCGGAGTTTTCGTGGTTTTCTTCGAACCTTGGTTCTCCAAGCGTTAATACGGGTTAGGTTCCCTTAGAAAGACCTCCACGGAAGGCAGTTCCCCCCCTTAGGGCCTATATCCCACGTGCAGATAATTGGCCGACATAAATACAACCAACCAACCAACCAACAGACAACATGTTAGATTTTATCAGAGGCATCGCGATGGGGTGTTATGGGGGGGGGGGCATAACCCCCTCCAAATATATGTGAACTTGGGAAATTAGAGTTGGAAAATTCTAGATTTTTTAAAACACTTTTTCTTTTTTAAAATAAAAAGTAGCAAAAATAAGAATTTTTTATTGTTTTGCTGATTACCTTTCTGAGTTCTGTAACAGTAAACTAGTTAAATTTTCAAAAGAAATACAAAAAGCAGCCATACTCAATTTGAATTGTGTTTTTCTGTGCTACGAAAATATCATATACCTACCAGACCTGAATTTCCCTACTTTTCTACAACAGCAGTGTCTCTAATCTATTTCTTGCAAAGCTTTGTTCCTTTCTCAAAAATCTCAAAATATCATTAGGCTATTTTCATATGTAGTACGATTATGACTCGTACATAATAGAAGACAAAAACTTTTATTAAGTGAACCAATAATTATAATTTTTCTGTTTTTAGTTTCAGTATATTTTTCTTTGGAAAGAATTTTTTTTACGTATAAGAATCATTAAACACACGTTGCACATATCATTTTAGTTGGAAGCAATTTGTTTCAAGTTGGGGAATTTTTTAATTATAAGTTAGGAAATTCTTTAATTCTCCACCCCCCCCCCCCGAAAAAATATTTGTAGCTACGCCCCTGGATTCAATTGAACGACAAACTTCAACAGAGACATCTTCTTCCATAATATTATATTTAACCCTTTCGTGGGCGGTGGGATATATATGTCCCACTTAATTTAAATTACCAAATGCAAAAATGGCACCAGAAATTTTAACATAATTTTACATTTATAATGTATTTGAAGAAAAAGCTTTTACTTATTTATGAAAAAAGTTTCTTCGTAAAACCTGGTGTCAATCAGTCATTTCCAAATTTTATCAAATGAAGTATTTTGCCCATGAAAGGGTAAACCCTTTATCTACTGCCGGTACTTATAAGTACCATTAAAATAACTTGTTATAAAATTCAATCAATACATTGATTAGTTGTAATACAGTTTAGAATGAGTTGTAGATACTTCACTTTACCTTGTTCCAAAAGCATTATGGGTTACACACAAAAAGAAAAAAATATTTTTAAAGGGATGATTTATTTTACCTTTGCATCGTTTCAGCTTTCTTGGAGTTTGGGGGAGGGGGGGGGGAATTCTTCAATTCGGAAATATTTCTATTGTAAGAACATTATGTATATACATTTCCTAATTCTAGAAAATACTAAGAAAAATATTTAAAATAAAAGATTTGAGTGGGGTTATAAATATTGCACAAAATCCCTATAAATTCAAATTTGATTAATCCCTTCTAAATCCTTCAGTCCTTCTAAAATCTTCCTAAAATTTATTAAATGATTATGTAAATCTTCTAATTTAATTTAAACAATTCACGAAAAATGCTTTAGAAGGTAAAATTTTCACGAATTCATAATTCAGTACATAAAGGGTTAAAGAGTAAGTAAAACTCTTTGAAGCGGTATACAGTGAAAACTTCCTCTGCGACCACCTCCATTAATCGACCACCTCCCTGAACGACCATTTATTCATGGAACGAAATTTATTCCCATAGGCTCAATACTAATTTTACCTCCATTCAGAGACCATCCTAGTTGAACTCCCTCCATGAGCGACCCATTTCTTTGAAGAAAATTAAAAAAATTCCGTTTTTTCCTGGTCGCTTGAAGAAGGTTATATTAGAAAAATAATTCCGGAGAGATCATTATTCATAAAACTTCTAAATTAAGTTTAGATTTTATTATTATTATTATTATTATTATTCCGGTAACTTTTAAGTGTTTAAACCCCTTTGTGCCTTTTCAGGCAATGAATTTAATTCTGATGATAAATTAAGAATGACGGTCAATAAACTCCTCTGCCTTATTCTGCCAGGAAACTCTCAAAGAAATAGATAAATTAATGAAATTGTCATTATTTGTTCCCGTCCAAAAAAAAAAAAAAATGCATTTATTTACTGAACTTTGAAAGGACTTGGAAATAAAAGTTATAAAAGATAAAACCGTAAAATTCATTTTTAACAAATTAACTTTTATTAATTAGTTTAAAGTTAATTTATTAACTTTTGTTTTGATACTTAAATTTTCATATTTCTTCCTAATGTGAAAAATAAATTTTAGTAACATTAATTTTTACCTTTTTCCAACAATTAAAATCTAGATTTAAACATCACCTCTATTAAGAGACAACCCCTCGGAGCGACCGATTTATATTGGAACGTAACGTGGTCGCTTTAGGGAAGTTTTACTGTATTTAGAAATTGTAACAGACAAAACGTGTGTTACTAAATTAGGTCTCGAAACCGAAATCATTAAAATGAAAACTGCGTACACGCATCTCGCATTTAAATGCATATCAGATGATATTCTGTATCCAAAAATCACAAAAAAGAAAAATTCTTGTTTGCAAAACAGAACTATCATCTCGGATCCTATACAGTCTTACTTTAAAAATGAACAATTGTTCTACCTAGTTTTAACAATGATAAATCTAAAATCTATAATGTCCTTCTCTGTAATCAAATCTGAACTATCTTACTCTCGAAACAATCTTACAAAAGTTACGGAAGCATAGATCTGAAGACTTTATTTTCTTCTGAATCTAGAGCTATCCTATCAATCACTTACATCATCCATAATTTAAATAAAATGTATTAATTGAGCTTATTCACATGCGAGGAATCAAACATAAAAAAACCCAACTCAGACTTCTCATTAATATGATTATTTTTAACAAATCCGAAGCAAAAGCGCTAACTATTGCTAAAACCAACAGACAACACTTTAACCCTTGATCTACTGACGGTACTTATAAGTACCATTAAAACAACTTGTGATAAAATTCATTTAATACATCGATTTGTGGTTGAACAGTTTAGAATGATTTATAGATGCATTACTTTATCTTGTTCCAAAAGCATTATGGGTTACTCAAAACAAAAAATATTTTTAAAAGGATGATTTCTTTTGCCTTTGCATCTTTTCAGCTTTCTTGGCGTTGGGAGAATTTTTCAATTCGGAAATATTTCTATGTTTCTAATGTAAGAACATTATATTTGTACATTTCCTAATTCTAGAAAATACTAAGAAAAATATTTAAAATAAAAGATTTGAGTGGGGTTATAAATATCGCACAAAATCCCTATAAATTCAAATTTGATTAATCCCTTCTAAATCCTTCAGTCTTTCTAAAATCTTCCTAAAATTTATTAAATGATTATGTAAATCTTCTAATTTAGTTTAAACAATTCACGAAAAATGCTTTAAAAGGTAAAATTTTCACGAATTCGTAATTCAGTACATAAAGGGTTAAAGAGTAAGTAAAACTCTTTGAAGTGGTATACAGTGAAAACTTCCTGTGCGACCACCTCCATTAATCGACCACCTCCCTGAACGACCATTTATTCATGGAACGAAATTTATTCCCATAAGCTCAATACTAATTTTACCTCCATTCAGAGACCATCCTAGTTGAACTTCCTCCATGAGCGACCCATTTCTTTGAAGAAAATTAAAAGACTTCCGTTTTTTCTTGGTCGCTTGAAGAAGGTTATATTAGAAAAATAATTCCGGAGAGAGCATTATTCATAAAACTTCTAAATTAAGTTTAGATTTTATTATTATTATTATTCCAGTAACTTTTAAGTGTTTAAACCCCTTTTCAGGCAATGAATTTAACTCTGATGACAAATTAAGAACGACGGTCAATAAACTCCTCTGGTCTATTCTGTCAGGAAACTCTCAAAGAAATAGATAAATTAATGAAATTGTCATTATTTGTTCCTGTCCAAAAAAAAAAAATTGCATTTATTTACTGAAATATGAAAAGACTTGGAAATAAAAGTTATAAAAGATAAAACCGTAAAATTCATTTTTTAAACTAATTAACTTTTATTTATTAGTTTAAAGTTAATTTATTAATTGATAATTAAATTTTTATATTTTTTCGTATTGTGAAAAATAAATTTTAGTAACATTAATTGTTACCTATTTCAACAATTAAAATCTAGATTTAAACATGACCTGTATTAAGAGACCACCTCTCGGAGCGACCGATTTTTATTGGAACGGAACATGGTCGCTTTAGGGAGGTTTTACTGTATTTAGAAATTGTAACAGACAAAACGTATGTTACTAAACTAGGTCTCGAAACCGAAATCATTAAAATGAAAACTGCGTACACGCATCTCGCATTTAAATGCATGTCAGATGACATTCTGTACCCGGAAACCTCAAAAAAATGTCTTGTTTGCAAGAGAGGAGTATCATCCCGAACATCCATCAAGCTCTTACTACTTACGATAAATGACAAACACTAGTCACACATTTTCTCTCAATGATTCTCGCTGGAGCGGATAGAGAACTATGAATTACGTGAACGTCGCCTCTGGGAGTTTTCGAAATCGCTCTCGCTTAAAGTGAAAGTTAAAAAAGAAAAACTACGTTGTTGAGAGGGAAAAAAAATGTTTTCCATTTCTTATTGACAAAGACGATTTCTTCATAGTATATTATGGCACGAAATCCATTATAAAAGACATTGATAATAAAAGGTAGATTTTATAATTAACCCTTTATCTACTGAATTATGAATTTATGAAAATTTTATCTTCTAAAGCATTTTTCGCGAATTTTAGAAACTACATTAGAAGAATTACATAATCATTTAATAAATTTTAGAAGAATTTTAGAAGGATTGGAGGATGTAGAAGGATTAATTAAATTTGAATTTTTAGGGATTTTGTGCAATATTTAAAACCCCACTCTTTTTTAAAGAGATCCGAAGCAAAAGCCCTAACTATTGCTAAAACCAAGAGACATGTTAGATTCAATTGAACGACAAACTTCAACAGGGTTGGTTTGGGTTGGGTTGATTTTTGACACCCAATTATCTACTCGAGGGATATAGGCCCAGGGGGAAGTGCCCTCCGTGGGGTCTTTCTAAGAGAACCTAACTCGTGTTTACGCATGGAAATCCATGCTTCGAAGAGAACCACGAAAACTCCAAACGATTAGGCCTACGGGCAAGATTGGGTTCGAACCTAGCACCTACCATCTATCAGCTTCGAGAGCAGAACCTCTCGTCCACTGGTGGGGCCAAACTTCAACAGAGACATCTTCTTCCACAATATTATATTTAACCCTTTCGTGGACAGAGGGATATATATGTCCCACTTAATTTAAATTACCAAGTGCAACAATGGCACAAGAAATTTTAAACAGAGTTTTACATTTATAACGTATTTGAAGAAAAAGCTTTTACTTATATATGAAACAAATTTCTTCGTAAAACCTGGTGTCAGTCAATCATTTCCAAATTTTATCAAATGAAGTATTTTTGCCCATAAAGGATTAACCCTTTATCTACTGACGGTACTTATAAGTACCATTAAAATAACTTGTTATAAAATTCATTCAATGCATCGATTAGTTGTAATACTGTTTAGAATGAGTTGTAGATACTTTACTTTATCTTGTTCCAAAAGCATTATGGGTTACACAAAACAAAAATATTTTTTAAAGAGATGATTTATTTTGCTTTTGCATCGTTTCAGCTTTCTTGGCGTTTGGGGGAGGGAGGGGGGGGAATTCTTCAATTCGGAAATATTTCTATATTTCTATTGTAAGAACATTATGTATATACATTTCCTAATTCTACAAAATACCAAGAAAAAATATTTAAACAAAATGATTTGAGTGAGGTTATAAATATTGCACAAAATCCCTATAAATTAAAATTTAATTAATCCTTCTAAATCCCCCAATCCTTCTAAAATTTATTAAATGATTATGTAAATCATCTAATGCACTTTAAACAATTCACGAAAAATGCTTTAGAAGATAAAATTTTCATGAATTCGAAATTCAGTACATAATGGGTTAAAGAGTAAGTAAAACTCTTCGAAGCGGTATATTTAGAAATTGTACAAGACAAAACATGTGTTACTAAATTAGGTCTCGAAACCGAAATCATTAAAATGAAAACTGCATACACGCACCTCGCATTTAAATGCATGTCAGATGACATCCTGTACCCGGAAACCTCAAAAAAATGCCTTGTTTGCAAAACAGGAGTATCATCCCGAACATCCATCAAGCTCTTCTACTTACGATAAATGACAAACACAACTGGTCACACATTTGCTCTCAATGATTGTCGCTGGAGCGGATAGAGAACTATGAATTACGTGAACGTCGCCTCTGGGAATTTTCGAAATCACTCTCGCTTAAAGTGAAAGTTTAAAAAGAAAAACTACTTTGTTGAGAGAAAAAAAAAAAAGTGTTCCGTTTCTTCCTAACAAAGACGATTTGATAAGATGATTTCTTCATAGTATCTTATGGCACGAAATCCATTATGAAAGATACTGGTAATAAAAGATAGATTCTATAATTAACCCTTTATCCACTGAATTATCCCTTTAACCCTTAAATGCCGGGTGTTGCTTTCCGGCAACATACCCAATTTAGGCTCTAAAATACTATTAGAATAATTTTGAAGCTATAATGCTTAATGTTGCCAATAAAATACATTCTGAAAATATTATTAAATCGATTTTCAACATGCAGATGGCAACACTTGTGCTGTTTAAGAATAAAGATTGATTTTTTTTTTCAATTGTTGCTACTTGTTGTTTTTGTTTTGTTTGGAAGCTTGCGAAATACCTTATTTTGTTATGCAGTGAGCAAGTAAAATTTATTTCTTATTATAGTTCCTAAAATTCTTGTGTTAAACACACAAGAATTTTAGGATTATTACAAGATATTATAGAATTTTATCAAAGGAAATTATTTTTTGAATTAAAGACCTGTATTGCCGATTAATAACAAACTGTTTTTTAGCCGTGAACCATACTTAAAACAAATAGGATTTTTTTAAGTATTTTTCCCATGATTTATTTAAAAAATGAAAGCCGAAAAACATTATTACAATGATTTTTGAAAAATCAGGCATTTAAGGGTTAAGACCGGGCACCTTTTAGTGTTTTTTTTTAAACAATGATTATACTGAAATTTGTAGCTGATAATTCACTATCTGTTGATAAAACTCATATAATATAGTTTCGGTTAACCAGAACAATCACTCTATACTGGCATTTATGGAATAGATAACCCAGAAAGGTAGAATTATAGTTATTTCCTAACCCGCACGATCGTGCGGATCCGGTCTTAAAGGGTTATGAATTAATGAAAATTTTATCTTCTGAAGCATTTTTCGTGAATTTTTGAAACTACATTAGAAGAATTACATAATCATTCAATAAATTTTAGAACGATTTTAGAAAGATTGGAGACTGTAGAAGGATTAATTAAATTTGAATTTTTAGGGATTTTGTGCAATATTTATAGCCCCACTCAAATCTTTTATTTTAAATATTTTTCTTACTATTTTGTAGAATTAGGAAATGTACAAATATAATGTTCTTACAATAGAAAAATTTCCGAATTGAAAATCGCCCCCCCCCCCCTCCCCAACGCCGAGAAAGCTGAAAAGATGCAAAGGCAAAAGAAATCATCCTTTTAAAAATATTTTTGTTTTGTGTAACCCATAATGCTTTTGGAACAAGATAAAGTGATGCATCTATAACTCTGTCTAAACTGTATTGCTACTAATCAATGCATTAAATGAATTTTATAATAAGTTATTTAAATGGTACTTATAAGTACCGCCAGTAGATAAAGAGTTAAACTAGCATGCTTCTGGTTTTGAAATGTGATTCAAATGTTGAAAACTTGAAAAGTTACACTGTTAACCCTTTGAGGTCTGGGGTGGGGCTGAATTTCTTCAAAATACCCAAATGTCACATTGGCACCAGTATTTTGCAAACAAAAGATTCGGCTTATAATATACACGAAAAAATGCATTAATCTATTTTCAAATAAATTTGGTTGAATATTCCGGTGCCAATGAGACATTTGGAGATTAAAATTATGTGGGAAGAAATTCACCCACCAGAGCTCAAAGGGTTAAGGGGACCAGTGATTCTATAATTAAACTAGCATTCTTCTGGTTTTGAAATGTAATTCAAATGTAGCAAACTTGAAGAAGTTACACTGCTAACCCTTTGAGCTCTGGGGTGGGGCTGAATTTCTTCAAAATACCCAAATGTCACATTGGCACCAGTATTTTGTAAACAAAAGATTCGGCTTATAATATACACGAAAAAAATGCATTAATCTATTTTCAAATAAATTTGGTTGACTATTCCGGTGCCAATGTGACATTTGGATATTAAAATTAAGTGGGAAGAAATTCACCCATCAAAGCTCAAAGGGTTCAGGGGATTGGGGCGTCAAATGCCTTCAAAAAATTGATTTTTCAAATTGTGGCTGAAACAAATCGGTAATTGTACGTCAAGCGTAGTAATTGAAGTGCGTTCGTACTATAATTAGTTTTATAAATATTCAGATCTTGCTGCAATAGCTGTTGCACTCTTATGCCAAAATTCATTAATACAAAATTTATTACGATTGTATATATTAAATTCAGTAGTATGGAAATAATAGGACTCCATCTTAAATAGGACGTAACCACCATGGCATCCTAGATTCATTATCTACCATGGGATATCATCGAATTAATGGCGTATGATAAGATTTAATAGAATACAGAAAACTTTTATTAATATCTATTTAAGTTTTGATTCGATTTTCATAAATTTGAAAGTACTCGACAAAATTCAGCAGCGATTATGTACAGGAAGAGTACAAATAATGGACCCGATTTAAAAGAAATCATATTTCCGAAACTACTGCACATATTACAATAAGTGTTACATGAATTTAAAGAGAAATATACCAAATTTTTTTCAGTTTCAAATGTTTGATGTGTGACCCTCTGGTTATACCGCATATGTCCACTCTGTTATCCAGTTCGTTCCAAACATTTTGTCGAATCACTCTGTCAATGGTACTGAAGGCTGCACAAATGCGTTCTTTAAGTTCTGGAAGTACCAAAGACATTGTTTATGTACCACCAATGGCGAAATCACTGCCAGAACTTAAAGAGCACAATTCTGCAGCATTCAGAACCATTGACAGAGCGATGTTACAAAATGTTTGGAACGAACTGGATAACAGATTGGGCGTATTCCGTGTAACAAGAGGATTATTCATAGAACCATTTGACTGGCTTAATATGTTTCGACTATTGCCAGCCCAAATATTTCAATAAAATGAGTAAAATATATTTTTTCAAATTATGCTTTTCTGCACAACATAGACCTTAAACCATCATTTTGACGTTTTTTTACGATAATTCTAAAACTACATGGAAGAAAAATTTGAAGTTGGGAATTCGCATAAAACCGGATATAATAAATATAAATCTATCAAAAAAAATTGCAAGTTGCAATTCATATTTTTTTCGAATATTAGTTTCATAATTCATATTATAAAAATTTTTAAATTACAAATTCAATGTATTTATGTTTAGGTTTTTAGTTTTATAACCGCAAACAAAATTTTCACATTAGGATTATAATTTCAGGAGATATTAATAAAAATATTAAATTGTAATTTAACATTAGAAGCTCTAAATTTTGAATGTTCATCATTCAAAAACTTATCAATCAAATTACAAGGAATTTCGTTTCTATGCATAGTTTGCACCGAAGATTTAAAATACATTGTCAAAATTGGGTGCTGCCATTGAAGTTTTTATTGTCTGGATTTGATTTGTAGATGGCCCCCTAAGTAAGTTTTATATACAGCATTCAAAAGTAAATTTTATTTCCAAGCAATTGGTACCAGTAACTTTCTTCTACTATAATTAGTTGCAGAGTTAGTAGGGGTTGTTTACCTTTTTTTTTACACGACTATACATTAAAAAAAAATAATGAAAACCTTGACTAGAAATCTTGTGTGATAATTAAAAAGTTCTTGATTTATATACTGAACTTATTTTAATCTTTATTACATATTCTGAACTGTATATTTTTATCATACATATTTCCCATTTACAAAAATATTCTAAGGTTTAAAAAAAAAAAAATAGATTCACAAGATGCAGTAACACTTACTCTATACTATTTTAAAGTTACAGATATGTATTTCCAACAGATTTTGCATAAATTGTACCATTACATTAAAAAAATCAAATTTTGAAAAAAAAAAGGCAAAAAACACTTGTCCCATTAAATGTGATTTAAATGTTTGTTTACATTTTCAAGCTGGTAATAATCCGTGTTAGAGAGTTAAAAGGTACATAAATTATATATATTTGTAATCAGCAGAATCTGTTTTATTTTTAGGTGCTTTCGTAATTATATAAATACGTAGCACCTATAGTTGTTGTCTGGTCCGCCCGTCCATCTGTCCGTCCCTCTGTCTGCCTGTCCGCATATAACAGCGCAAAAACTGCCCAACCGAACGGTTTGAAATTTAATATATAGGGTGAGTACAAATGATGGACCCGATTTAAAAAAAAAAATCATATTTCCGAAACTACTGCAGATATTACATGAAGTGATACATGAATTTAAAGAGAAATATACCAAGTTTTTTACCCGACTGCTAAGAAGGGTTATGTGTTTCACGCGTATCTGGGTATGTGGATTTCTTTATACCCTCGAAACATCCCAACGGCTGTATGGATTTTAATGAATGGGGTCTCTATCGATTCGTCCTAACCGTCTGATGGTTATAGGCTAGATTTTGTTTTTATAAATTGAAAATGGCGGCCGTAAAATACAAAATCGCGGTAGAGACGAAAAAAAAATTTTACGCACCCTATTGAGTGGCATATCATTGGATAGGTCTTTCAAACGAAGACGATGTTTCATTGACTATTTTACAGTCAGAAGCTCCGTTTAAATAGTACACAACCTGGAAGTTGTGTAGGTAGATCTCTAGCTTTACTGCAACTTTAACCATCATAGACATCTATGACCTCATCAAAACAGTGTTTATAGATAGGAATTAACAATTAAACACAACTTAAAAGTCATAAATGAAAAAAACAAATGCTAATGAAAAAACCAAATTTTGGATACGTTTTGATATGTAGATGT